>JARHVA010000757.1:0-600000 GCA_037957365.1 Torreya grandis | reverse complement strand
TATACTCTTCCACAATAACCCATTAAATCTGTTAAGTGTTGTTATCCACTGGATCTTGTCCAGGGACCTAGATCACTGGTATCATAACATACACACATCATATCATCTCATAGTGGCATCAAATTTGTATTTGAAATCCTTCTTGGTTTGTATGCCCACTCAAATAAGGTCTGATTATAGGAAGTTGGGGCTTGAAACTCGCGACCCTTCATTATTCCTTCATGTCCTTAGGTGGTAGATAGCTCAATTGCAGAGACAACTTTAGAAATGTTCTAGAAAATGATAGAGGATGCTTTGCAAAGGCAATGAGAAGAATTGGAAGAATGTCAAGCATGTGAATGAGCAGGTATTTTCAATCATTTTGCTCAAATTCTCATGCATGTTGATACTCCTTCCAACACATCTCATTCACAACAAACTTTTGGTGGTCGCATACAAAGTACAAGTCAATCTAGACATCACTATGTTTGAAGGCAAAATAGATGCAAATGCCCTAGAAAATTGGATTAATCTAATCTATTCATACTACGCGGTAAATTACTTCTTTGACCAATAAAATATTGCATTTGCTTTTTTGAAAGTTTCTTTATTTGTAAATAAATGATGGGATAACTATTGCATTGCACGTGAAGCACGTGAAGATGTTGACTTAGACACATCTATGGATACCTATAATGTTTTTGTAGCACGTAAATCAACCTATTACCCTGTTGGAAAAGATGATGACCAATACATCATATTCTCACAACTGCACCAAACCCCTGATCGATTTGTGTAGGAATACATAGACACTTTTCATACTTTGGTTTCAAATTTGAATGTTTAGGAATTTGAGCGAAATCTTGTTTTGTAGTATTTTGGCTTAAGACATTCAATCTTATATGGATTTCCTCCAGGTCTCCTCTATTGTAGAAGCCTACATTGTTTTTTAAAGTTCGAAGAAAAAGCTAAATTGAAGATTATAAAAGAAGATTCCAAGTCTCGATATAAACTGCAATCTAAGCATTCCAAGAAAAATCCTAAACAAGGAAATGACCCTTCACACCATCCTCAGAAGAACACACTATCAAATGATAAGAGTAAGCAGTCCAAGGCTAGCAAGTGATGCTCAGTTCACAATTCTAGTAGTCACTCTAATGAAGAGTGTTGCTCTAGGAAAACTCTACTTGCACAACTTGAGGCAGCATGTACTAACAAACATTACTTCTTCCTCCAACATAGATTTAAAGGAAGCAAAAAGATTGTTCCATTCTCAAATGTGGATCAATGGTCAGCTAATACGCTTCATCATTGACAATGGAAGTTAGAAGAACTTGATTTCTTCTAAAGCACTTAGAAAATTGAACTTGCCACTAACGCCTCATCCAAAACCATACTCCATTGGATGGTCCAGTGCAGGTACTGAGAAATGCGTCATTCAACAATGTCACCTAGTGTACAAAATCAAGCCTTTTCAAGATGTAGTCCTTTGCAATATTGAGCCATTAGAGGTATGTGATGTTTTACTTGGTCAATCATATCTTTACCATCGATATGCACTCTATGAAGAAAATCCTATAAATGTTGTCATAGATGGTGATATGAGATCCAACATACCAGAAGTAGTTCTTAAGCTTTCATTCATTATCGCCAAGTAGTGCAAGAAGCTAGTCAGTTCAAGTAAGAAGTTTGTACCCGATTGTGAGGAGTGAACATCAATACATCCTTACGACACAAATTCATACCGTAGTTCCTCCAACATAAACAAATACACAACAATTGAATAACATGTTGGGAGAATACGAGGATATTTGATACCAAGAATACCTCTACCTAATGCTTCTTTATATCGCATGTGATTTTTGGAAAATGAATAGATCAAGAAGTAGATCCATGAACCGGTGAATAAAGGACACATTAGGCCCATCTCATTGCCTTGCGGCAATCAAATTGTGCTTGCACCAAAGAATGATGGCACATGGAGGTTGTGCATCAATTACAAATTTCTCAACAAGATCAAATTTTAGAGTTGCTATCCTCTTCCAAGGATTGAGAACCTACTGGACCAGCTCCACAGTGCCAAATTCCTCACCAAAATCAATCTTAAGTCTAGGTATCATTGGATTCTTGTTGAACTTACAAACTGTTGTTCCCAAAATCTGTCACTCATTTTTGGGACAACATATAAACTATTTTGGTCCTGCAGGCCAAAATCCTCTATTCCTTTCTCAAAAATTGTCATGAGCATTCAAATTCTTCATTATTCAAGCTTTTTCAGCTAAGGGACTAGCAGGTTCAATAGATTCAATGACTTTAACAGGCGAGCTCTCTCAAAGAAACAAGTTCCCAACACTTAGGCGATTTCAAGGTTGGTTCAATGCCTCGGTTCAACCAAAAATGTTCATCGGTAAGCTTCAAACGAAGGATTGAACCATTGAACCCCGCGTTTATAAGGTTCAACGGGTTCAAAGGTTCAACGACGTCGACAAGCTTAAAGAGTTAAACGCTTCGGCAAAAGTTCAAAGTTCAACTGCTTTGGCAAGTTCAACGGCTTCAAAAGACTTAGCAAAAAGAAGTAAGGTTGAACCATTGAACCGTTGAACCTTGAACCAAAAGGTTCAATGGTTCAAGGTTCAACGAGATTGGTTCAAAGCAGTTGGTTCAAGCAGTCAATTGAATGAGCGGAACACAAGATTCAACCGTTGAACCGTTGAACCAAAGTTGGTTCAATCGGTCAGTTCAATCTAACGGTTCAAAAGAGTGCCCCAAAGCCCAAAGGGCAAGTGCCCTTGCGGAAGGCAATGAACCAAAGGCCAAGTGCCTTTACGGAGGGCAGTGAACAAAAGTGGACAAAGAGATATCTTTCGAAAAAAAATTCCGCAGCCAAATTTTACAAGGGAAATCTTTTGGACGAAATGTCCGAAGGAAAGATCAAAAGCCCGACTGAAAGCGGCTAAGGCAAGCGAAGATTTCCTTCAGACAAAATGTCCAAAGGAATTCCTTTGGATATCAAAAGCCCGACGGAAAGCGGCTAAGGCAAGGGAAGATTTCCTTCAGACAAAATGTCCAAAGGAATTCCTTTGGACATTTTGTCCGAAGGAATTGAAGAAGAGGACCCTGAAGGATCTCGAAGGGCAGGTACCCTTGCAGGGGGCTCCCGACGACCAGAAAATGGACCTTTCTCAAGGCTCGAAGGGACACCTTCCCTTCGAGAGGTTCCAAAGACATTATGCCGAAGGAACGTTTCTACGGACTCTGCAGACCCGTTTCTACGGACTTGTTTCTACGTACTTTGCAGGCTGGGTTCTACGAAATAGTTTCTACGGACTCTACAGGCTGGTTTCTACGGACTCCGCAGGCTGGTTTCTACAGACTCCGCATGCTTGTTTCTACGGACTCTGCAGGCTTGATTCTACGGACTCTGCAAACAGATTTCTATGGACTCTTTCAAAGCTCGAGAGACTTAGAGAAAACAAAGGCTTCTAAGGAAGAAGATGAACCGTTGAACCTTGAACCAAAAAGGTTCATAGGTTCAACAGGTTCAACGGTATAAAGAAAGCTCCAAGCAAAGGAAAGAAGCAAAAGATTCCAAGAGACCAATTCAAAGAGATGGTTCAACCGACAAGCAAAGAAACGAATGAACCAAGGAAAGCGATGGAACCAAGGAATCGAGGAGGCCACCCGAACCATTGAAATAGTGAACTAATGACATCCTCGTGGATGTCAAATTTCAGGTAATGAAATATTCGTTGATTTTCAAATGTGGCGCTGAACCTAAAAAAAACTTAGCGACCAGCTGAAGAGGGAGCTGAAAAGGCCAACAGAAAGGGGAAAAAATACCTCGAGAGCTCAAATTGCAGCAGAAAGAAGGAAAGACCAGAAATATCTGCGTAGGAGTTATTTCCAGTAGGTGGAACGGTCCACCAAGTAGATATTTAAGTTTGCAAACATTAAAGGGCATGCCCTATTTTTCTCCAATGGAGTAAAGGCGAAGTGGACAGCTGCGCAGATATTTGGTGAAAGACCAAACAACCCATGCTGAGGAGAAGACATTTGAGATGAATCAACATGCCACCGTTAAGGCAGACGCCCTGTTCCAGCATGGCCCTGTTTGACAAAACTGAAAATGCATTCAAGGAATTGAATGCAGCATGGGCCGTTCCATGAAACAAAGCGCCAAGAGATCTCTTATTTTGTGTAAAAGAGATCTCTCTGATATAGAAGCAAAACTCTGCCCAAATTGAAAGGCATTTCCTGAGACTTTGAGCTCAGATTGTTAATCATATTTCTTTATTTGATTGAAAAACAAGTGACCTTTCAGACTTTGTGCTGAAATAGCTTGTGTTATTTAGGAAATTGTTCTTATGTCTATTTCTTAGAAGCATTCTTGTCCATTTAATTTAACAAGCAGAACTAGTGGAAGTAATCAGGAAGGTGTCCTGAAGCCCACTGTGGAGAGACTTCGTGCTGCCACAATTGTCTTTAGCGTGTTTGTCTATTTTCTGTTTCTGTGTAAAGGACTGTAATGACCCCTTCTCGAATCTGATCTCATAATGACCGTTGGCCTATCCCTGGAAATCCGTAGGCTGTTTGGAAGGTGCAAATGAGGGTTTCCTATTTTTTAGGATGTCTTTGTTCGAAGTTTTGGTGGCAAATTCTTTCTGGGTTTTTCGAGAGCTTCGCGGAGGTATGTCTGTCTCAGTTTTCTGAGTATTTCCAGGAATTTACTATTTTTAGTAAATTCTATTTTTCGCAGCTAGCAGGATTGTCACAAGGAGTTAACTTTCCTTTTTAAGTTGACTCATTCAGTTTTGGGCTTCTGAATTCGGTCTTGGTGGAATAAGTGAATTTTACTAAAAAAAAATAATAATAACGTTATATTTTAACGTTGACCTTGGCCTAGACAACATAACTTAATGTTGTGTTAAAAGAGGGACTTGAAGGGGGGACGCCATCATGGCATAGAAAGAGGCGCCACTTTTGGGGATAAGCTTCAAGGGAAAGCCAATTGAAGCCTATAAAAGAAGGCATTGGGTTATCATTTGATCATCTTGGTTTTAATGCATTGTTATGCTGCAGCTTTGGCTCTGGAACTGCTTCGGGGAATGAAGGCCTCTTACCAAGGGCATCTCTTCATGCTTGTAAGACAGCATCTAGTGATGATTTAATCATTGATATTTGTAATTGCTTAGGTATTACTTTCAGTTATTTCATTGTTAGTTCCTTTGGTATTATTAGAGATTCAGATATTGTATTCTGTATAAAACAGATCTAGGTTTTCATTCATAAAGCAGAAAATACAAAAAAACATGTTCTGGGTATCATCTCATTGTTTTGGTTAGACCTAGGCGCCCCATTGCTCAATTTTATAGGATTTTTAGAGAAAGCATTGAATTTCTAGAGCAAGTCGCCCCTTTTCAGCTGGGACGCCCCTCTGGGGTTTGCATTGGTTTTTGTGTAACACATTTGGATGCAGATTTCACCAGTTTTTTGATGCTAGCTTGGACGCCACATCCAGGAAGAGACTTTGCAACAGAAATCAGGAAGATTGATTAAGTTTTGCATGAGTTATGAACATCTGAAGAAATTAATAGGTGGCTGGTTTTTCTTCTTTCTAAGAGCAAATTCTTCTTATTTTTGTAAGCTGACAGTAGTACTGGCAGCCCTTCTCTATTTGTTCAAAGCTGATTTCAAAAGTTCAATTTTCTTTAAAAAATTGTAATAGTTACAGCTCCACCTTATGGTAGCTACTTTCCCTATTGGGTTAGCAAGCACATTCTGGGTGTAGAGCATCCGCCCTATGGTAGCTACTTTCCCTTCTGGGTTAGCAAGCACATGCTGGGTGTGGAGTAGTTTCCTTTTCAGTATTTCCATTAAAGCATTGTTATTAAGCTCACTCCGTCATATGGTAGCCCCTTATTCCTCCTTGGATTGGGTAGCACATACTTGACGTAGAGTTCCTTTGTTAGTAATTTACTCCGTCTTATGGTTGCCCCTACTCCGCCTTGGACTGGGTAGCACATACTGGACGTTGAGTTCCATTTCTTGCATTCTAGTGGCAGAGTTATTTCAGTTTATTTGAGATTAACTTCTAATCTTGATGGAATTTGCTTGTGATGTTGTAATCCAAAAATCTAAAAAAATCAAAAAAATTGGTCTGGAATATTTCAGTGGTATCAGAGCCACGTATCCTGCCATTCTGTGGACAAACCATCTATGAGTGACCGCGAAAAGAGATATATTGCAAGAGAAGATAAGAAAATTGCAAAACAGTTCCAGTGGTATTAGGTTCCCGAAGGTCAGACTGCTTCAGAGTTCTTGAGAGCTCATTGGGAGTCTTCTCAAGAAACAAATATGGCAGAAGGTGAGAGATCAGTAGGGGGTAACGAGAGGTTTACCAATCCTAGAAATGATAGTGGGAAGGGTAGAGAAAGATCACTAAGTCCTGAAAAGAGATTTGAAAAGAAAATGGATGCCTTAATGGATATGGTATCCCTCATGTTGGAAAAAGTGGGTCAGAACCCAACTCTCCAGAACAATTCAGGATATAGAGGAGAGCTTAGTGCCTCTAATCAATTTGATGGAAGTGTTGCTCAACCTGTTTCAAACAACACTTACATTTCATCAAGGCCCTTCAAACCCACCTTCTTAGCACCGGTAAATATCCAACCTGATCCAGAAGAGAATTCTTCTTTTGTGGAACAATTGAGATGTGGTCATGCGGAGTATGACTCTTTCCCTGAAGACATCAAAATGGACATGTCCTATAATGAATTTATTGATCATAAGAGAAAGAGTAAGGGACAAGGGAGAAATTATGATCACAGAAGAACTCCAGCACAAGGAGACTTGCATCAAGCTATCAACAAGCTAATGCTATCCCACTTTGATGGAAGTGACAATAGTTCTGCTCGAGCCTGGATTCAGAAATTAGACAACTATTTGGCCCTTAGGCCAATGGCTGAAGAAGATGCGATTAAATTCGCCACGCTACACCTAGATGGGGTAGCGCATGAGTGGTGGTACCATGGCCTAGTCACTTTGGGTCATGGATCAATCACTAGCTACGATGAATTCACCAATAGACTCATTGAGAGGTTCGAGAAGGACCCAGAAGTGCATTTTAGGGAGTTGGCGCAGTTGAAGCAGTATGGCACTGTTGATGCCTACATAGCTGAGTTTCAAAGACTTTCAGTTATGGTCACTGGAATCACAGAAAGAAGATTAGTGATCTTATTCAACGAAGGTTTGATGGAGCCACTCAAGGGATGGATCAAAGCTTTTGATCCACCGTCTTTACAAGAAGCAATGAAAAAAGCTAGAAACATGGAGTGGGCTGCTCCCAAAACTAAGTTCCATCCTAAACCATCCTTCCACAAGAAGGATAGAGGGAGAAGGTTTCAACAAAAGCCTTTCCAAAAGGAGTTTAACCAGCAGAAACCTCTTGGCAAAAGATTGGATCCGGAAACTATCAATGAACTCCGAAGAAAGGGGCTATGTTTCCGATGTAAAGATAAATGGTCTCCAGATCATGTTTGCCCAAAAGGAGTCAAATTCCACCAGATTGAGTATTACTCCGCTGGTGAGAGTAATTCTGATTTTTCGGACCAGCAATCTGATTCCGAAGAGAGTGAAGTTGAAAGAGTCCCTGAAGAGCCCGAAAGCGAAAAAGAAAGTGGTGGTACGTTGGCTCAACTTTCAAGCTTCCAAAAGAATGAGTCTTTCAAAATATGTGGGACGATCAAAGGGCAGCGTATCGTTGCTCTAATTGATACTGGAGCAACCCATAACTTCATTGATGAAGCTGTGGTGGCAAAGAAGGAGTTGCAAACAGAAGATTTTGAAGGGTTCAAAGTTATGGTGGCGGATGGATTCCACATTTCTTGTACAAAAAGGGTTCCCAACTTGTCAATGCAATTGGGCAATTACGAAGTCAAAGATGACTTCTATGTGGTGAATATTGGAGATACGGATGCTGTCCTTGGCATTCAGTGGCTGCGGTCTCTTGGAGACATCTTTTTAAATCTGCAAACCATGGAACTCAGGGTTCAATCCGATGGAAAGAAGGTGGTGTTGAGAGGGATGTCAAACGGTGGCCCTCGAATTGTATCATTCAAAAGGATGGCAAGATTGATACGACATGACCAAGTGGATTGAGCCGCAGAATTCATGGTTCTTCCGACTAGTCCTGTTGAAACAAAAATAGAGCATCCTCCTGATATTCAATCTTTACTCACCAAGAAGAGTAAAGTGTTTGCTGATTTACCTCCCGGACCACCTCCTGATAGAGGATCAGAACACATCATTGAGCTCAAAGAGGGAGCAAAACCGGTGATCATAACTCCATACCGGTATCCGAAGAGGCAAAAGGACGAGATCGAGAAGAATATTCAAGAACTCTTGAAGATGGGTTTCATACGCCCAAGCAAGAGCCCCTTTGCTTTTGCAGTGGTTCTTGTGAAGAAGAAGGATGGTACCATGCGCATGTGTGTGGATTATCGTGCTTTGAATCAAAGCACCATCAAAAACAGATATCCCATACCCAGGATAGATGAGCTCATTGATGAGCTACATGGTGCCAAGTTCTTCTCAAAAATTGATCTGAGATCGGGTTACCATCAGATTCGTATGAGGGGATCGGATGTTGAGAAGACAGCCTTCAGATGCCACTATGGCCATTTCGAATTTTTAGTCATGCCATTTGGATTGACTAACGCCCCGGCTACCTTTCAGTCTTGCATGAATCGTATTTTTCAGAATCATTTAAGGAGGTTTGTGTTAGTATTTTTTGATGACATTCTGATTTACAGCAAGACCTGGGGAGATCATCTTAAGCATTTGGAGGAAGTGCTTAGTATTATGGAATCTGAGAGTTTGTTTGCAAAAGCTTCCAAATGTGAATTTGGGATGACAGAGTTACTATACCTTGGCTACATAATCAGTGCTGAGGGAGTGAAGGTGGACCCAGAGAAGATCAAGGCAGTAGTTGATTGGCCACCTCCTGAGAGCTTAACTCAGTTGAAAGGTTTTTTGGGTCTTTATGGGTTTTATCGGAGATTCGTAAAGGGGTATTCACAGAATGCTGCTCCCCTTACCGATCTTACCAAAAAGGGAGCCTTTGTTTGGTCAGAAAAGGCTCAAAGTGTTTTTGACAAGTTCAAGAAGATCATGAGTTCTTGCCCGGTTTTGGCAATACCGGATTTCTCCAAGCCATTCGAGCTGCAATGTGATGCATCAGGTGAAGGAGTGGGGGCTGTCCTGATGCAAGACAAACACCCTATCATGTTTGAGAGTAGAAAATTACGAGGAGTTGAAAGAACATATTCAATCTATGACAAAGAAATGCTTGCTATTATGCATGCATTAGCCAAGTTCAGACAATACTTGGTGGGGAATAAGTTCGTGGTTAAGACTGACCACAATAGCCTCAAGCATTTCATGCATCAAAAGGATCTAAATGAGAGACAACAAAAATGGGTGAGTAAGCTTCAAGCTTACGACTTTGATATTGAATATGTCAAAGGGAAAAATAATATAGTGGCCGATGCTCTCTCCAGGAGACCTCATCTTAGCTCATTGAGTGAGCTTATTTCAGATTGGAGAGATATTTTGCTTGCTGATTATGCTAAAAATCAGTTTGCAACCAGCATTCTTGAGGGTACTTTTCATGATGAAAGGTACAAGGTGGTTGAAGGATTGATACACTATAAGGGAAGAATCTTTCTGGTGAATGATTCTAAGTTGAAGAAGAAAATTCTTTTGACTTTTCATGATATTCCAGTTGCTGGCCACCAAGGTTTTTTCAAAACATATCGACAGATCCGAGAAAGGTTTTCTTGGAAGGGATTGAAAGGAGAGATTCAACGCTACATTCAGGAGTGCCCTGTTTGTCAAGCGAATAAAAATGAGCATACTTTACCAGCTGGTGTACTACAACCACTCCCTATTCCCAATCAAAAATGGGAAAGTATTTCGATGGACTTCATCACAGGGTTACCCAAAGCCCAAGGGAAAGATTGCATCTATGTAGTTGTGGATCGGTTAACCAAATTTGCTCACTTCTTCGCCATCACCAGCACTTTTTCTGCAGCCCAAGTTTCAGATCTTTTTTTTGAGAAGTGTTTAAGCTGCATGGATTGCCAAAGAACATCGTGAGTGATAGGGACAGCAAGTTCCTAAGTAAGTTTTGGCAAGAAGTCTTCAGAATGAGTGGCACTGTGCTCACCCCAAGCACTAGCTACCATCCCCAAACTGATGGACAAACTGAAGTGGTGAACAAGTGGTTGGAAGGCTACTTGAGAAATTATGTGTCAGAACAGCAGAGAACCTGGGTCAAGTGGCTGCATATTGGTGAGTATTGCTACAATTCTACTTTTCATATGTCAATTAAGATGTCTCCTTTCTTGGCACTTTATGGGTATGAGGCACCTAGTTTTGCAGATTTAGTGTTTGGTGACAGCAAAGCACCCCTAGCCAAGGATTTGTTGCAGAATAGTCAGGATATAATGAAATCCTTGAAGGATAATTTGCAGATTGCACAAAATCAGCAAAAGTTGTATGCGGATCAGAAACGTGTTGAGCGTTCCTTCGAGGTTGGAGATATGGTATATCTGAGATTACAACCATATAGACAATCTACTCTCAAGAAGAGTGGAGCTGAAAAGCTCAAACCTCGCTTCTATGGGCCCTTTAGGGTCATCAGAAAAGTTGGAGTTGTAGCTTATGAATTAGAGCTACCTTCTGATAGCAGAGTGCACAACGTCTTCCATGTGTCTCGCCTCAAGAAGGCACTTGGACATAATGTGATTGCTTCATCACAGCTACCACCTTTGGATGAAGAGGGACAGTTGGCACTAATTCCAGAAGAGATACTTGATGTTCGAGAACGTTCTTTGAGGAAAAGAACCATCAAAGAGTACCTGGTTAAGTGGAAGGACCTACCTATGGAGGATGCAACTTGGGAAAATGAGGAGATCTTGCATCATCCTAGTTTACAATTGCTTGAGGACAAGCAATTTTGGGAAGGGCGGACTGTAATGACCCCTTCTCGAATCTGATCTCATAATGACCGTTGGCCTATCCCTGGAAATCCGTAGGTTGTTCGGAAGGTGCAAATGAGGGTTTCCTATTTTTTAGGATGTCTTTGTTTGAAGTTTTGATGGCGAATTCTTTCTGAATTTTTCGAGAGCTTCACAGAAGTATGTCTGTTTCAGTTTTCTGAGCATTTCCAGGAATTTACTATTTTTAGTAAATTCTATTTTTGGCAGCTAGCAGGGTTGTCATAAGGAGTTAACTTTCCTTTTTAAGTTGACTCATTCAGTTTTGGGCTTCTGAATTCGGTCTTGGTGGAATAAGTGAATTTCACTAAAAAAAAATAATAATAACGTTATATTTTAACATTGACCTTGGCCTAGACAACATAACTTAATGTTGTGTTAAAAGAGGGACTTGAAGGGGGGGCGCCATCGTGGCATGGAAAGAGGCGCCACTTTTGGGGATAAGCTTCAAGGGAAAGCCAATTGAAGCCTATAAAAGAAGGCATTGGGTTATCATTTGATCATCTTGGTTTTAATGCATTGTTATGCTGCAGCTTTGGCTCTGGAACTGCTTCGGGGAATGAAGGCCTCCTAGCAAGGGCATCTCTTCATGTTTGTAAGACAGCATCTAGTGATGATTTAATCATTGATATTTGTAATTGCTTAGGTATTACTTTCAGTTATTTCATTGTTAGTTCCTTTGGTATTATTAGAGATTCAGATATTGTATTCTTTATAAGACAGATCTAGATTTTCATTCATAAAGCAGAAAATACAAAAAAACATGTTCTGGGTATCATCTCATTGTTTTGGTTAGACCTAGGCGCCCCATTGCTCAATTTTATAGGATTTTTAGAGAAAGCATTGAATTTCTAGAGCAAGTCGCCCCTTTTCAGCTGGGACGCCCCTCTGGGGTTTGCATTGGTTTTTGTGTAACACATTTGGATGCAGATTTCACCAGTTTTTTGATGCTAGCTTGGGCGTCACATCCAGGAAGAGACTTTGCAACAGAAATCAGGAAGATTGATTAAGTTTTGCATGAGTTATGAACATCTGAAGAAATTAATAGGTGGCTGGTTTTTCTTCTTTCTAAGAGCAAATTCTTCTAATTTTTGTAAGCTGACAGTAGTACTGGCAGCCCTTCTCTATTTGTTCAAAGCTGATTTCAAAAGTTCAATTTTCTTTAAAAAATTGTAATAGTTACAGCTCCACCTTATGGTAGCTACTTTCCCTATTGGGTTAGCAAGCACATTCTGGGTGTAGAGCATCCGCCCTATGGTAGCTACTTTCCCTTCTGGGTTAGCAAGCACATGCTGGGTGTGGAGTAGTTTCATTTTCAGTATTTTCATTAAAGCATTGTTATTAAGCTCACTCCGTCATATGGTAGCCCCTTATTCCTCCTTGGATTGGGTAGCACATACTTGACGTAGAGTTCCTTTGTTAATAATTTACTCCGTCTTATGGTCGCCCCTACTCCGCCTTGGACTGGGTAGCACATACTGGACGTTGAGTTCCATTTCTTGCATTCTAGTGGCAGAGTTATTTCAATTTATTTGAGATTAACTTCTAATCTTGACGGAATTTGCTTGTGATGTAATCCAAAAATCTAAAAAAATCAAAAAAATTGGTCCGGAATATTTCAAGGACCTTGGGACGACTTTGTGCCCTTATTGTCCTTCGTATCTCACTCTTGGGCAGTTGAGGTGGAGACTTTGTGCTACACCTCATTCTGCTGGTTACTACCCCTATTACCAGTTACTCGTTACTTATCAGATAGAACTCCTGTTGTTTGCTGTAAGAACATTTCTGAAAGAAGAGAAGTGCCTTCAGTGTTTTCACCTGGATTTCTCCTTTGTTTGTGAACATCATCTCTGAAAAAAGAGAGATGGATGGTGTTGTCTTACCCCTGAGTGTTATTTTCTGCATATATATATAGTATATAGCTCCTCATATTCTATAAGGAACCTCCCCTTGATGAGAGGAGAGATTTGTCCCCTTCTGATGTGGTAAACCTACACATTTGGTCGACCAATCTCTCTATGCTATAGTTGAAATCACCTATTTTGCCCATCAGTTAGCTGGTGACAAAATATTCACCCAACACAAACATCTGGGAAATAACCTTCGAAGCAAAGGAAAGTTTGTTTGAGTGGTTGGTTATACCATTCGACTTAATTAATGCAACCACAACATTCATTTGGGTGATAAATGACATCCCTAGGGCTTATGCTACTTCATTTGTTGTAGTCTAGGCCTCACCTAACATGGTCACCCAACTGCTTACCACAATGAAACATTCATTGTTGTTAGAGTTATTAATTAGCTATTAGTAAATGTTTAACTTATGGGCAGTTATCAACCTTCCGAACTGAATGTAATTACTTTTTGATTAATAAAAAGACATACATACAAGTGTGTAAGTATTAGTATGCCTTCTGCTTCTCTTCATTCTTTTAGCATTCATATTTGCTAACACTAGTATCAGAGCCAATTGTTCGAGGAAGCCCTAGTCGGGTATGAATAGAGTATGTTGTTCGAGGAAGCCCTAGAAGAAGGGTATGAACAGTTCAAGAAGAAGAGGTTTGAGGAAGCCCAAGGAAGATTAGCAGAGTATGAACCGTAAAGACAAAGCATTGAAATACTAGTATGTGAAAGCCCAAACTAGAAAACCAAAAGAAATGATTTGAAGGAGAAATCCCAAATGTTTTCATGAGGGTAGGGGTCATGATTATGAAGGAGAAATACCAGATGAGATTTACACTGCAAAACCAGACGCAGAAGAACATGCACACACATGATGAAGAGCAGAACAACGTGAGGAAGGCAAAAAACACGCGAACGAATCATAGAAGAAAAATGGGGGAAGAAAGAATCTACGTAGGCAAAGGCCAACACACAGAGTCTAGGAAGTGGACGTTGATCAGAACAAAATTTGTTGTATGACATGGGATGACTCAATCACAAACCATAAGGAAAATACGATAGACCATAAATTGATGGGATTGCAGCTAGAAGAGAAATGTGAATAGCTAGAAAATGCAATAGACTAGAAATCGACGGGATCACAACCATAAGAGAAATGCAATTAGTTGTAGGAAGGAGAAATGCAACATGTTGCAGTCCATAACACATCCCAGGGTCATGATTTTGCTATTATTAAATGCATTGGGCATTTGGCTATGCCATTAGGGCACGAAATCTGCAAAACAAATCCATAGCCATTAGGGCAAGAAATCTGCAAAACAAATCCACCTTGAGACCAATTCAATGTAGCATCCAAAAAGGAAAACAACCCAGATTGTAAGTACGATTTTGTGCTTTTAGATTGTCAGTAATTTTGAGCAAATTCAAAATACAAATTGTGTATATCCCTGTTGTATTGATTTCTTGGGCATAATTGTTTATTTCCCATATTTCTAAGCCAAGGGCTAGAACTATATTTTTCTTGTTACACTAGATTTAGGGTTAAAATTGTACTTTTCTTGTTCTACTATTTTCCAAGTGTAAAATGGCCAATATTAAAAATTTGGTTCTATCAGAAGCACATAACTTAATTGTCCATAATTATGATGTTTGGAGTTATAAGAATTTAACAATTGCATAATATCATGAGTGTGATAAAATCATTCTTGGCATTGAAGTAAGACATGTTACAAAGTTTTATAAGTATGAAAACATCATAAGGAGGCCTTGCTATTCTTAAAGTTATATGTGTCTGATAACATGATTCCTAAGGTCTGGAATGCCACTATAGCAGGTGCTTTGTCGAGTAGTTTGAAAAACAAATATCAAACTTTGGAGAAAGTTGAGCCTTGTATTTGAAAAAATTGCTATTTTCCACAAAGATGTCGAAGGATGAGTCTCTTTCAGAACACCTTGTTTGGATGAAAGATCTCTAAGACTAATTAGGAGCCATTTACAAAAAGGTTGATGATGATGACATGTTGGCTCTTGTTTTGAACAACTTGACGCCCCCATATGAATCTTTCGTGGAGGCTTTACACTTGATGTCCGAAAGCCAGAACTCGATATTTGATAGGTTAGTTCCCATTTGATGCAAAATGAATGTTGAAAGACACAAAATGAATCCAATGTTGGACATTGAGAGAGTGCACTTGTTGCTCAGTCAAAGGACAAGTGGAAATGTATCCCTGTTGATTCATCTTTAAAATATAAAATAAAGTGTTTTTATTGTCATACAGTTGGGCATCTCAAAAATGATTTCCGAAAGCAATAGTATGCACTTTCCCAACAAAGCAGTCAAGTGGCTAATATGGAAATAGTTAAATAAGAATAGGGTTCTTAGGAAGAGTATGTCTTCATGGAATCATACTCGAATGATCGTGCTACTAGTGGTTGGTTCATTAATTCTAGCGCATTTAGACATTTCACGTGTCATAAGGCTCGGTATGTCACGTTTAGTTCAAGTAATTCTTTTTTTGTTTTATTTGTTGATGGGGACTCACTTGCAATAGAGAGGCTAGGAGATGTTTGCATAGTATTAAATAATGCGAAAACAATCATAGTAAGGAATGTTAGGTATGTTCCCAGCCTCAATAAAAATTGTTTATTAATCAATTAACAAAAAATCCCAACATTGTTGTAAATTTCTCTTGGAAGAAGTGATTGTGTCTAATGTCAAACAGGTAGAGTAATCACCCTATGCATTGGAAAATGTGGCTTGTTTAGGCTCGTTGACCCTACCACAATCAACGTAAATGCAGTGGAAGGAAACCCCACCATACAAGATGCGTTGAAGGATGAAATTCCTTATGGATTTGTTGACCCTGTTCTAGTCAACTTACATGCACTGGTTATAGAGGGTATATCCACTATAAAGGATGTGCAAGAGGATGCAATTCCTCACTCTCAATCAAATGCATAAGTAGTTGTGCAGAAAGATGATATGCTTTAGTTAAAGGCACCGACTTAGAGGACCAAAAGCAAAGTTGTTACTGTAGCAGAGCATGGTCATGTTGCTCTTGCTTCTGACCTTTGTATGGTACCTGAACAACCAGTTAAACAACCCATTGGATGCAAATGGGTGGACAAAATTTGTACTTTGGACAAGTACAAGACTTGTCTAGTTGTGAAAGGATTTTCCAAATAGGAGGGAATAGATGATGAGATGGTTTCTTCACATGCTACCGAGTTGGTTTTTACTCCCACTGTTACTACAAAGATAGTCACATTTTGGTTGCTTCTTTCTAGAGGTTTGAACGAGGTCTACATAGTGCAGCTTGAAGTTCTTCGAGTTGGTCATGATCATTTGGTTTTTAGGTTGATAAAGTCCTTGTATAGACTTAATCAGGTTCCACAAGCCTAGTATACTTTGTTTGATCAACATCTCTAGGATTCTTGATTCAGAACTATGGAGGTCAAACTGAAGTTATTAGCTAATGATGATTCATCATTGGTCAATGAATCACCCTACAATGAATTGGTGGATAGCTTGATACATCTCATGTCCACACAATCAGATCTTTGTTTTGTTGTTGGCTATCCTTTTCAGTGTTTGTCTATACTGAAGTTCATACATGGGACAATAACAAACTGTCATAGGACTGCGTATTTCATGTTAATATCTTTAGAACAGTTTATAAATATAATGACTAAACTCTTTGGTCCCTTTGTAAGAACAAACTTGGAGTAGTCTCCAGTTTAGTCATTAAGAGAGGGTGTTAAAGTTATTAATTAGCTATTAGTTAATGTGTAACTAATGGGTGGCTATCAACCTTCCAAACTGAATGTAACCACTTTTTGATTAATAAAAAGATGAACATACAAGTGTGTGAGTCGTATGCCTTCCATTTGTCTTCATTATTTCAGCATTCATATTTGCTAACAACTGTGCCAATAAGGAACTATCCCACAGATGACTATGAACTTTATGACATTGTCTAGGTATGCAAGCATTGGAAGCATGACATATTGGGAAAGGAGACTATGATTCACAAAGATCACAAACTGTTTTAGTTATTGTAGACTCAAAACAAGTTGCAACAAGAGTGGCATAAAAAATGGTCTTCTTATCTTTAGCAGTTCCATATGAACATCAAGCATAAGAATGGAAGTGCCAATTTAGTAGTTGATCATCTCAGCCAACCTACAATTCAAAATGAGAGTATTTTTTTTGATGCATGTGGACATGAAATAAACACTTTGTCAGAATTGTATGCATCTAAGACAAACTTTTTAGATGACTATCAAAAGTTTCATTGTTGCACTTCAATTGCAAATCTCTACTTGCATGATGGACTCCTATATCATCTTGGGCATGTGTGTACCACACAAGGCAGAGAGACACAAACTAATATGGGAAGTCCATTTCAAGAAGGTAGCAAGGCACTTTGGATTTGCAAAGACCCTTGCGGTGTTACAAAAGTATTTATTTTGGCCACTCATTAGGTCAGATGTTGTCAAATACATCATGTTTTGTACCACATGTGAAATTTCCAAACCAATCAACGAGAGGCAAGGTATGTACACACTTTTGTCAGTTCAAACAAGACCATGGCAATCTATTTCTATGGATTTAGATTGCCATGGATTTTCCCTCATGCCCCTAGTACCAAGCACGGGTAATGATTGTGTTTACATACTAATAGATAAATTCTCAACGATAGCAATTATTATATCTTGTAAGAAAGCAATTTCAGCTCTAGAAACAACTCGATTATATGTTTAGCATGTTTAGATCAACTTTGGAATCCCAAAAACTATCATCTCTAACAAGGATACAAGATTCTTACAATTTTTGGGAAGCACTTTGGTGTATGTTAGTGTTAACATTGTGGATTGCACCCTTGAAAGAAGGCTTGGCTTCTCTCTTCCACGCGGCACAATGGAGACTTCCCTCTTGCTGTGGGCTTGGCAAAACTGAGGGAAGAATCTCTAGATAAGGGCTAGCTTCCTGTGATGCATCTCTGAGGTCTTTCACTACTACTGCTAATAATAGGAGTGAAAAGGGAGAAGGATATAACCAAAACAGAAACTATCTAAATGGTGATGCACCAAATGATTTTTGATCTACTCAGCTATATCAACACTTCAGACCAAAAGGGGGCGAATAGACACTTTATCTGACAAAAAGACCAGAGTGTAGGGCGCTTTAACATGGGGGCTTAATGAAGACATAAGGAAAAGGAACTTACCACAGGGGCTGCAAAAGCACACTGTCAAATAACCACTCTTATGTCTCTATGCTTTAGATGAAGCACTCCCTGTTAAGCTACAGAAACGGCTTTGGCTACACTAGATATGTTGGTGTCAATCTATGAAAGCATCAAACTAAAATGACTGAACACAGAGTTGATACACAAACATACTCAAAAGTATAACCAGTCAGATAGAGGTAAAACACATTCTTATTGATTCAAAGGTAAAATTTGGCAGGGCTTCGCCTTACACAAGTGATACATTTCTCAACTGAGAGGTAACAATATATAGCATGAAGTAAAAGACTTTTGGTGTCTTTAAGAACAAGCAGCCCATGCTGCGTTGAACACTTAGGAAAGAGGAATTTGCTCATGCTGGTGTCATCCTTCTAGAAACGGCCTGAAAGAACCATGCTGTCGCTTGTCGCAGGTATTGACTTTGCAGCTTAAATCATCTTAAATGTTCTTGCAAAAGCATGGGTTGCTTTGTCGTTTGAATAACAAGGCTACTTCTCAGTGAAGTTTGTGCAATCGTCTGCTCATTAATGTAAAATGGAGAAAAACGGACCACTCTATTGAATGCCCATGCTCCCCTTGATGACCACTTGGTGGAGACTGTTTCATCCGCAGCAATAACTTCTCTGTCGACGCTTTCTGTGCCACCTGGACTATTCTATTTGCTCCTGCGCTTGGCTTTTGTCTTTTCTTGGCAACTCGGCCCTCAGGGCTATCTTTCGTCTCCTCCTGGCTCTTCGGGCTCCTTTCTCGATGGGTCATTGAGTTTCCTTGCAGCCTTGTGCCTTTGAATTCCTTTGGGTCCGTGCTATTGAGTTCTTTCAGGCACTTGCCCAAAAGAATTCTCTTTGGTCTCCCTTCAACGGCTGACGCATCCCATCAAAATTGACGTCTGCGGACCTGTCACTATTCGAAAACCAACGACTATTTTGCTGCCTTGAATTTGACGTTCGCGCGCCTGTCATCAGACATTTGAACTCCAACAGCTAGTTCACTATGTTAAGGTTGACGTGCTCGGGCCCATCATCCCTTTGGTAATTCCTTCGGCCTTTTGCAAAACGAACCCTCTCGAAGGGAGGGTGATCTTTCAGAAAAGAGGAGTCCCTTTTTGGCAGCCGAGAGTCCCCGCAAGGGCACTTGCCCTTCGGTTTCCTTCAGGTTCCCTTGTCTTCTCAATTCCTTCGGACATTTTGGCTGAAGGAAATATTTCTATCAAAGTCTCGGCCCTTTCTTTCGGTCTTTTCCTTTGATAAATTCCTTCGGACAAAAGTCCGAAGGAATTCACCCTTTGGTTCTTCCTTGGATTTGCTTTAGACAAAAGTTTGAAGGAATCTCGTCTTTTCCTTTGGATTTCCTTCGGACAAAAAATCAAAAAGAACCCTTTGCCTTTTGCCTTGTTCCCTTTTCCAAAGGAGAATCCCCCTTCGGGTCCTCTACCTTGCTCACTTTTCCGAATGTGTTCACTACCCTCCGCAAGGGCACCTAGGGTCCAAAATTGCCCTTCGGAGCCTGGTTGAACGGTCCCGTTTGCAACCTGACTGCCCTCCGCAAGGGCATGTCTTTCGGAGCCATGTGAAAGACTCATATTCCTTTGAAACTGGCCCATTCCTTTGTCCAAAGGCTTGTGCAAACTAAATGCCCAAAGCGAAATAAGCCTCCGAATCAACCCGAAACATCTACAAGGCCCAAGTAACTTGGCTCTTTATAGAAACAGGGCTATTATAAATGAAAAACACAATTGCAGTAAGGTGAATACATAAAAAGATTGACTATTCAGGACAGCAGGGAAGGATGGGAGACTGAATTTTGGCCTGCAGGACCAAAAATGGTCAACAAATTTGGCAATTCTCAGGGGAAGCATGCCTGCTATGCTTAGAAAAACTAGTGGCTTACAAGTCCGTTGGGCACGGAGTCAAAATACGGCCCGAAAGGCTGACGATAACTTTGAGAGACTAAAAAATCAACCTGAAGCTTTTACCCCCAAACGGTAAACAAAACACACACAAGGCTAAAAAAAACTATGAACATGCACTAAAAGCACTTAGAGAAAACAGGGAAAAAACAGGGAAAATATGTACATAATGAGAGAAGGCTCAGTGATAATGCTCAAGATATATCCCATTAACTGGGATATGCAGTTCCTCACCATCCACCCTGGAGAGTTGGAATGCATTATGCTGCTTGCACTGAGTAATGATATATGGACCACTCCATAAGGCGTCGAACTTTGTGTGTTTTCCAAGCTTAGCTCAGTCCTCATCCCATTTTATGACAATGTTGCCTTCTGAAAAGCCTTTTGATGAGGACTTTTTATCAAAATGTTTCTTCGTTTGCTGCTGATGGCTGCTCATAGAAACCATGGCTTGGTCTCTTGTCTCCTGAAGCTCCATCAATTCACAAACCCTGACCTCCATGTTGTCACCTTCTTCCAAATGCAGCTGGTGAGCAAGATCCAAGACTGGCAACTCAAGCGAAATAGGAAGTCTAGCTTCCCTTCCATACACAAACGTGTATGGTGAATTGCCAACTACCTTTTTTGGAGAGACCTTGTCTGCCCATAGGGCTGTTTTCAGCTTGGCGTGCCAAGTTCTCTGATTTTTCTCCATTGTCCTTCAGATGATTCTGATCAGATTCTTGTTGGTAGACTCAACTAGCCTATTTCCGTATGGGTAGTAATTGGAAAAAGTGCTAAGGTAGATGCCATATCCCAACGCCCACTCACTTGTTTTGGTTTCCAAGAAAGCCAATGCGTTATCTAAGATGATGGTAGTTGGGACTTCAAACCTTGTCATCAGGGCTTCGTAAAAGTCTAGGACTGCACTTTCGTTGACTTCCTTCAAAGCAACAGCTTCTACCCATCTCGTGAAGTAGTCTGTAGCAGTAAAGACCCATTTGTGGTCAGCATTGGAAGGAGGGTTGATCATCCCTATGAAGTCTAGGCCCCATTGCATGAATGGTCGTTCTACTTGAATACACTGTAGAGGCATTGCAGCTAACCGTTGCTTTCCATCAAAGAGGGCACACTTCTAACACTTTCGTACCCAGGCATGGGTGTCTCTGAATAAAGTGGGCCAGAAATAACCAGTCCTCATAATCCTTGCAACTGTAGTCTTAGGAGCAAAGTGACCACCAACTGGCCCGTCATGAAACTCGGATGGTACCCTGTCGACCTGATTTGAGTCTATGCACCTCAAAAGTACTCCTGAAAAATCCCTTCTAAATAGCACCCTGTCAATCAAGACATAAGGGAGAAATTGGAGTCTGAAATACCTCCTTTTAGTCCTATCAAGGCCCTGTGGGCACTCATCGGTGAGAAGGAAACGTGTCATGTCTGATGCCTAGTCCCTCATGACTGCTGGTTCTTCTACTGTAGCTTCATCATGGAGTAGCAAAATGTCCTCTTTTTGCTGTTTAAGGTCTGTAGCAACGTGTTCACACAGGGCTTTTCCTCTTACCAGCTTGGTGGTTTTGATATCCATGTCATATTCCATTACTTTGGTGATCCATCCCGCTCTCTTTTCATTTAAATCATGGCTGATCAAAAAATCTTTGACGCTAGAATGTGGCACCATGAGATGAACCTTGCTGTTTGATAGCATATGTTTGAATTTCTTCAGGGTTTGTATGACTGCAAGGACTTGCTTTTCAACATATGTATACCTGATTTCAAAACCTTTTAGACCTTGGTTAAAGAATGCCTGTTCAAGGTTTCCATCATTTGCTTGGGTAAGCATGGCGAAGATTACCTCTTCATTCCCGAAGGTGTAAAGGTTAAAATCTTTGGAGAAATCAAGACTGGTCAAGGTAGGACCCTGGACGATAGCTTGTTTGATCCCTTCAAAACTATCTTTCCTTTGCGATGTCCATGCAAACTTCTCATCTTTCTTCAGTATGGAGGTCAATGGCTTGACTATCTCGGCAAAATTTGGGATAAATCTCCTAATAAAATTTATTCTACCGAAGAAACTTTGTAGACCTTTCTTGTGCTTAGGCAAGGATAGTGCTAGGATGGCACAGACTCTTTCTGGATCAATGGTCAAACCCTCTTTCGAAACGACATGGCCAAGGAGTTTACCTTCATGGACAGCAAACACACATTTTTTTGGGTTGAGAGAGATACCAAACTCTCTACACCTCTCAAAGATTTGCCTCAGGGGTTTCAGATGTTGGCCTGCCTCCTTAGAGAACACTATCACGTCGTCAAAATAGACCAGTACAATTTTATTTATCAGGCCCTGGAAAGCCATGTCCATGGCTCGCTGAAAGATGGCTCCAGCATTTGACAGTCCGAATGGAATTTTATGGTAAGCAAACGTTCCCCACTTGGTAGTGAAGGTTGTCTTGTACTGATCACAGTCTTGCACTAAAATTTGATTGTACCCTGAATACCCATCTAGGAGGGACAAACGTTCGCTTCCTGTCACCATTTGGAGAATCTGCTCCATACTTGGGAGAGGATAGCGATCTTTCAATGAGACTCTATTGAGGTCTCTAAACTCCACACATAGTCTGATCTCCCCATTCTTTTTCCTACCAGGGACTAGATTGGCCAGCCAAGAAGAGTGTTTGATAGAAAATATAATTTTGGGTTCAATCAACTTGGTGAGTTCTTTCCGCATGAGAGGCTGAATCTTCGGATTAATAGGCCTTTGTCTTTGTTTGATGGGTTTGGCGCCTTCCTCTAGCTCAATGGTGTGTTGGGCCAAGCTTGGGTCAAAACCCTTCAAGTCGCTATATTCCCAAGCAAAAACATCGGCGAACTCTTGACATAGCAAAATGAAAGCATGCCTTTCATCATCTGTACATACCTTCCCAAATGCAAGCAACCTGTTCTTGAATATTTCAACCTTTTCATAGTTTTCTTTCTCGGTGGTGATGCTTGCTTTGTCATTTTTCAGTTGGTCATCCTTGTTGAAGATGCTTTCGAAAGTGACCAAGCCTAGAAAGTTTGTTGATCTTCAACTGAACAATCTGGCCGCCATACTGCTGCTGCAGCTTGGCTTGATTCTTGGAAGCAAACTCCGCCTCCTCCTGCAAGAAGAGCGCTATCTGCTGATCACTGTCAAACACCTGCCAATTGGTGATGTTATTAGACACGGAGGGTCTGATTACCACTTTTAAATGGTGCGGACTGCTGTCTCAGCCTATCTCCTTGGGAATGTCAAACTGGGCACCAACTGCTGCTAGTTTGTCTCTCTGCTTATTTTTCTCTCTTGGAATGGAATTAACATTGAAAGCACAAAAACTCTCCACTAAATCCCACACCCTGTGCTTGTAAGACTTAAGCAAGGAATTCTGTCAGATTTCGGCCTCTCACCTGATTTACGATTAACTCAGTCTCCAAAAACCTGTAGTTATTTAATTCCTCTTTTCCTTGTCCACTCCAAACCATGAATGAGGGATTCATATTCTGCAACATTGCAAGTGCAGAAAAATTAGAATCTGAAAGTTGAGAAGTATCTCTCCTTTGAGGGTGAAATTAGCACTACTCTATCACTAGCTCCCAATTTGTTTCTTGAGCCATCGAAGAAGAGTTGCCATAAACCCAAGCTCTCTTGGTTTGCTTTCATCAAATTTGACACAAAAGTATCCTCTTCATGCATGCAATAAATTCTGAGACCAGCCTCTTTTATGAATTTGTATGGGTCATGTTCAAAATTGTCACTTCTCCATTCGTCTAAGAGCAAGTCAGCAACTCCTTCAAGAGAAAAGGGTGGAGATTGGTCCATTTAGAATTCTTCTTCATCAATGATGACGTAGGTACAGCGCTAGATGATCTCTGTGGATTGGCTCCGACTCAATCTTGGCCTTAGTTTCATATTTGGTTCTAAAAACCATGTAAGACCAGTTTGTTGCTAGGTCCCTGCCTATTTTAGATGTGAAATCTCTAGATAAGTAGAGAGTAAAGTAGGGAGGAACATCCGCCACTACCATGTCATGAGAAACTGAGAAAGTTGGACAGGCGTGCAGCGTTAGATTCAAGCCTCGTACCACTCCTAGTGTCTTAGCTGATGATCCATCTAGCTGCAAGATTCCCTTGGTCATCTCTTCGTATTTGAGTCCCAACTCATCCGCTATACATTTGGGCATTCTTGAGGTACTTGCTCCACTGTCAATAATGCAATTGTGAACCAAAAAATCTCCAATGACTAAAGATAGGTAGAAAGGAGGAACCTTTTCATCCTTCTTTGCTTGGTCTATTATGGAAGGGTGCCCATTCATAATCAAAACATTATCAACCTTTATTGGGACGGCTTGTTCATTTAGCCCGTGCAATTCCTTCTGGAGTATGTCCTTTTGTCCCGGTATTGCTATTGAATCCCACAAAGAGATATTCATGTGCAGCTTCTTCATTTGGTCTACCACATTGATCTGAGGGTTGCTCCTTTTTAAATTTTCTTTGGGGGTGCTTGCAGCCTGAGGCGTAGGTCGAGGAGTTGGGGATGCAATCGGTGGCCTATAATTTAGAAATTTCTGGTTTACATGTAATGAAGAAGATGTTGCGGACGTTTTAGGCAACTGCTTGAGCTTTCTCCATAGCTCTCCTTTTGGACCAAGTGTTGGTTGCAACACAATCACCTTGGTTGTTCATGCTGCCCACATAATTTACTGCATAGAATTCACCTTTCAGGTGATTCATGCGAGTGGAATCGGACTGAGCCTATATGTTGTCCATTCCAGGTTGTATTGACGCCTCAAAACTTGAGAAATGGGCTGTTTGGTTGTCTTACGTGTTCACATATTGATTTGGCAACTCATTTGTATAAGCAACCTGTTCTTGACCATATCCCAAGGATGGGCAATTAGATTGTTCTTGTACCAGATTATTTTGAGCGAGAACAAGAGCTTTGGACAATGAAGGAGCACCTGGATTATAACCTTGATATGGTCTGGCTTGTGCAAACTGATCATGTCCTTGATTATAATTTTGAAAAGGGGGTCTACTTGTTTGTCCGAATTGCTGATATCCCTAATTCGGTCAATAGTTTTGAGCTTGTTGCCTTTTGAGAGCCACTAATTTGTTGGTCACGCTTTGTAACAAGCTCTTAACTTCATGGAGGTCATTGGGCGAGGTAGCAGTCGGCTTTTATACGTTAGGCAAAAGAGCTAAGGTGGATGCAACAGTCTGAACTGGAGGTGGCAATTCAAGAAAGAGCGGCATATGAGGTCTAGGGGCTATCTTTCCTGCTTGCACTAGAAAATTTTCAGCGGTTATGGCTATCTCATAAGCAACAGGTAACACTTGTCCTCTCATGGACTGTATCATGACAACAATGTCGCTGTTCAAAGCTTTCAAGTAATAGAGGAAAGCATAGCTTAGGGTCGGCCTCACTAAAATGGGGATTCTGTCCCAGGTCTTTTGAAACCTGGTATTGAAATCCTGCATGAATTCATGTGGAGCTTTTTTCATGGTGGTTAATTGCTCAACAAGAGAGGTGGTCACTCTTCTCTCTGAATCTGTTTGTCAAGTGAGTGCCTAATTCATTCCATGTGCCAACTGAATTCATAGGCAAAATCCCATACCAGTCTAGAACCTTATCCTTAAAAGACAACGCCAGCAACCTGATGGCTATGTTTTTTTTAGTGATATTATGAATGTTACAGAGGTTGGCGATATTTTTGATATGCTCAATAGCGGTAATAGGCCCCTCTCCATTAAAGGGAGGAACACTCTTAAGGGCTGTCCCTGGGATTGGGTCATAATGCAGAAGGTTTAAAGGGCTCTGACCATGGAAGACTACAAAAGGTAAAGCCATGGCGATGACAGGGTTCAATCGGGGCCTTCTTATGTAAGTGTATTTTATGGTAGGTCTAAAAAATTGGTTCGCTGTATAGGGACAAGTCCTTGCAAACCTTAACTGCCTTGCTAAGTTTAAGGGCAGCTCAACGAATTCGAAAGGGACACCCTTGGCAGAAGATCTTGTAGTGACCTTAGGGATGGGATGTCAGATTGATCTCTGACCAGAGACTTACCAGAATAAATGAATTACCTCCTTTTGTTCCAGAACAACTTTGAGTGTCTTGACATTGAAGTCACAGAGGAAACCCTTGAAGAGGAAAATAGCTTGTATAAACCTCTGACTTTAAAGTTTTCCCAAGTATATAAGAAATCCGAACTTCTAAAGTCCAAGTTTGTTTATAATAGTACCTACATATCATTTGTAAAACCCTGTATTAAGTCTGTAAAACTCACATTAAGTTATAAGCCCAAAAGATATTTCCAAACAAATTTACTGTCTTTATTACCAGAGCCAAAAATTAATTACATCCGTTCACATGAAGATGTCAAGTTTGTCCATTTTGGTCTTATCCAAGTTCATATAACTCCTTTGATCCCGTGTAATATAAAACTAGTTTTATATCTAGCTTTGTGTGATAGATGCCAAGTTAGTTTTAAACATGCTTGTCAGTTATTCAGTCTAGGAAGGATAAATGACCAAGTTATTTGTTTTGAATTTTGTCCTAATCTTTCAGTAGCAGTCTGAGATAAGGGATGTAAAGAAGTCAAGCATGGCTCTTTAGATTGTTGGGGATTGTTCACATCATTGTTTGGTCTAAATATGTTTGGAGAATTTAAATATGCCTCCATAAATATAACTGTGATGTATAGTATGACCAATACAAATTACCCCAAGATTTTAGAAAATCTACCTTATGCTCGTAGATTAAGTGGAATTGTCCAGCTACAGAAGGGACATATAGAATCTATTGAAATCCCCTCTGATTGGAAGCTTGATTGGCTGAAAAATGTCTCGCCCAAAATGAAAAGTCAAGCTACTGTCCACAAAACTGATGGAAGAATAGTAAATATTGTACCAAGGTCTCTATCTCTTAAAAATTCTTCTAACAGATTGTCTCCTCGTAGACCTTCATCTTCCTCCTCAACACGTACTGTTAGATCCGGCCTTATTACTATAGAAGATGGAGATATAAATCAAGGCCCTGATCCTAAAGATCAGCGACCATCTACAATGATGAGTCTTCCTAGAGAAGAAACTCTAGAATTTTATATAGATAAGCAGGTCAGCCTGTATAAAGGTGGACGATGGCCACCCCACAAAGGTTTATACAAACAACAAGGTGTTGTTAGCTACTTCTCTGCAGCTTACCAAGGAGACGCTGAGCCTTCTAATGAATTTAAGCAGAGGAATTATGTATCAAGATTCAATGCACACCTTGCCGAAGTTTTTGATGACCTATGTAAAGATGTCTTGTATATTAGACACAATATAGATAGATTAACAAATATTGAAGACAATACTAACCATCTCTGTCATGAGATTTCTCAGAGTAATTCATTGTTAACAAACCAGTTGTCTTCCATAGATACTAAGCTTGCAGCCTTAGAAGAAAGTCTTGACTAGTTAGTCAAGCAAGATTTGGATACTTCAAATGAAGCACAAATGCCCGTATTATCCTACGAAGTTAAGTTTGGATCTAACTTCAAACCTCATAAATGGAGCATGAATCATAGTACCTCTCTGATGGAAAGAACACAGATACCCTTACAACCATGGTATCTTAATATTGATGATACTCTTAACCCTTTGAATGAAATCTCTGCTTGGTGTAATTCAATGAGGGTTATTACTGTAGCATCTCATTTAGATCCACGTGCTACTACTATTTTTGCTTCAAAATTCTTTTGGGGAATTATTACCCAGTGGCGGGATTCTATGACAGAGCAGGAACAAAATGAAAGTTGCACTATATCATAAATTAATTGATGAGTTTGCACCTCCAATCGGCAATCACGAACTAGAATCCAAAAAATGGTTGCTCAAATTGGAGCTATGTGATTTAAAATAGTTTGATGCATTTGCTAAGCAGTTTCATGAACTGGCTTACGAAAGCAGAAGTTTTGGTTCCACAAATAAAATTAAAGTTTCTACATGCACTTCCTTATAATCTCATTGATAAGGTCATTGCATATATTGATCTCAAAAGACTAACTTTGAATGGCATATCTCTTATTGATGTCATTGATTTTGCCAAGCAACAGGGCATGCAATTAGTCTCAGAAACCAAAACCATCCAGAAGCTCACTAAGCATCAAGCCTCCCAAATCGCTCCTGTCTTTCCTGAAATTGCACTATTTCGCTGTCTACAATTCGTCCAGCCACGCAAGCACCAGAAGAAATAGCGTCGCACCCATCTCTCCTTCAAGCGTCGCTCTTTTCCAAGAAAACATTTTTATGCTCCTCACCGCTTTCTGAAAAAGCGAAGAACTCCTCGTCATCCATCCAAAACCCCTATTTGCTATATCTGCCGCAAACTTGGTCATATTGCTCCACAATGCCATTGCAAAAATCATGTTGTCAAAGCCGTTTTTTCCTCCAACGCAGCTGCGTGGTGGGATGTTATTGACACAAAATCTCTTCCAACAAGATGACATCTATGAACCCATTCTAGATAAACTTTCCAAAGAAGATTTTGATGACGCTGACGCTCTCGAATCATTAGCCGATGATTTGGAACAACCGTTCACAAACATGCAAAGGCCAAGATCCCAAGACTATTCCAGTCTTCCATTTGAAGCATATGACAAATGGTCTCGCCATCATGATGAAGTACCATAATGAGATTCCAGACCAAGGAATAGAGGACCTAATAGAGGAAGAAGTAACTCCAGAGGAAGGCAGCGATTCATGCCCAAAATGCCACCAACAATGCAAAGGCTTTTTAACCCCCCTTTGCAATTTCCAAGTTCCTTCAAGCCTAGTGACTCTTGGGTTTGAAACAAGATCAGAAGTACCGATCCCCCAAGAGAGATCCATTCTCCAAAGATTGAGCCTCAGTGGGATATATTATTACCCACAGAAGAAAATGAAAATACAGAGGCAGAAGATTCTTTCTTTTTTGAACCAGAATATTGCCTTGAACAAGGAGAATGCAACAATCTTCAAGAAGAAGAAGATGAAGCACAGAATGAAGAAGAATTCTACCAAATTCCACTCCAAGATCCAACAAGACACAAATTGGTATGTACAACTGTTCCTTCATTGGAAATACCACATCGGGTTTATCTTACACAATTGATCAATGGAAAATTTGCTCAGTTTATTACTGTTGAGATTAATGGAAGGTTGGTAGATGCACAAGTTGATACATGTGCTTCACTATCCTTTGCCAAATCACAAATCATCCAAGACTGGGAGAAATTGGATGGTTCTTTTGCTTATAAGAGCATAGATGTACAGGGGAATAGTTTTCTCTGTAATATGTATAAACTTTAGCAGCCCCTTAGAATCCAAAATAAAATCTTCCATTGTGATTTTTTCGCTCTAAATAAAATACCTGTAGATATCCTTCTAGGTGGAGCCTTTATAGATAGATATTCTCCATATGGTTCTACCACTAAAAGTGTCATGTTCACCATTGACAATGAAAGGCTAAGGATTCCTCGTTTAGTATATGCTACTGAGCAATTTCTAAGTTCAATGACCCAAACTCCTGAAAATATAATCCCTGCAAAAATCCAGGAAATAGAAAAGATTAAAGCCACTATTTGTTCTAACAACCCTCAACAGTTCTGGTTAAAGTCTATGCTTGAAATGGAAATCAAGATCATGGAAGGCAAACAGATAAAAATTGGAAAGAAAATTCCCATTCCTACCCAAGATTATAATGATATGGAAGCCCAAATAAAAGAATTAGAGGCTAGTGGCTTTATAGAAAAATCAACCTCTTTTTTTTTGCTATTATGCCTTCATGGTAAACAAGCATTCGAAACAAAAGAGAGGCAAAAAGAGAATGGTCATCAATTATCGACCATTGAATGCCATTAACCAGCGTTATCCATATCCGATACTTGATAAAAGCTACTTACTAGAGATGCCAAATGTAAGTATTTCTCACAATTTGATTGTAAATCCAGCTTTTATCAAATCAGAGTCAAAGAAGTTGATAAAAAGAAAACAACATTCAACTGTTCTTTCGGCCATTTTCAATGGACTGTCATGGTCTAATGAATGCTCCAACATTCAATAAATCTCACATGGACCAAATCTTTAAAGGCACTTCAAATTTCCTCTATGTATATATAGATGATATTCTGATTTTTAGTAATTCTCTTTCTGATCATTACTCCTATCTTTTAAAATTCTCAGAGCTGGCAGAAAATGCAAGAATATAATGTAATTTTCTTGGGATGATTGTCCAAGATTCAAAATTACAGGTCCAGCCACATATCAAAGAGAAGGTCATCAATTTTTATGAGAAGCTAGATAAGCCAAAGCTTCAAGCATTTTTGGGATTGTTAAATTATTTGAATGACTTTTATTCTAATTTTGGTGAAGACGGGTTCATACTCCAAGAGCTTCTCTAGAAGAAAAACAAAACATTTCAATGGAAGGAAGAACATACAGCTGCGATCTAGAAAATCAAGACTAAGGTCTCTTTTCTTTCAAAACTTCACATCTCAAAATCTAATCAGTTATTGGTCTATACTGATGCCTCCGATATAGGATGGGGAGGAATGCTTGTTTGTAAATATGAAAATAAAGAGTTTGTATGTGAGTTTCCTAGTGGTGTATTTAGTACAGATATTTTAAAATGGATCTCTTTAGATAAAGAGATTTATGCTGTGAAGAAATACTTAAAAAAATTATGTTGAAAATTCTTCATCTGCCACATTTTATTGTAAAAACTGATTGTACTAGATCTCTGACCTTTAGAGAAAATGATCATAGTCGGAAAGATGGTTGCGGTAAATATGTTAGATGGCAAGGCTTTTATAATTAGTTTAATTTATCTGTTGAGCATGTAAAAGGCACTCAGAATGTAACAACAGATTGGCTTAGCAGAAATCCACCATCAACTTTAATGCACCAATCCTATCCTAGTTTTAACTTAACCAGAATATATAATCAAGGATTTGCTTCCTTGCACATTCTTGTTCAAGAACAGATTCTAAGAGAAGGGTTGAATCCCCGCTATACAAGGATTTCCTATGCCTCTGTTGCAGAACTGCAAATGTCTTTTGCAGCCTCTATCCAGGGAGATCGCCACAACAAAACAGGGACCATTACTATAGAGAGACTAAATAGTGAATTGTTATTTTGGCAATTCACCGAATTATTGAAACGACCTTTATGAACCTAGCATATTAGAATAAGATCATCTCATAATCAGCATCTTTACAGAGGGATTGCGTGGTATGGACCTCATCGAATTCATAAAAAAAAAAATCATGATCAAGACACTGTCGTACACACCACCATCCGATGACAGCTAGAATGGAAATCTTATTTCCATATCAATCATCGTTGTCATGCATGTGAAGTTGGACCCCAACACTGGAATCTTTCTTGTACATTCCAGCGAAGATGTCTCTTTCAGCCCATTGGTGAAGATGACTTATTGACTGAAGCGAAAGCACTGTTGGACCCACCAAGCCAAACGTCTTCATCTAGCGCCTCCAATAGTATCTCTTTGTAGCTAACTTTTGCGTTATAAAGCATGATGGTGTAATGTCCCCTTCTCAAACCTGATCTTTCCAGTGACCGTTGGCCTTTTTCTGGAGACCCGAAGGCTAGTCGGAAGGTAAAATTAGGGTTTCCTATTTTTAAGGATGTCTTTGCTCGGAGTTGGTGGATTCAATGGCGGATTCTTTTTGGGTTTTCAGAGAGCTTCGCAATGGTATGTTCATTTCGGCATTCGGAGCACTTTCAGGAATTTACTATTTTTAGTAAGTTTGGGATTGGCACCGGAATGGGATTTTGAGAGGGGTTGGATTCGTTTTGTCAAGACCTTTCCAACGAGCTATAGATCATTGGTTTCCAACATCATCTTGGCCTCCGTTTTAAAGTCCGTAAATTAAATATTATTATTTAATTTTGGACCTTGGTGCCTAGGCTCAACGACTTAATGTTGAGGTTGAAAAAGAATTAAAGAGGATTATATTATTTTCCCTCTCATGTTTTATCCCATATACAAAAAGATTTTAGAGACTCCCAGTTGGAAAAGTATAAAAGGAGGAGTGCTCTCATTTCATCATCTTTGTCTACAGGAATGTTTTGCTGCCAGATTGGCTTTGGGATCGCTTCGAGGAATGAAAGCCTCCTAGCTCGGGTATCGCTTCTTGTTTGAGAGACAACAACTAGTGGTGATTTAGTTTAGTTTTGTGAGTTCATTGGGTTTTGTGTGCATTGTAATCTGCATTGTGTCTAATTAGTATTCTGATTTTGCATATTAGAGGTTTCTAGATCTTACATTTTAGCTACAGCAGATTCAAATTTTAATTTGTAAATCCAAAAATACCAAAAAGATTGTTCTGAGTATTGTGTCATTGCATCTTATTGGTAAAGGCGCCCCTTCATGAATATTCGCAGATTTTAATACGAAGCTTATGATTTTATAATGCAAATCCGTCATTCTTTGAATGCTGTACTTTTTAGAGTGCATTGGGATTCGTGTCAGTAATTAATAACCATATTTAGATGTCATTTCTTATTAGTAAGTTAGGTGCCATCATTTTGAGGGTCTATTGCATCAAATTTGAGATCATTAGGATGAGAAATGAGAGAGTTATGAGCATATGAGTAAATTCATAGGTTGGTCCGTATTGTTTCAAATTTGCATTGGGCTGCGTGCATCAAATAAATAGTATCTTTTGAGTGAGTTTCAGTGTTCTGATTTGGTCGCCATCATACTAGAGCCATTGTGCAATTCATTTCATGAAAAATTGATGAAGTTTTGAGCAAGTTGTGAGTGAAATTGTGAAGTACAGCGCTGTTGTTCGTGCACACGAAAATCTGGACTGTCATAAATCAGAATTTGAGGTTGGTCTGCTTGTTGTACTTTCAGATCTAATCCTTGTTATTCAGTGAAGGAAGTTCAATACATATTATTGCAGCTTGATTTATATGTTGATCCACATTCAAAGCAAGATCTTATCATTCATATTGTAAACTGGCAGTAGTACTGACAGTATAGTTATTCTTGCTCATCATAGTTTGTAATGTTCAGCGTCTCATTCAGTAATTGTTTGTAATAGATAAATCTCCGCCCTATGGTAGCTACTCTCCCACTTTGGGTTAGCAAGCACATTCTGAGTGTTGAGTATTTCCAGCTTTCAGCGTTTTCTTTCAAACATTGTTATTTGTAATCACTCCGTCAGATGGTCGCCCCTCCCTCCGCATTGGATTGGGTAGCACATACTTGACGTTGAGTTCCCTTTCAGCATCACTCCGTCAGATGGTCGCCCCTCACTCCGCATTGGATTGGGTAGCACATACTTGACGTTGAGTTCCCTTTCAGCATTTAGAAGTAGAAGATCCTCTGACCATATGCTCGCCATCATCGGCGCCATCCTTGGTTAGAGTTACTTCCTGCATAAGCACTTTGTTTCAGATCCTCTGACCAATGCTCACACCTGGCCCACATCGGGATACTGGTGTACATTCTGGTTAGAGTTGCTTTCTGCACGTTTTGGTTTATCCTCTAACCTTAACGGGTGCATTGATTGTAATTTGCAATTTGTAAAAATAAAAAAAAATTGGCTCGAGATATTTCAGTGGTATCAGAGCCAACATCCTACCATCCTGTGCCCAACAGAGTTCACTTGACAGATGAGTGACAGAGATCCCAGACACTTCATACAGAGAGAGATGACTACAGAGAAGCCTCTACTTGAGTTAATGCATGAATTGTTTACGCTAATGAAGGATCCTGACATAAGGTGGGGAATCAGAAAGATTTATGCTAGGTCTGAAAGCGGGGAGAGCAAGGTGCACATGGCACCTCATATTAATTGGGAGCTTGATGAAGAAACTCTGACAGTTGAAAGTATGTGGAAGAACCCCAAAATACTTCCTTAGATTTGCATGTGATAGGAAGTGAAGAAGAACAAGATGAAGAAAACACTAGTGGTGTCCTTGGACCAGCTTATGATCATTACCAAGGTGATGTTGTTAATGGTGATTCTGATGTGTCTATGCCTCTTTTAGTTGAGGATTTGGTCAAGGATTATTCACCTCTTGCTGCTGTTCAAATCTCTCAAGAATTTTCACTAGACAAATGTATGATAAGTAGCCAAGACGACCTCCTTGGTATTCATTGGGCTGCTAATGAAGAAATCAATGACATACTCCCCCATGATGAAGATAATGACAGTGATGTTTTCAAAACAGCAGGCAATGGAGATTCTTCATTTCATTATGATGATGACATTGGGTTTGAGCATCAAACTAAGCCCTTGGAGAGGACTTATGAAGAAACCAGTTCAAGTGAGTTACTGGGTGACCTATTCAAAGACTCAACACTCCAAGAGAAGCATGAAGAGTACTTTTCTCTTGATCAAAACAATCAGCCTTTTTCCATTTGGGATCCTGGTTGGTTGACACCAAGGTATGATAAAGAACCTTTGTGGGATGAATTTCCCTTTGATCCAGATGAAGATCAAAAATCAGTTTGCATGGCAAACTATGAGGTGGCCATTGAAGAGGAAGTTGTCTTTGAAGAAGAAGAGGGTTTAAAGAAGCTCCATGATGATGTCCTTGAAGTGGTTGCAGCCGCTAAAGAAGAAAATGTTTCTACGGAAACTTTCCGAACAGCGGATGACTATGATCCATTGAGCAAGTTGGGTGCTGCTTTAATGTTTGATCAAGAAGACAGTGATGAAGAAGAAGAGCTTGAAGACCATATGGCTCTTGAAGATGGAGAGTTTGAAGGTGTTACTAAACACGAATCTGATTTATCAATGCACAAAGCTGATTGCAAGCAATGGGTTGAAGATTTTGTGGAGTATGATGCCTTTTATGACAATGAGCATTCTCCTCTAGTTGATGGTGAAAGAGATGAAAGCTGGAACAGCTATGATGGCCGTAAAGACACAGAACAAAGTTCTGATTTTGACAATCAGCCACCCAGCAATCCTCCATCTTTGCATATTCTTGAGTGGGAAGATCAAGACAAAGAGTCCTTTAAGAGGGAAGTGCGAATTCTATCTCAATTTGATCGCACTCACAGTTTGATTGAAGATCTCCACTGGAAAGCTCAGCTTGAAGAGAGGAAAAGAGGAGTTAAGGATGAAGTTGCTCTTTTCAATTTGCAACTCATCAGAGACTCTTTGGAGGCGTTGAAATCAGATTGCATAAACTTGATGGAGGATCGGGATCATGCTATTGAACTTGCAAAGAAGTCCTTCAGTGTTGTCCAACAAAAGGAGAATTTGGTTGATGAGCTCACTCTGGAGCTTAAATCAAATAAGGACAAGTTAAAAGAAAATCATTTGTCTTTAACAGAGGTTGAAAACTGGTTTGTTGATTTCAAACTTTTTAGCAAGCAAAAGAATGAGCAAAGAGTTGAAGAAATCAAGCAAGTAATTGACGAGCTTGATAGTCTTCGAGAGGAGTTTGATCCTGAAGGGTTCACAAGGAAATCAGAAGTTGCGTATGCAGATTTGGATCAGCAAGATGGAAAAGGGGACTTCCAAGTCTTTGACAACCCTTTCTTTGAAGTGGGCGCTGAAGCAACTTATGACAATCCTCTTTTTGAACCAAGTGAAGAGGAAGCTTATGAGAAACATTTCTTTGAGGTAGATGATGGGATTTCAAGCCTTGAGGAAATTTCTTATGACATCATTGTTGAAGAGGGAAGTTTTAGCACTTTTTCTGACAGTGGAATGAGGATGCATGAGCTGCATAATGAAGGCTTCACTGCTGCTTCTAGTCTCCCCATTCAGGAGGTGGAAAATCAAGAAGCATGGTGGAATGAGGTCACTAATCTTGATGAGCAACAAAGGGATGATTGGCACTCCAATGAAGAGTTCATTCATTTTCGGATATGGATGCTTGTCAGATTCCTATCGGACTTCCTGCTTACACCATCTTCTCTAAGAATAACTAATTTCATAATGGAGTTTGATGAAGGGTCCATTGAATCCTTCCAACAATTCTTCTCTCATGGTTTTGAATTTGACTTTCTCAATGAATTCAGATTTGTTGAGTACCTCTTGGAGTTTCAGGGTGCGATGATTCAAATAGAACGTATTTCCCAAAGCATTCTAGTAAAATTAAGTCTCCATTTGTGGAATGACTCTTCTTTACTTATGATGTGGGGCCCTGATATCAGCTCGCGTTTGATATGTGTCAAGAAGGTATGTTGGAGTGATGAGCCTCAAATTCATTGTCTTTTGGATGTTGTTACCTTCTTCATCAGTCATTTGAAGTTCACTCCTAATGATCAAGGGGAGTTTTGGAGAGAAAAGCTGAGCAAGGATTGGTACTTGGCTGTGATGGGATCTTCAATAGGTTTATCCTCAACGGTAGATATGAGCAGACATGATATTTTGAGTGCTTATTTTCAGTTTTGCAGCAGCCATCTATCTCCTTGGATGCTGATTTTCATAAAATCAGATTACAAGTTAACCATTTCAGTCTGGTTGGGGTGCCGGTTCATTCAATTTCAAACCTTCCAATCTCTTTCGAGAGACAATTTATGGTTTCACAAGAGAGAATGGGTGGTGTGGGCTGAGCACAATCAGCATTTGGGAAGAGACCATACTCATTTTAATGGTTTCCTTGGTACATATTCATGTACAAATAATTGGAGCAGCAGACCCTCGCTCGACTTGGCTTGGCACTTCGAGACTCCTACTGCTAATATTTTGTTCAATGCCTTGATTCTACATTCTGAGACTCTTGGGGTTGGAATTGTGAGAAACTTCTTCAGACCTCTTAGTTGTGCCATGATAAATCAGGGAAGGCATAGGGAATTCATGTGGCATCATGAGTTCAAGTTTGTTGAGTTCTTGCAAAGGAAAGCTTTTCTCTTTGCAAGAAGAGTTGAAGATGTCACATTTGCAATCATGGTTTCGTTTGTTACCATGTGGAGGTATGCTAAGGAGATTGATTTTGAGTTGGGTAGCCTATCTTTCTTCTTGCTTAGAATTGTGATTGACAGTAGTATGGTTGATACTGTTGATTCGAGGCATTATGGACATGAGATGTTGCATGATTTTGATCACCCTCCTTTAAGATCTTTCGGTTTGAGTATCATGGATGGTAACACGTTGGGGTTACAAGGAAGGTTAGTACAGCACAGGCATGATGATTTCACAGATGTGATCAGAGTGGTGCAGCATCGGCATGGTGGGTCCTTCCTACAATGGTTTTGGGAACCAGGGATCATACTGGTTTGCGTATGGATTAGTTCTAAAATTTTGGGAGTTATGGTGGTATTGCTTGAGGACAAGCAATTTTGGGAAGGGCGGATTGTAATGTCCCCTTCTCAAACCTGATCTTTCCAGTGACCGTTGGCCTTTTTCTGGAGACCCGAAGGCTAGTCGAAAGGTAAAATTAGGGTTTCCTATTTTTAAGGATGTCTTTGCTCGGAGTTGGTGGATTCAATGGCGGATTCTTTTTGGGTTTTCAGAGAGCTTCGCAATGGTATGTTAATTTCGGCATTCGGAGCACTTTCAGGAATTTACTATTTTTAGTAAGTTCGGGATTGGCACCGGAACGGGATTTTGAGAGTGGGGTTGGATTCGTCTTGTCAAGACCTTTCCAACGAGCTATAGATCATTGGTTTCCGACATCATCTTGGCCTCCGTTTTAAAGTCCGTAAATTAAACATTATTATTTTGGACCTTGGTGCCTAGGCTCAACGACTTAATGTTGAGGTTGAAAAAGAATTAAAGAAGATTATATTATTTTCCCTCTCATGTTTTATCCCATATACAAGAAGATTTTAGAGACTCCCAGTTGGAAAAGTATAAAAGGAAGAGGAGTGCTCTCATTTCATCATCTTTGTCTACAGGAATGTTTTGCTGCCAGATTGGCTTTGGGATCGCTTCGAGGAATGAAGGCCTCCTAGCTCGGGCATCGCTTCTTGTTTGAGAGACAACAACTAGTGGTGATTTAGTTTAGTTTTGTGAGTTCATTGGGTTTTGTGTGCATTGTAATTTGCATTGTGTCTAATTAGTATTCTGATTTTGCATATTAGAGGTTTCTAGATCTTACATTTTAGCTACAGCGGATTCGAATTTTAATTTGTAAATCCAAAAATACCAAAAAGATTGTTCTGGGTATTGTGTCATTGCATCTTATTGGTAAAGGCGCCCCTTCATGAATATTTGCAGATTTTAATACGAAGCTTATGATTTTATAATGCAAATTCGTCATTCCTTGAAGGCTGTACTTTTTAGAGTGCATTGGGATTTGTGTCAGTAATTAATAACCATCTTTAGATGCCATTTCTTATTACTAAGTTAGGTGCCATCATTTTGAGGGTCTTGCATCAGATTTGAGATCATTAGGGTGAGAAATGAGAGTTATGAGCATATGAGTAAATTCGTAGGTTGTTGGTCCGTACTGTTTCAGATTTGCATTGGGCTGCGTGCATCAAATAAATAGTATCTTTTGAGTGAGTTTCAGTGTTCTGATTTGGTCGCCATCATACTAGAGTCATTGTGCAATTCATTTCATGAAAAATTGATGAAGTTTTGAGCAAGTTGTGAGTGAAATTGTGAAGTACAGGGCTGTTGTTCATGCACACGAAAATCTGGACTGTCATAAATCAGAATTTGAGGTTGGTCTGCTTGTACTTTCAGATCTAATCCTTTTTATTCAGTGAAAGAAGTTCAATACATATTATTGCAGCTTGATTTATATGTTGATCCACATTCAAAGCAAGATCTTATCATTCATATTGTAAACTGGCAGTAGTACTGACAGTATAGTTATTCTTGCTCATCATAGTTTGTAATGTTCAGCTTCTCGTTCAGTAATTGTTTGTAATAGATAAATCTCCGCCCTATGGTAGCTACTCTCCCACTTTGGGTTAGCAAGCACATTCTGGGTGTTGAGTATTTCCAGCTTTCAGCATTTTCTTTCAAACATTGTTATTTGTAATCACTCCGTCAGATGGTCGCCCCTCCCTCCGCATTGGATTGGGTAGCACATACTTGACGTTGAGTTCCCTTTCAGCATCACTCCGTCAGATGGTCGCCCCTCACTCCGCATTGGATTGAGTAGCACATACTTGACGTTGAGTTCCCTTTCAGCATTTAGAAGTAGAAGATCCTCTGACCATATGCTCGCCATTATCGGCGCCATCTTTGGTTAGAGTTACTTCTTGCATAAGCACTTTGTTTCAGATCCTCTGACCAATGCTCACACCTGGCCCACATCGGGATACTGATGTACATTCTGGTTAGAGTTGCTTTCTGCACGTTTTGGTTTATCCTCTAACCTTAACGGGTGCATTGATTGTAATTTGCAATTTGTAAAAATAAAAAAAAATTGGCTCGAGATATTTCAGATGGGACAAACACCGCCTTGGTAAAAGATTTCAGGTAGGGGCTCACAATTGCTATAAATAAGATTTTTCTACCTAGTGTAGACATCGAAGAAAGCTCTTAGATTTCTAATATTTTGTTATTAATCAAGCGTATGCTCTTCTCTTACCCTTTCGGGACCCTGAAAATCAGAAACTTGATTCAAATATTATAAATTGTGTAAGTTTGAGTATTGAGTAATACGGAAGCCGTAGCCATTCGGCACCTGCCTCCTGTCATAGATTTCTCATTATTAATACGGAACTAAGATTTTTTTTACGTCAACAGAGGCTTCTTAGTCCAGGGGAAATCTTGGGGACACCAAAGTGATACCTTGTTGCCCTGATTGGAAAGATCCTTTTGCTCTTCATTCATTGTGTGCATACTAATGTGGTCACCCTTCAACAACTCTTGGGTGGCTCCTACATGCCTCGGCAAAACTTTCCAAGCTTGTAATCAATTGGCAAAATTGGATTCCTTGAACAACATATCTTGGAAAGAAATTTCAACAACTTGCAGACTTTTCTGGAATAATTCTTTTAGGTGTGCTATATGTATCATCATTGGCTGCCCTTTCTCCACACTCTCATGCATATGTGGAACTTAATGTGAGTCCACAAAGAATTCATTATGATAAGCAAAGAAGTGTTGTATCATACCTTCATCTTTCACACTTCATGCAAGTTGTGCCCTTGAATACAAACATTTTCAGAAGTTGATAGCAGCTGTAAATGTACAAAAAATTCAGTCTTTTCACCATCATGAGGTGGTTAGAATTGCACCCAAATCTTATAATTTTTCGAGTGACAAAAATCAGACTTGATTGGTACCTTTTTCCTTCTCCATGTGGGCCGTAGCATGTTCCAATTTCCCACTTTTTGGCCCCCAACAGGTTGCTGGAGTTGTTGCTCTAACTCAGAAATTTCTAAGTCAATAAAATCAGACTTGGTACAAGTAATTCCAGAATTTGTGTAGGGCTGTAATATGCCAAAATTCTCATGATTTTCTGAGTGTTCTATTGGCTGAGTTTGCCCATCTTTTTCTCCTCTTTTACCTTTATTTTTTTCAGATTTTCCCAAGATTCTAAAACATGAAGTTGGATGGTTTCTACCACCTCCACTTGGCTGCCCATGCACGGAAATTAAAGTATCCTTTGTATTTCTCTCGGCCATTGCAAGTGATTTTCCTAATGATCCTACACATGGAACAATCACATTAGTAAAAACAATGGTGTTTAACAACACTTTTACCATCACTTCATCATGCCTTATGAACATGATATGGCCTTTCATTTTGTGTCCTAGATTTCTCTTATCATGGTTGTAACATGCTTTTTCCTTCTTCAATCTTTCCTTTATAGTGGCTGGAATTCCACTTATACATACTTGAACTACTCCCATGGTATTGGGATGTGAGGGGCACACCTTCCTAAGGCCAATACTCACAATGGCAACAATTTTTTTTTAAGGGAAAGTAAACTTAGAAAGTGGAAAACAGCAGTGAATGTGTTACTTACAGCCCTTCCTTTGATCCTTGGATTATGGTATTTCTTGCTTATGCCCCTTTCCATGAGGCTCCAAGCTCTATCCTTTGTTTCACAACATAACATAATAACAAAATCATGCTTGTAAGGCTCACTTGGATCCCACAACCATGTTAGAAATTTGTCATGCCCAATCCTTAAATTTACATGAGAGAATTCCCTTCTTCAATTAAAGCTCTCCATCTCTTTCTCCTTGTTGCTAAGGTTGATTTGCCTTTCCATTATGGCTTCCTTACCCATATTCAAACTTTCTTCTGGATCTTTTGGTTGCTCATGAAGTTGTTGGATAATTTTTCCTTGCTCTGCCTTTGGAAGTTTTGATTTTTCTGTTACTTCCACCTTAGTGTCTACCACTTGCAACCCCGTTGGTTGCTCCATAACTTGTTGAAAACTTTCACGAGGCTGCCCTTGAATTTTTAGTTCTTGTGGCTCAGAAAATTCAATTATTAGCTGCCCTTTATTTGACTGAAACAACTTTTCTTGCTGCTCCAAAATTTATGTATTGTAAAACTCAGAAATTTCACTACTTGGCTGCCCCAAATTTTCAGATTTTTCAAGCTCATCATTCACATGTAATTCCATTTTCTCTTCTTCTAAAAGAGACTTTTGAAATCTAGGGCTTTACCCCATAGACTTTTCAACATCTTTTGGACTTAAGTGCTTTTAGTTCCCTCTGATAATTCTCCATGGCTTGCAACAATTTATCCATGGCTTCATCCATTGTCCTCTTCTTCATCTCTACCTTTTGAATGGAATCTTTGTATTCCTCTTTTGGCAAGAACCTAGGTTGCCAATCCATCAAAGTCACTCACACCCCACAACTGGCCAAGAAATAGGTTCGGATACCACTGTAATGTCCCAAATTGGATAAATTTTTTGAAAATTGATTTTTATGTGAAACCCTAGCAAAAAGAGAAAATCTGATTTTTACTACAACAAATATTAGATGTAAACACACTTCAAAATTAACATTAAAACATGTTAAATCCTTGAAATCAATTGTGAACCCTTTTAACAAAGATTAACCCTTCAAAAAACCACATTAGCCCTTCAATCCCTAGGTGCCTAGGTTCAGAAAATATTTATGATTTATGGCAGCGCTTTGGAGACAAATTCTATGGACTTCACCTTCAATATATCTTCAAAATTAATAAAAAAAATACAGATGCAATTAAATACTTTTTTATAATGTTTTTCCTTCATTAACAAGCTGAATTTACCACTACAAATATTTAGAATAATATAGAAAATTCCAGAATATTTTTAGAATCAATATTTGACCTCAAACCCCCAATTAGGTCGTTTTTCCAAATTGCTCAAGGATGGAAAAATCATATAAAAATTTTAGAATAATATTAAGGCAAGAAATGACCCTCAACAAGGTCAAAACCCTTCCAAATCAATTCGCCCAAGTGCAAAAATAATACCATAAAATCAGAATTTTATTTAGGGCACAAAATCACCCCAAAGTATGTGCAAACAAACCCCAACCAAGTCGCTAACCTCTACAAGCAAGTCGTCACACTTGGAAACCCTTTTGTCTTTTTCGAAAATTGAAGAACAATGGCAACTTCTAGATGAAGTTGCCCCACGGAAGAAAGAGGGTTTGTGTCCTCAATCTCTTTGCTTTAAAGGTTTCCGTCTTCAAGGCAATGGCTCAAGTGTTTTGTGCTCAAAGTCCAAGATTTGAATATCCAAATTAGCATGTCTTCAAATGATCCTTCACTTTCCTTTTATACACCTCTCCAAGAGTGGCACCTAAATTGGAGGGAAGAATTTAATTTAAATCTAAAAAAGAGTAACTCTTATAATTTACGCTTAAGTCTTTGGGCTCCCATGACCCTCAAAAGAACACAACTTAAGTGAAAATTAGAATAATAAAGTGTTTTTTATAATTACTCTTAGAAACCAAAGTGTTCCCTTTTTCCTTTTCTCTTTTTCCTTATCCCTTGGGAAACAAGTGAGGCTAAGGGTCGTCAATTGCTTCATATCCAAAAGGGGGACATGACACTCTGACAATGTCAATATTGTATTGCACAACACTACAGTGGCATTGCCAGAAGACGACAAACTAATGATTGGTTATGAAACAGTTGTTACCAACCCTTTTAACAATTCAACCGATGCTTCATTTCCCTCCTTTGTATATTAATGTACACTCCCACTCTTTGTAGTTAGAATGAAATAAGTGAATTGGATATAAAGTAAGAAGTACGTAAACATCACACATCTCACCTCTCAAACCTTTTACATAACTTTGCAATTATAGTTCTAATCTGATGTTCTTTCTCTTCTTTGCTCATTCCCTTGTCTTACTGCACTTTGATATATCCTTCATCCTGTCATTCAATATAAGCTTCTGCAATAACCGATTTAATCTGTTAAGCGTGTTTTTCCATTGGATCTCCTTATGGGCCTTGGATCATCAACTCCCCAGTTTTGTTTCTCTAAACCAGCAATGAAAAATTCAATGTCTTAGGGGTTTTCCTTGCAATTTTTGTCCATAGAAGTGCAGAATGCACCTAGAGCTGCCATCCCTCTGATTTAGAGGGCTTCCCTCCTGCCTGTGCTGCAGATTTGATGGGTAAATACAAGCTTCACGACGTTTTCTTCCCTGCTCATAGACCGAGTCATGGACCTGCATTTGTTTTAGCTAAGGACTCATAATTAATGCTTTCTTGAAGTTCTTTTTTTTTCCATAGTATATGGCAGTAGCAGGGAGAAAGTACTGTGATAGTATAATAAACTTGGCCCACATCCCCTTATTTTTTGTTTCTAGTGGTATTTTGATGGTTAGACCCTCAGTGAAGCTCGGTTAAATTGTTTATGGTTACTATGAGTATCTCAAACCTTTGATGGTTAATGAGAAAGACCTTTTCACTTCTTTTTATTCTCTCTTCATTTGATGGATCCTGTAAAACTCTCATCGATTTTGCAATTTTTTGTTTCTAAATTGGCTATTTTTTAATTTTAAAATTTTAAATATCATATCTTTAAAAATATCATGTTGTTTTGTTTCCTATGATGTTTCCTAAGTTGGCCAGGGGTTTTGTCCTCATCCCAAAATATCTTTGTTTCTAAAAATGTAGGATTACACATGAAGGGTGACCTCAGGGATCTAGGATACAACTCCAATGTTTTTTTCATTTTGGGGATGTCATTATATGTCTTGGACATCCCCCAATGTCCTTGAAAATGTGTGAAACAAGGGCAAGGGAGAGAGGGGGCAGGGGACTGCATCTAGGGCATGTTGTTCTCTGTGTGGGGGATCCCTAGGTGTTCCTCACGTCCAACACAAAATAATAACAAAAATAAAAAAATGTCAAACATTCGTCCACTTCTCATTCATTGTTTTCCTATGATATCAATTTTTTAGGAGAGGCTTATGTGGAGAGGTGGGGTTTGGGTGGATGTTTTATGCCTGTTGGATGCTCTGAGAGCTTTTGGCACAACTTCAGGTGTATCAATTAATCTATGGCACAAGTTCAGGTGCATCAATTAATCTGAGGTGGTCAAACTTATTGCAGCGTATAATCCTGCAGATGTGCAAACTTTGGAAAGCTTATTACGCATAAGGCAATGGAAGTCCAAACAAATTTTCACAATTTAGGAGTTACATTTTCCAAAAAAAGACATAAGTTTGATGACTAGCTGCCTTTTTTTGGTTGAAAGTAGAGGCTAAGTTAGCTGCCTGGCCTCGTAGATTCTTTAGTCTAGCTATGAGGATGGTTATGTTGAAGTCCACAATGATTATCATAAATTTTAAAAAAAATTCCTGTATAAAAACAATAATATTATATTTTTAGGCTTGTGTTTTCTGACATAAGGGGATCTTTCCCGACGTCTCTGAAATTCATCCCCTCCGTAATCACATCCCTCATTCTCGAAACATTTTTGAAACGTTGCTATAACATTTTGATGTTTCTAGTGACTTTGCATGGGAATATAATTTCTTTATTGACATTAATACAAGATTGGCCTTATAACCAAGATTCGGGGCATGACAAATTGCAAGGTTATTTTCCCATCTCCACTAGCAATTTACCATGATAATTGACATATTGAACATCGCTTAGGGCATTACTTTGTATATTTCTCCAAGATTGCATGAACATATCTATAGATAGATAGGACTCTCCGCATGGTTTATATTTGGGTCGTTTTGTTATTTAACCTATTATAGGATTCATACAACTTCTATTACATGTATCATCAATAGAAAGGTGCAATCTATTGAAACTTTTCATTTGAACTTGGCTTTGTAGCTCTATACAACTTCTATTACATGTGTCATCAATAGAAAGGTGCAATCTATTGAAACTTTTTATTTGAACTTGGCTTTGTAACATTAATGGTGTATAGATGCCTTCATAATAAAATTCAAGTTTGAGACTTCCTTTTAGATAATATTTTATTTAATTAGTTTAATTTACGAATTGTCCATTGTCACATAATCCGTAGTGAAACTACTGTTATATGTTGGAGTCATAAATCCCATGTCTTTAATTTGGTTTAGTTCGCAATGTGCCTAATTTCTTTCCAAAACTATAAAATACTAATCTGATCTTTTCATGAGATTTGAAAATATCTAACCACTGAATCTTCATTTTGAACATTTTGTCATTTAGGTGTACACCACTGGGAATCCTTATGGAATTGCAGAAGACCTTATCTTTAGTATGCCATGCAGATCAAAGGTCAGAGCTTGCCTTTTGGATAAAAGATTTAAATTTTTTTTGTTAAATGCATTATGCCATGGCATTTACCATCAAAATCTTCTCGTTCTTAATAATATATTCTTCTGAAAAGAAAACCCAGAACTCTTAATATTTCTGGGTCCATATGATCTTGAGAGAGATAGCAAACAATTCCTAAGCACGACTCTTTTACAGGGAGATGGAGATTATGAGTTGGCAACTGACGTTCTTATTAATGACTACCTCCGTGAAAGAATAAAGAAGGTTCATATCCTCGCATCCTTAATCAGAGTTAGATGAAAAGAACATATGGATTTTGCCTTGGCAATCTAAGCTTTGCAAAGAACATCTTATCTGAATTTTGCAAAATCACTTGAACTAATTTCACTATCAATTTGCTGCAGAGTGAAGATGAGCTCGTGGCTGAGAAGAGGTGTGTTGCTCATCTGATTGGTGAGGTAAGACATTAGTGCAGCCAATATTCATGTTATGGTTCTAGCATTGTGGGCATTCTATTAACAACTGGTTTTCTATCAGTTAATATGTGACAGCTTATGATGACGTTAAGACACACCTAACTTTGAAAACTGTCCTTTTGCAGGAAAATGGTTACTGTGATTTGCCTGGTGACACCACACTGCCAGGGGAGCAATAAGCAGTATATGACTTCTAGTAGACTATATTTGTTTCCCAGTAAGCAGAAAAGTGAATTGTTTTAACGGTATATTGAGTATACGATTCTTATCTGATCTTTCTGTATGAGCTGGCACTGGAAATCACATTTTTGGAAATTGCATATTGGATCTGGACGAGCATCTAGCCTCATGTAAATTATTCAATACAGTAAAAATAGGGAGCAGTACCAGCAAACACTGTAGAATAATGAACAATAAAAAAGTAGACTTATTGTGTTACCAACAATTCTGCATCCACATTGAGCTTCAATGGAAGTTTGAGCCATAGTTCGCATAACCTGTTGGGGTGAGTAATCTCCAAGGGCCCAAAATGGGTAACCGGGGGTTATTCGACCCACTCGGTTGAATAACCGGCAATAACCGATAAAGGCAAAAAATACTTGATTTTTTAAAAATAACATTATTTTTTTAGAAATTATAGAAACAAAATAAATGCACTGACTCTTTAAAATATAAAGAAAGTATTTTCTATTAGATTTGAATACATAGATTGTACAAAATAGTGTAATCATGCGAATACAACAAAGTTTTAAAGTACAACTACAAATAGACTTATAGTCTTATACAAAAATCTACAAGACTACAAGTACAAATTACAATCATCGATAATTTTCTCTTTCCTACCCTCGAGAAAAATAAGGGACGCTGTGAAACTCTAGTCCTCCCACTCTGTTGACCCGTCTCGCTCTGCCTAGAATGCTGCATCTGTCTATGTGGCTCCACCTCTGCCTCTGCCTCTGCGTCATCTCCAAGGATGTCCTCCAATCAAATCTCTCCCCTTGTTTCAGCTGCACCCTCCATAGCTTGCCTCTCGAAATTGACAATATCCTCTGTGAACATGGAGGCCTCTCCCTGTGCAATTCAATCGTTGTAGGGATCGATCTCATCTAGATCGATAGGCTCTTCTGATGCATTCTTCAACTTCTTTGTGCGAAGTTGAAAGTTGTATTGCACAAACACCAAGTCATTGAGTTGTTATTAACTCAATTTGTTGCATTTTTTGTCAGGGACCTAGAACAACAAACATGTTCAGATACCACTTTGTTGGGGGATCACAAGAACAACACCTGTTCTGATCCGACTTTGTTAGGATCTTGCTCCTCAGAAAGAGCACAGTATGATTACCAAATATAAACAATTATAAATGCGAAAATAATCAAAAATACAACTAAAATTCACCAATAGCACAGAATATGAGAGACAATACACTATCTTGTATTAACACTTTACAAAAAAGAATACAACAAAGAGCCGCCACACTCTTTCACCTTACAGAGGTTTGCCACACCTCAAGTGTACAGTAATTCTTCTCACACACACTCTCCTACACAAAAAACGGTCCCAACAACCAACTCACAAACAGAATTGGTGTTCACCTCTCCAACTAGTCAGTAATAACCCTGTCAGTTCACCAAGCACTCTATAGTACTTCAAGTTGATCTCTCATGAACCTGCAACCTGCAATTCAACAGACCATACTCACATGTAGATCTCCTATGAGCTTGCAACAACCTGCAACTCAATGATCTTCCACTTAGAAGGAACTTTCTTGCCTTCCTTATCTTATTCCTTAATTACAATACATGCTAGTGGGTCTATAAATAGATCCCTAACTTAAACAATAACTTAGACTCTTAATTTAGACAATTATCCTCGCAGCCAAAGACTCTAACTGGTCTTTACATGCAAACACTTCGTTCACTTAACTAACTGTCCATGTAACGAACAGTTCTGGAACACACAAGCGACCGACGCCGGTCCCTGCTAGTCTGGTTCTATCGACGTCGGCCGACTACCTACTGTCGTCGGTGGCTTTCTGCACTGGTCACGACCGACGTCGGCCCTGCTGCTGACGCCGGTGCTCCTGGATCTCAGCAACCTTCTGTTCCTTTAGTTTGCAAAGAGTTGAAGCTTTTAGCTCCACAACTCAACAATCTCCCACTTGGAGATAAACAACTGCAACATGTACCTGTACCTATACTCAGTCTAGTTTGTTTCCTTGACTTTGTATCCCTCCTCAAGATCACTCTTGAAGACCAATCACCACAAACCTGTAGTGCAAAACCTGTCATCCAAATCACCTGCCACATCCACATCTACAAACCATGTAGAAAATAACCTGAACCTGCATAGCATGTGCACCTGTTGCTAGTCCCTGTAAGAATCCACTGAACTGTCCTCCAATGGTTCTCTCTTGGATTGGCTCTAACTTGTGACAACTCCCACTGCTTGGGAAAACTCAGGTTTAGTACATATCATGCACTCAACCTCATTATGTGAATTAAGACACATGTTCATAGAACTGTCCAACCATCGGCGTGCTAACCGGTCTCACACAATCATTATGAAACAAAGTCAACATATGACCTACCATGTCTCTAGAACACACTCATGCCAAAGAATCTTGCTGCTCCTAGATTTTCCATGACAAACACCTGAACTAACTTTACCTTTAGTTCAACAATACCTGTATATGTAACCCTACAACAAGCACATCATACAGTAATATAATAATGTAGCTAATATTATCCAAGCTGGTAAAGAGAAACACAATGATCAAACCTCCATTGCCCTGCAACTAATACAAGACCATATACCTTGATCTTCCATCTCACGTATCCATTTTCGTTCTTCTTTATCCTGAACATCCATTCGTCTCTCAGTGCTTACTTCCAGCTGGCCACTCTACCCAAAACAACTGTCTGGTTCTCCTCCAAGGAATCACATCCTCATCCATGCCAAGCTCCCACTGTTTCCTGGATCTACCTGTTTTGCTTCTTCAACAACTTCCTGGTCCTATGCCATAAGTGAGCAACAAGTAGTGTAAAGAAGGGAAATGACGAATTTAAGAACTTATTTAAACCTTCAGTTCTCCATATGGGTGCTTGAGACACCTTGACAGCTTGTTGTCCACCCAAAATTCGTCTCAGTAACCGATGCCGGTCACATCTCAGTCTGCACCCGATCGATGTCGGTTCCCTGCGACTGCCTCCTTGCCAACGTTGATTTCCCCTGGCCAACGCCGGTCGTTATCTGCCCTGAGTCACCGACGTCGGTCTGCACATAGTCGACGTCGGTCCCTGTCTGGACGCCGACGTCGATTTTCCTGCCGACGTCGGTCTCTGTGTTTTTTTAGTGAGCCTGACTTTTTCTCGCGAGCTCTTTTTGGATCAAATCCTTGTCCAAATCACCCTTGCTCTGCTCAGAATTCTTCTGCATCTTGTGCTGAACTCTGTCCGTCACCTTCTCCTTGAAACCAAGGCTTCCCTGTTCTTGTCACTAACATCGAATTTTTCAAGAAACGTTACCTTCTTTTTCTGCATACAGAAACCACGATCCATACCTTTCAAATCCGAAAGCATACCCTTTGACTCAAGAACAAGCATCTCTTTCTTATCTATGTGACCAAGCCTATCAAGCCACATCTCTGAATCTACCGCTGAAGTAGAAAATTCAGAAAGAGAATCAGTAGTACAAGTAGATAGATAAATCGTACCTACTTTCTTACCTCTAGCTACAACAAATGTACCCTTGGTAACCTTCCAAGAGTCCGCTGCGAGAGTTACTGTGCAACCCTCATCACCCAAACTTCTAACATAAATCAAATTTCGCTCCAGAACTGGGACATGCATGACCTCCTTTAACACCCATGTGTTACCTGTCTGCAGTTTCAGCTTCACTTTTCTTTTGCTAACAATCTGACAAGGCTTACCATTTCCTACATAAATTTCTCCAAAATCTCCTTGGACATACTCATGAAAAAATTCCCTATGTGGGGATGCATGAAAAGAGGTACCAGAATCTAAAACCCAAGATTCTACTTTATCCAAAGAATATACCAGAGCATCCCGTGCAACGTAATCTGCAACATCTGCTTCTTCTTCATGTCCTTCATGCTGATCTTCCCCTGATCTACAATCTCTCTTTAAGTGCCCTTGCTTTCCACACCTCCAGCAGGTTATTCTGCCATACCTGGGCTTGGATCTTCTGCCTGTTTTGGACCTTGATTTTCCATGCTCTATCTTTTCTCTTTGCCTTCCTCTGCCTTCAACACTCAAAACATTTCCTGATGATTCACCTGTGTTATTCATGCGTATCTCTTCATTCAAGATCACACTCACAACATCATCCACTTTTAAGACTTTTGAAGGAGACACAGTATTAAAAACTGCCATTACCAAACCTTCTCAACTTTCAGGTAATGAACACAAGATTAAGAGAGCTCTAATTTCATCATCAAATACAATATTGACTGAACTTAGCTGGTTTACTAAACCATGGAAATCACTAAGATGGCTATGAACAGATCCACCTTCCAACATTTGCAAATTAAATAAACGCTTCATAAGAAATACCTTATTAGAAGCTGAGGGTTTTTCATATAAATTTGCCAAAGATTCCATCAACTCCACTGTTGTCTTACATTGTGATAAGCTGAAAATCATAAATGATGCAAGACTCAATCTAATAGATCCCAGAGCCTTCTGATCAAGAACCTCCCATTCTTCATCTTTCATATCCGAGGGTTTGCAGTTAACCCCTCCCAACGGTAAGTACAAATCTTTTTGATACAGATAATCCTCAATCTGCATCCTCCACAATTGGTAGTTTTTGCCATTAAACTTTTCTATCCGTAGCTTACTGTCTTCTGCCATTGCTCAACTCCCACTCAAACAAAAACCTTGTGAGACAAACATGTTCAGATACCACTTTGTTGGGGGATCACAAAAACAGCACCTGTTCTGATCCCACTTTGTTAGGATCTTCCTCCTCAGAAAGAGCACAGTATGATTACCAAATATAAGCAATTATAAATGTAGAAATAACCAAAAATACAAGTAACTAGAATTCACTAATAGCACAGAATATGAGAGACAATACACTATCTTGTATTAACACTTTACAGAAAAGAATACAACAAAGAGCCACCACACTCTTTCACCTTACAGAGGTTTGCCACACCTCAAGTGTACAGTAATTCTTCTCACACAACACTCTCCTACACAAAAAATGGTCCCAACAACCAACTCACAAACAGAATTGGTGTTCACCTCTCCAACTAGTCAGTAATAACCCTGCCAGTTCACCAAGCACTCAATAGTACTTCAAGTTGATCTCCCATGAACCTGCAACCTGCAATTCAATAGACCATACCCACACATGAAGATCTCCTATGAGCTTGCAACAACCTGCAACTCAATGATCTTACACTTAGAAGGAACTTCCTTGCCTTCCTTATCTCATTCCTTAATTACAATACATGCCAATGGGTCTATAAATAGATCCCAGACTTAAACAATAACTTAGACTCTTAATTTAGACAATTATCCTCGCAGCCAAAGACTCTAATTGGCCTTTACATGCAAACACTTCGTTCACTTAACTAACTATCCGTGTAACAAGCAGTTCTGGAACACACAGGCGACCGATGCCGGTCCCTGCTGGTCTGGTTCTGCCGACGTCGGCCGACTCCCTGTCGTCGCCGGTGGCCTTCTGCACTGGTCACGACCGATGTCGGTCCTGTTGTCGATGTCGGTGCTCCTGGATCTCAGCAACCTTTTGTTCCTTCAGTTTGCAAAGAGTTGAAGCTTTTAGCTCACAACTCAACAATTTTTTATGGGAATGGAGTCAAATAAACTTCAATTGCATTTACACCCAGAAACGCTACAACGCTGAGATAAAATTTAGAAGGCTAGCCTTTGAAGATTTGGGGTATTTCCACCTCAATCTTCTCACCACAACCCTGCAAACAAGATATTCAAAATTTTGTTAGAAATTAATAATTATGAATTTGTAAATATGTAATTGATAAGGTACAAATACAAGTAAAGACTTCATTTTATATTATCTGGTGATTACGTGGCTCTCCCTCAGATGGCTAGTGTTGAAAAAAAGAGCCTTCCCTTTCCCTGCTTGTAGTTCTACAACTCTAGAATAATGAAGTCTCTCACCTCAACATCAGAGTTCATACTCTTAATACATGTTGAGAGCCCCTCCATAACTTTTCTATTAGCATTTGTGAAGCTATCAGAGTAGAAAAACTTGGGGTTAAGGTAGTACCCTACTGCATGGATGGGTTGGTGGGGTTGATTGTTTCACCTCTGATCAATCAACTCTAAAATGGGATCAAATTTGGCACGATCTCTTCTATAATAATGTTGCACTACCTCTTTGGTTCTATCTATGACCTCATAAATATATCTCATTGGATTTTGCTCTCCATCCACCAATTGCAAAACCCTCACCAAAAGCTACAAACAAAATAAAGTTAGTGTTACAAACTTATAGATAAATTATAAAAGAAAAATTTTAAGTTTAAAAAATAAAAAACAAGACAAACAACTTGAAATTTAAATTACAATTTCAAGTTACTTTCACAATCTCTGTAGCTCTCGTTTCAAAGGCCTCGTTGAAAACTGTCTTCGAAACCTTCACTCTATCAACTTTCTTCGAATAAGATGACTCCATCCATGCTTGAGAGACAAATATCTGCTTCAAAGGAGTCAACAAATTATAAATACTTTGCAATGTAAAAAAGTCATTGCAAACTTGGTGACCCCTGCTCGAATAAGCTATTTTCCCTTAGTGTGATTTCTCATCAAGTTGAGAACTCAAGGGTGATTGTAGATATACTTAGTTATTCCTCTAGCTTCTTCAACAACTGGTCTCACCCAATCAAGTTTGCTTATGTCCTCTAAAAGAAGGTCAAGGCAATATGTCGTACAAGGTGTCCAAAAGAGAGATGAATATTTCTCCCTAAGAAGTCTCCCAATGGCAACATATGCTACTGCATTGTTTGTAATAATTTAGATAACATTATCGATGCCCACCTCTAAAACACCTCCTCTAACTTCAAGCTCAAAGTTTTTGCATTTGTAATTTTATTTAATGCATCAATAGACTTCAAAAATACTGGCTTACCATTTGAAGACGCTAAAAAATTGATCAGGTTGCGGTTCTTTTTATCCTTCCATCCATAAAAAAGAATGGTGCATCTAAATTTATGCCACAACCTCTTTTGATCTTCGACAATCAATTTTGCATCTTCAAATGCATTCTTGAGCAACTTTCCACTTGAGTTTTTTGGAGAGGGTGTCTTGTGCCCTTTCTCTACAACTGTCAAAGTTTGTTACCAAATAATTTCAGTATGAGCATCTCACTACATTGAAGGGAAGGTTGTTGAAGTACCAAAAAATTATGCATATTTTATTTGTATTTGCATGCGTCTGTTTATTCTACCTTGTAGCTTGGAGTGAAGGTTGTGCCCCAAATATGTTTCTAGGCACAAAAAAGGAGTGTAACGGAGATGAAAGTCGTGCAGATGTGGCATGGAGATTGCATGGATCACGACTAGAGCTCACAATCTCTGTCATCATTGCCACTTCTTCCTCTGCTGATGTGGCACCAATGGTCGTTGATAGCGTTGTTTGCGTCCTTGTCCTCTCTACTTTATTTTTATTTAGTGAAGCAAGCTCCATCATCATCTCTTGTTTCGCCTTTTCAGTGATATTGGGATAAGACACAACGTCACAACAAAGAATGCATGAAAGATGGTACTTCATGCGATTGATGTCTTCTAACATCCCTTCAAATAAAAGTTGCAAATCGAAATCGTTTGGGACATTCCAACCTGCATGGCATACTTTCATGCACCGGTGTGAGCACGAGGGGGAGTCGACTGGCTACCATTGACTGAATGTGAGCATGATGCACTACTGAATGCCATTGTTTGCTAATGGATAAACTACAAAGCGTAAACATGTTAAAAACAACATAAAAAAAAAAAAAATACAAATAATTAATTAAAAGATGATAAATAAATGATAATTATCAACTATAAAATGGAAACTAAAATACATTTATGATTTACAATTTTATCGAACAAATTATAAATATAATCTATAACGGTTATTTAACGGAATAATAAACAATTTTAAATAAATATAAACATGAAAATTTAATCGAATGCATGAAATTCAACGGAATGCATCAAATTTGTATACTAAGCATCAAAAATATTTATCAAACATGTATGTAATTAAATTACAAAACTTTACATGCTTGGATTTTGTTTTACAAAAATAAAATAAATAAATGTATGGAATTTGACCGAAATTCATGGAATGCATGTAATAAAAATGGAATGTATTAAATTTGTATATTAAGCGTCACAAATATGTAGCAAACACGTTTTCAATTACATTAGAATTCATTTAGATGCTTGGAAATTAAAAAAAATAAATGCATGAAATTTGACGAAAATTCACGAAATGCATGCAATTAAAATGGAATGCATCGAATTTGTATACTAAGCATCACAAATATGTATCTAACATGTTTTCAATTAATTTAGAATTCATTTCCATGCTTGAAAATAAAATAAAAAAATGAATTACCCTGAAAATTTCTTGCTCAAATCTTCTCAATCCGTCTTAGAATGCTCCAAATCTTGTGAGAGTGAAGAGTGAGGAAGTGTGTTGCATTTTATAAGTCTCAATTCCACAACTTTTTAGTGTTTGAGGAGTGTTTGGCGAGTAAAATTTGCGTTTTAACATGTTTGCAGCGTTTAACTTGCGTGGGTTCTGCGAGACGCAGAATCGATGGGTTACTCGGTGGTTATTTTTTTTTTACTATGTAAGCAAGTTTGAGTGGTGATTACTCACCGGGTGGAATTTCCAGTGAGTAATCGACCAACCGGCGATTACTCGTCGGTTATTCCATCTAGGTTTGAGCAATAAAAGTCAATATGGAAGGAATCTAAAGTTAATAAACATGTACCAACTCCAAGTGAGCATATGTTTACATTTTCACGAACCCTGAATTTGTTTATGTTGAATACTTTTTGATTGCATCCCTAGAAGTCTGTTTATGTTGTATTGTTTAAATATATTTTGTATTGATTATTCAACTATCTAGCTTTGAAAGCATGCTTAGGTAGTGGTCCCATGGAGCAGGCAAACCACGATGTTTTTCGCATGCACTGCAAGTAAATGTTAGGAGGCTTTTCACATGAAAGCGGTCCTATGATTTATAAATTTTTTTGCATTGCTTGTAAATTGTACGGATTGAAACAAAATTATTATTATATTTTTTAAAAATAGAACAAACAAATTAATTTAAGTAATGTGTCACTGTCATTTAGCAAAAAGAAACCTAAAATATCTTTGCAGCTGTCATAAATTTTCAGCCCCCTACAACTAGTTGGGAATGGTACTCGTCTTCCTAAGTAGTTGCTCCTTCACAAATATACAATTTAACTCTATTATTGTAGTTTTGCAATATAACAAGATTCAAAGGACCACTTGAAGCATAAGAATAGGAGTAACAGAGCCCTCAATGGGACTACCTTATATTGCATTATATTTGTTTATTGTTTTACTTAAAACATAAAATGCTATAGATTTGGACCCTGTGTATTTCTTTTGGTAAAAGTATGCAAAATGTTATTGATCAAAAATTGTACAATCTAGCATGTAAAACCAATATAACAAAACTCTGTGAGACTCACATGAAGATTTGAATGCCTCTATGAAATCAAGTGTTCATTTGGGAACATAAAGAATATTGTATACTTTGCATGATTATGTTTTGGATGGTCTTAGCCCATGTTTTATGACCCATAGTCTTATGCCTATGTTATTATATAGATGGTTTCTCAACCTCATGGTTTTGGTACCCATTGTATTGTAGCACTGTTTGGATGGTTTCCTATTGATGTGCCTACAAATACTTGCACATGAATTAGGGTAAAGTAGGGCTTGAAAGTACGTTATTGCATTGTAAACAATCGAGTTAATGTAATAAGAAAGGTGGTAGCGCTGAGTTTTTCTTGAAAGGGTTTTCCCAGGTGAAAATCTTTTATATCATGTGTGTGTGCTATTTTCCCTATGTTATAGCTTTAGATTTTGTTGGTATTGCTTCTCCTATATAAGTTTATCAATTTATTTTCTCTTCATTTGATATCAAAGCTCGGGTTTTGCTTTGTTTGAAGAACTAGGGCATCTTGACCATGTGATAAACTTGTTGAGTGGGAGCTTTGTGCGTGAGAATTTGTGTGAAGGAAAAAGATGGGAAGTACAAAGATAGGGATTGAAAAATTTAGTGGCCAACATTTTGTGTTATGGAAACTCAAGGTTAAAGACCTTCTAAACAAAGATCAGCGGGGTTTTGTGTTGGAAACATAGTTTGTGGGTATGAAGCCATAAGATTGGGAGAAGATGGATTGTAAGGCAAATAGTTTGATTAGATTGTGTCTTTCAAATTTAGTGTTGTTAAATGTCTATGGAGAAAACACCATTAAGAATCTTTGGGATAAGTTAGGAAATTTGTAACAAAGTCTTTAGTAAACAAATTGTTCCATCTAAAAAAGTTGTATTCCCTAAGGTTGAATGACAGTGACTCCATGGTAGGGCATTTGAATGCAATTACCACCGCGGTAAGTTACTTTCAATCGAGATTAAAATGGATGAGGAAGAAAACTAATTACTTTGTTATGTTCTTTCACCGATTCACGAGATAAACTTGTTATGGGCATTAGTAGTATTGCATCTACTTTAAAGCTTGAAGATGTAGTTACAACTTTGTTAGTAGATAAAAATCTATGGAAAATGATCAAACAAAGGATGCTTTACTTGTGAGAGTTCATTCCCAAAAGAGAAACAAAAATAAGGGGAAATACAATCAAAGTCTAGAGTTAAATCCAAGACTTCAGGAACAACTTTGAGGAAATATTAGAACTGTGGTAACATTGGGAATTTTATAAGGAATTTCAGATCTTAAAAAGTTGAGAAGGGTAAGACCCTTAACGATGCCCTCTCCTTGGAAACAAAGACTTGGGGATATCTTTTCTTGGTAGCTCTAAGTACACATGCATGCCATGATGCATGGTTATTGGACTCAGATGCTTCATTTCATGTGACTTCTCATATGGGAGTGGATTTGTGAATACAAAAACATAAATGGAGGTGATGTCTTCTTAGGAGACAACACATGTAAGATTTTAGGTTGAGGAAGTCAAGTTAATATTCAAAGAAAGTTTTAAAATTGAACACACAATATTTTTCACTTTATAATTTTAATGACACTTTCTCATGCACGGGTTTTTCGACGCATCATTGTCACTAAGTACATGTCTTAAAGGGTGCACGAAAATGGGGTGGGATTGAGTCATGGCACTTTGTGAAAGATGTTTGCATATTATTCTATCATAGTTTTATTACTATCAATTTGACATCCTCTGAGTATCTTTTTGTCTTATCCCTCCATCTATTTTTTGTTCAGTCTTGCTAGTCACCATATATTATTATTATATTGGTTTGGTCAATACAGTGTATTTCATACTCATCTCTCCATGTATTATATCGGTTCAGCCGATAGAATTATGAGCATGGTGGGTTTTAGCAACGAATATTCGTTAATTCATGAATATTCTAATTTTCAAAATTTGTTTTTGACGATTTTTAGGGTCGATAGATGGGTCCGGATTGCCTAAAATTTAAATATGTAAATTATTTTGAGGGTCAGCTTGCCAATCATTTACAATGATTTCTTAATTTAAACTTCAATTCACCACATATATAGTACAACTGGACCTCGATATCAAAATATACTTTCGACAACGACCTCCCTGTTATGTCCTCATTTCCACATCATGTATAAGCAGGGATTGAAGACTTATAGTTTACTTCCCTATAGACGAAATGAATCCTTTTGGGGTTATATTTTATTAGTTAATTATTAATTGCCAAAATAACAATTTTTATCGTTTACTCTTATAAGATAATTATTATTTAATTAATAAAATATTTGATAAAAGTGGTTTTTACCACTAAAGTATTTAATTGAATTAATTATTAATTTATTACCTAAAAAGTAATTTTAATTACTATTTTATTAAGGCAACTAATTAATATTATATTTGAAAAAGATGAATGTCGGCTTGGGAGCTAAAGCAAAGAGAGAGAAAAATATTCTAAAAGGGGCAAGTGAAACGCATGGGGTATTTTACCTCCCCAAGGTGGTTCGCCCCTATTTGGAAGGTACAAAAAATACAAGGTGAAAATCATAATTGAAGATATGTTGAATTTGATAATTGTTTCTAAATGTTTGAAGAAGCTATTGGGATGCATGCCCAATAGGTGTTCATAGATTTGGTGTTGATTATTCTACAAAAGGTGTCTTTTGATGCCACCTTTGTTAAAGGAGGTTTTGTAACTTGCCCTAGAGTAGGGCGATTTGCTTTGAGGCTATTGAGAGGTTTTGGTGGATTATTTGAGGTCCATTTGATGCATAATATTTTTTATTATTGTTTGCACTAATTTTGCAAGTGGAGCGACTAGGTTTGGGGGCTTGTTGGAGTGTTTGAGGATCTTTTTCGGGGTCTATTTGTGCAAATTAATATTTTGAAATTTATTACTAATTTTCCTGCATATTGACGTGGGGTTTTGGAGAAGAATTGATGAAGATTTGAGGCTCTAATTTGATAGAACATTAAATAATAATTTTTAGATCATTATTTAATTTTTTGGCAGGGTTATTTGACCATTTCCACTTGTAAAAAATGAGATCTTGCTCAATAAATATTCATCTATTTTTCTTGCACTTTGGTGACTTGGGTGATTGGCTTGGACTTTTTGGGCCATTTTGGATGCCCTAAGGTTTGATGGGTTTTTTGAAATTTTTGGGCACATGTATATTTTTCGTGAGAGTTTGAAGCAGAAAATAGCAAGGAATAACACTGTAATTGAGATAAATTCATATTTTCCTAGCCATCATAAATTGGCATTTGATCCTCAATAATTTGGCAAAAAGGTAATTCTTTCCTATTTTTAATTTATTGCTTATATTTACAAGCATTCGAATGAATTTTGGATAAAATAGTGGCTGGAAATTGTCTTCATCCCTTGCATTTTGGCGTCTAGAGTTTCTTGGGGGTTTGGTAAGGGTTTTGAAACATTTCTTGCAAACTAGGGTTTGCTAATTTTTATTTCAAAATTTTAAAATTTGTGGATTTTAAGGGAAAACCCATTTTTTGTTAAATCATCCGATTTGGGGACATTATAGTGGTATCAGAGCACCGATCTTGTCTATCTGTGAGTTTGGTTGTTGGATGCATGTAGGTAAAGAGATGTGTTATCAGAAGAGGAAAATGATTATGGAGGATCAAGAGCCTAATGGATTTACTTCAAAGCAGATTAAGCTTTTGCAAGGCTTAATTAAAGAAAGCCAAAAAGATCTTCAACATACTTTAGGTATACAAATTACGTCTATAATAAAGGCTATTACAACTCCCAACAAAGACCACCCCTTCAATGGAGAAGTAAATTCGAGTGATAATAAGAGGGTTTCTATTAACCCCCCTCATAAATTCTTCAAGGCCACTTTCCTGCAGAGAGAACTAGTGGTATAGATGAAGACGTCAAGGGATGATATTTTGAAGATTCGTCAAAAAGAGTATACAACCTTAAGCTTTGCCACGCAAGCACTCTTATCTTTTCAGGATTATTGTGAGATGAAGGATCCAAGCCAAGGGTTCCTAATAAGCAACCCCATAGAGATTTGCAACAAAGGTTGGGTAAGATTTATCTTTCTATTTTTGATGTTACTAATAAACTTCCTGTGAGATCATGGTTACAAAAGTTAGAGACATATTTATCACTTAACACCATGTTTGAGGATGAGGCTCTAAAGTTTGTCACATTACATTTGGAGGGTATTGCTTATGAATGGTGGTTTCATGGCTTAATCACACAAGGCCATGAATCCATTACTACCTTGGAGGATTTTGGCAAGAAGATCATGGAGAGATTTGATAGAAAAAATCCTGAAATACATTTTCATGAGTTGGCACAACTCAAGCAAGATCATGATGTTAAAAGGTATGTTGCTGATTTTAAAAAAAAATTAGTTATAGTACCCGATATTAATGAAAAGAGGTTAGTTTTTTTGTTTGTTGAAGGTTTAATTGAGCCCTTGAAGGGTTTGGTTAATGATTTCAACCCTCTTTCTTTAAAAGATGTTATCACTAAGGATTTGGATTCAAAATGTTCAACATATAGGGGTCATGAAGGGAACAAAAGGTAGCGAAGGACAACCACCTATTCATTGTCCAAAGGAGAAAATACAGGGCAGTCAAGGTTTGATTTTAGTGGGCAGATAAGGGCACAAAGTAGGCAGTCTAGGGAACCACCCAATGAGCAACAAAAGAAGCCTTATACACCATAAGTGCCACCTCATAGATCACTGCCCTATAGCAACAATATGAAGGATGATGTAGATGAATTAAGAAGGCAAGGCTTATGTTTTACTTGCAAGAATCCATGGACCAAAGGCTACTGTTGCATGGGCAAAGAACATGTCTAAAACATTGAGGTAATTGATAATGATTCATATTTTGATATTATTGATACTAATGATGAGCAAAATATTTTTTGGAGCATGAAGAAGACACACAAGATATGGTCAACACTTTTATTACTCTTTCAAGAGCACCAAAGTACTATCCTTTTCGGGTGAGAGGGACTTTAAAGGAGCACAAGGTAACCATCTTAATTGATAGTGGGGCTACTCACAACTTAATTGGCAAAAATTTGGTGGCTAAGCTTGATTTGATTGTAGAAGACTTCAAGGGTTTCAAGGTAACAATAGCGGATGGATTTTCACTTCCTCACACCAAAAGAATCACCAAGCTCACCATTATAGTAGAGGAGCATGAGGTATGTGATGATTTCTATGTAATTGACATTGGAGACATGGATCTTGTTCTTGGGGTCCAATGGTTGCATTCATTGGAGCAATTTACCCTCAATTATCAAAACTTTATGCTCAAATTCAAGGTGGGTGACAAAGAGGTAACACTTCAAGGTATGATCAAAGGGTCACCTCAAATTGCTTCTATGTTCAATAAGGATTTTCAAGAAGATGCAAAAATATGTTCTATGTCCTTTATAATAATAGATTAGAAATAGTTAATTATCTTGGAATATGCTAAAAATCAGTTTACTAACAACTTTCTTGAGGAGGTGATTATTGATGATAAATTCAAAATTTTGGATGGCCTTATACTTTACAAAGAAAGGATTTATTTGGTACCTGAATCCAAGGTAAAGCATATGATTTTATGGGCTGCCCATGACACTCCTTTCACTGGCCATCAAAAGTATTTAAAGACCTACAAACTTGTGAGGGAGAGGTTCTATTGGAAGGGCTTAAAGAAAGAGGTTCTCAAGTACATCCAAGAATGTTTTGTATGCCAAAAGAATAAAGTGAGCATGAATTTTCAGCAGGTCTCTTGCATCCCTTTCTCATTCCTTCACAAAAATGGGAGAGCATCTCTACGGATTTCATTATCTTATTGCATATGGTTTTAGGTAAAAATTTATTTATATGTTGTGGTTGATAGACTTACTGTCATGTCCGTCTTTTGATATGGACATGATAGAAGACCTTTAGCCTTAAAATCCCTTCTTGGAGGCTAAAAGACAATTTTAAAGGGAAGTACGGATGAAAATGTTTTAAAGTGAATATGTGTAAAAATACTTTTTAAAATGTACTTTATGTTTTCAAATTCACTTAAAAGAGGGGCCTTTAAGGGTTTGGATGACTTAAGTGATTTTATAAAAATAAAAATAAAAAATGGAAAACAGAAAAGATCATAAATAAAAAGGAAAAAAAAGAGAAGATCATAAGAAAAGACCTATTACATATCTTTTAAGTTACCCTCCCTTCCCAATTTGGGGTGCTACATTTGAGAGGATTATTTAAAGCAAAGAAAAAGTTAATTGAATCATTCATATTTTCATTTTAATAAATGATTTCCTGGAGTCTAAGCATGAAAATCAAAGACTTGCACTTGAAGGATGAAAACCCTTTCAAGGGAGCTGAATTAAGAGCAAAAATCTAAAATTTAGACCTAGGACAACTTCATCTAGGAGTTGCATTGAACAAAATTGTGTTTGAAAGGTGTTTTTAACACCAAAGAGCATTCAAAAGGGGATAAAACCAAGAAAGGAGTTGGACACTTGTTTTCAAGGGATGTTTTAAGGCAGTGATCACCTTGGTTGGGGGCTACATAGGTCTGCAGGGGTAGGGATCAAGTTTTGGAGGTGGGCGACTCACTTTGGGGTCCTTCTAAGGCCTTTGGAGGTGTGGAAAAACCACACAATATTTTTTGCTATTTTATTTGATTTTTTTAGCTACTTTATTGTCCAAAAATCAAGCTTTTAGTTGATTATTTATCCAATAATATTAGTATAAATTTTGCTATTTTTGGTAAACTTGAATAATAATTTTGGAGCTAATTTCAAATCATTTACAATAACATTTCGTCAATTTTCAGATTGTTAGGGTTTGTGAAAAATTATAGAAATTAATATCTAAATATTGAAGTGATTGAATAAATATTTTTTAACTAATATCCCTTAGAAGGGACATTATAATGGTATCAAAGCTAAATCTTGGCTAGTTGTGGGTTTTGCAATGATACATGCAAGAAGGATATAACTTGAGAAGTAAGAAGAAACTGGGAGAGTTTACACATAGAAGACATGTCTCACCAAGATCAATCAAGAGAAGGGACAAAGAATAGATAAGAACAAAGGCTTGATAGGTACACACAATCCCAAGAATAAATGACGACTATGATGGTATAGTTTGTGTGAACCATGAAGGAGTTGAAGGGTGACAAACCACCCAATGGGGATGATAGTGCTTCAGGGAGTCACCATGTATTGGATCAACCTTCTAGGGGTTTGGGAGGAGACTCATGTAGGCCTAACTAGCCTACTGTTGACGCGGTGGATTGTACCCTGGACAGGAGGCTGAGCCCCTGCCTTCCACACGCAACAATGGAAACTCCCCTCTTGCCTGTGGGCTTGGCAAAACGGGGGGGAGAGTCTCTAGATAAGGGATAGCTCCCTTCGAAGTATCTTTTAGGTCCTGGATTTCCTACTACTAACAAATAAATGAAAAAAGGGGGGGGGGATGAAAAGGGAGAAAGATGCTGAAAATAGAACCTAAACCTAAATTAAAAGGTGATACACCAAAAAAGTTGATCCACTCAACCCGAATATACGCTTTTCAACAAGAACAAGCTCCCATACACTTCATTTGACACGAGAAATTCTTTTGCATCAGTGGTCTAGGGGTTTGTGGATATACAAGGAGGAAGAACTACCAGAGGTGTTCTCAGACACACTATGGCAGTCTATTCACAGGCACCTATACTCCTCTAGGGACACTTCTAGCAAACCTGTAAAAGAAAAGCTCACAATGCACTAGACATGCTGAAATCATCTTGCGAAAGCATAAAGAAAAATGACTTAACACAGAACAAAGGCATAGACACATACGAAAGTGTAAGCTCAAATAGAGGTAATAATGCTATGTCTCGATTCAAGGCAAAATCTGACAGAGTTTTGCCTTACAAACCCATATATTTTTGGGTATGGCTTTGTCTTATGGGCTAAGAGATATTCCTTTTTTTCTCAAATGAGAAGTTTAAAATATATAGAAAGAGAAGAAGTAAAGGCGCCCCTGGAAAAGACTTTGGCATTTTTTTTTACAAGTGGCCCATGTGCATTTGAGAGCATTGAGAAGAGGAAGTCGTTGTTGATATCATCCTTCTAAAGAGGCATATTAGAACCATGTTGAGTAATCACCAGTCTTGACTTTGGCGTTCAAACATTAATGTGAAAGCATGGGCCGCGCCTCTTTTTCTGTAAACAAGACTACTTCCAGATATTCACATAGTTTGTCTACTCATAAATGCAAAGTGGAGAAAACAGGCCACACCACTTATTGTTTGTGCTGTTTGATGACTGCTTGGCAAGCACTATTCCAATTGTAGGAGTAAATCCTTGAGTCGACACCTCCCTTCGCCACTTGGACTGTTTTGTCCATTTCTGCACTTTGTCTCTTCCTAGTTTTGTCTTCTCTGTCTCCTTCGGCTCTTAGGGCTATCTTCTTGGCGGGTTGCTGAGTTCCTTGGGCTCTTCTTTAAGCTTTTCAAAATCAGTGACTATGTCATCGCCTTAAATTTGATGTCTGTGCACCTGTCACTGGTCATTTGAACTTCCAATGGCTAGTTCACCGTGCTCGATTTTGACATCTTCAGGCATGTCACCCCTTGGAATTTCTTCGGCCTTTTCCTTTCCTTCAGCTTTCTTCTCTTCGGTCGGGATTTTGTTTCGACCATTTTTACGCTTACAAAATGTCTACGAGAATTGTCTCACTCGCTTCTTCGGAGTTTTTTCTCGGGCTTTTTTTTCCGCGGCCTCTCCCAAATTTCTTCGGACTTTTTGTCCGAAGGAATTCCTTCGGACAAAAGTCTGAAAGAAATCGTTTTATGCCTTGCCTTAGTCTTTTACTTCAGCGGGATTTTCTTCTGAAGAATTTCTTTGGATAAAATATCCAAAGGAATTCCTTCGGACATTTTGTCCGAAGAAATTCTCGTCCTTTGCCTTGTAAATTTTTTTGAAGAAAACTTAACTTTTTGGCTTTCTCCCTGACCCCTTTGCAAATGTTCCCTGCCCTATGCAAGGGCACTTGAGTCTGAAACTACCCTCCACAAGGGCACTTGAATGGTTCCTTTTATGTTTGACTGCGCTCTGCAAGGGCACTGGTCCTTTGGGAGACTCTCTTGAACCTTCTGGTTGAACCCTTTGACTTGAACTGTCTAATTAAACTTTGCCGATGAACCAAAGCATTGAACCGACCCGTTGAACCGACTACTTGAACCAAGCACTTGAACTCGAAATGGTCCATTTTGCACTTAAGTGTTGGGAACCTGTTTTTTCCTACAGAGTTCGTAGAAACACCTGTAGAGTCCGTAGAAACAGCCTATAGAGTTCGTAGAAACAACCTACAGAGTCCGTAGAAATAGGCTTGCAGAGTACGTAGAAACAACCTGCAGAGTCCGTAGAAATCAAAACTTGTGCAAAATAAAAAAATAAACTGTCTTAGAATAGTAGGGAAAGAAGGGGACCGATTTTTGGCCTATTGGACCAAAAAATGGTCAACAAATTGGTGACTCCCAGGGGAAGCATACCTGCTATGCTTAGAAACCAATTACCTTAAAATCCATTGGGCACAAAGTCAGAATGCAACTTTGAAAAAAGGTTAACAACAACATTGAGAGATCCAAGAATCAATCATGAGCTTTTACCCCAGACACAAGGGAAAATACACACAAGGCTAAAAACACTACTTGTACAAATAACACTTAAGGAAAATAGGAAAAAAAACTGAAAGCAAACTACTATGTACAACTAACCAGGTATATTTGCCTCCCTCTTGGATCAAAGGGAAAATTTATTAGGTCTCCTTCCTAGCTAGGAAACTTATGGTGCCAGACAAGTGGTTGAATGAAATGGAGATTTGGTGACCTGCTCCTCTTGCCTGCCACCTTGATTGGCTTGCATCTGAGTGGATCAGAGTCAAACATGCTTCCAACATATATGTACTCTTCTTGTTCTTGGAAGCTTGTTGAATACTGGTCCTTCATGCTGGTGCATTTCATCAAGAAATCAATGGCTATTGGCTCATCAACACAAGCCCTTTGATATGCACAGTTCATTTGCAGTGCATCATCATTTGACTCATTCCCTTCTACTTCATTGAATACCCTGTCAAACTCATCCTCTGCTCCCTCATGGCCTTCTTAAAGAAGGGTGATTGTTGTGATTTATGAAATGAAATCACAAACTGATTGCTCATCCCACATAACATCACTTTCTTGTTCAAAACTCTCTTCTTCAAGGCTTTGCTCAAGATGGACCAGCCTCTCCTTTTCTTGCTCAAAGATTAGAGTTTCTAGTTGTTCAAAGACATCCATCTGATCCTCCTCCAACTCAGGGTCCATGGCATGGTCATCCTCCTCATCAAAGCAACAAGAAAGTTCATCAAACAAAGGAGGAGAGAGCTCACCATTCTTACATTCCTCCTCATATTGCTGGAACATCTACATGTATGCATGACCCGCATCTTCTCCATTGCTGATGATGTCTTCTGAAGGAGCCTCCATGATGATTTCATCTTCTTTGACATCCATGATAGCCTCTTGAGAAATTGCAAATTGGATCTTCTGCTCTTCACTCACCTCTTGCAAAATAGGTTCCTCTTTGAGAAGGGATGAAGTGGAAGGCTGATGATTAAAACCATGTGGAAGAGGAGGTAGTCTTTGAGCTAGAATCGAATGATTCTCCTCTTTCCATTTGGCTAGCACTTCATCTATATCAGGTGTGGCCTGATAGCTCTCTTGGAGGTGTGTATATGGGGTGTGTTCAGACATGGAATCTGCTACATCCATCACACATTGGCTAAGGAATCTCGCTCTGGATTCCAACTCTACAATTCACCTGGCTAAATATTCTTGGAAGAGCCTTTCCTGGAGATCACAAGCATCATCATGATGAGTAGGAGCAACTTTGTCCTCTTCAAGGTTTTGAGCAAAACCTTTCTTCTCCTCCTTTTTGCCCAATGATTCCACTGTTTGCTTCCAAGTCATGACCTCAGAATTGGAATTTCCCCTTATTGTTGAAGGGCAACTAGGAGAGCTGCTTGAGGTGATTCCATGAAAAACTTGAGCCTGATTAAAACCATATGAAGGAATACAAGGCCCATGATTTTGTGGAAAGGGATTATAAATATAAAAATGTGATTTTTTGATGGCACCAGGACTGCTTAACTAGTTGATTCAACTCAGAGTCACCATTGGTGTTGATAAAAAAGCATCCAAAGGTTGGTTGGTTGAAGAACACACCAAAAATTCTTCAACTCTTTGGACAAAACTTGTCCTAGTTGGTCCCACCGGGCGTGCCAAAAATTGTTGACATGGTGGATTGCACCCTGGACAGGAGGCCGAGCTCCTGTCTTCCACACGCAACAATGGAAACTCCCCTCTTGCCTGTGGGCTTGGCAAAACTGGGGGGAGAGTCTCTAGATAAGGGCTAGCTCCCTTCGATGTATCTTTTAGGTCCTAGATTCCCTACTACTAACAAATAAATTAAAAAAGGGGGGGATAAAAAGGGAGAAAGATGCTGAAAATAGAACCTAAACCTAAACTAAAAAATGATACACCAAAAAAGTTGATCCATTCAGCCTGAACATACGCTTTTCACCAAGAACAAGCTCCCATACACTTCATTTGACATGAGAAATTCTTTTGCATCAATGGGCTAGGGGTCCGTGGATATACAGGGAGGAAGAACTACCAGAGGCGTTCTCAGACACACTATGACAGTCTATTCACAGGCACCTATACTCCTCTAAGGACACTTCTGGCAAACTTGCAAAAGAAAAACTCAGAATGCACTGAACATGCTAAAATCATCCTAAAAAAGCATAAAGGAAAATGACTTAACACAGAACAAAGGCCTATATAGACACATATGAAAGTGCAAGCTCAAATAAAGGTAAAAATTTTATGTCTCAATTCAAGGTAAAATTTGGTAGAGTTCTGCCTTACAAACCTAGAGATTTTTGGGAGGGCTTTGCCTTACGAGCTAAGAGATAAACCTATTTTTCTCAAATGAGAAGTTTACAATATATAGAAAGAGAAGAAGAAGTAAAGGCGCCCCTAGAAAAGACTTTGGCACTTTTTTTTACAAGTGGCCCATGTGCATTTGAGAGCATTAGGAAGAGGAAGTCGCTGTTGCTGATATCATCCTTCTAGAAGAGGCTGCTAGAACCATGCTGAGTAATCGCCAGTCTTGACTTTGGCATTCAAACATTAATGTGAAAGCATGGGCTGCACCTCTTTTTCTGCAAACAAGACTGCTCCTTTTAGATATTCACGCAATTTGTCTACTCATAAATGCAAAGTGGAGAAAACAGGCCACACCACTCACTATTTACGTCGTTTGATGACCGATTAGCAGGCACTGTTCCAACTGCAGGAGTAAATCTTTGAGTTGACACCTCCCTTCACCACCTAGACTATTTTGTTCATTTCTGCACTTTATCTCTTCCTGGTTTTGTCTTCTTTGTCTCCTTCAACCCTCGGGGATATCTTCTTGGTGGGTCACTGAGTTCCTTGGGCTCTTCTTTAAGCTTTTCAAAATCAACGGCTATTTCATTGCCATAAATTTGACGTTTGTGCACCCGTCACTGGTCGTTTGAACTTCCAACGGCTAGTTTGCCGTGCTTGATTTTGAGGTCTTCAGGCACCTCACCCCTTGGAATTTCTTTGGCCTTTTCCTTTCCTTCGAATTTCTTCTCTTCGGTCAGGGTTTTATTTCAGCCATTTTCCTACGAACAAAATGTCTGCAAGAATTGTCTCACTCACTTCTTCAGAGTTTTTTCTCGGGCTTTTTTTTTCACCGCCTCTCCCAAATTTCTTCAGACTTGTTGTCCAAAGGAATTCCTTCAGACAAAAGTCTGAAAGAAATCATTTTATGCCTTGCCTTAGTCTTTTACTTCAGCGGGATTTTCTTTCGAAGAATTTCTTTGGATAAAATGTCTGAAGGAATTCCTTCGGACATTTTATCCGAAGAAATTCTCATCCTTTTCCTTGTAAATTTTTTTGAAGAAAACTTAACTTTTTGGCTTTCTTCCTGACCCCTTTGCAAATGTTCCCTGCCCTCCGCAAGGGCAATTGAGTTTGGAACTGCCCTCTGCAAGGGCACTTGAATGGTTCCTTTTATGTTTGACTGCCCTCTGCAAGGGCATTGGTCCTTCGGGAGACTCTCTTGAACCTTTTGGTTGAACTCTTTGACTTGAACCGTCCAATTGAACTTTGTTGATGAACCAAAGCATTGAATTGACCCGTTGAACTGTCTGCTTGAACCAAGCACTTGAACTCGAAATGGTCCATTTTGTGCTTAAGTGTTGGGAACCTCTTTCTTCCTACAGAGTCTGTAGAAACACCTACAGAGTCCATAGAAACCCTTGCAGAGTCCATAGAAATGCTTGTAGAGTCTATAAAAAACTTCCTTGTAGAGTCTGTAGAAACACCTATAGAGTTCGTAGAAACAACCTGCAGAGTCCGTAGAAATACCCTGTAGAGTCAATAAAAATAGGCCTGCAGAGTCCGTAGAAATCAAGACTTGTGCAAAATCAAAAAATGAACTGGCTCAAAATAACAGGGAAAGAAGGGGACCGATTTTGACCTATTGGACCAAAAAATGGTCAACACCTACCTTTTTTAAGGATGAGGTGGCCATTACTGAGGGGGAAGCACAACCCTCATTGAGGGACACTTTGTTAAAAGATTATGATGAGTACATGACATATCCAACCCCTTTCAGGAAAAAATGGATTTTTTACCTTTCACTTCTCAAAAGCATGGTCAAATAGGAGGCTCTAAGGCTGGCCATAAGTGGAAGGGCAGCCAAGGAGGTTTCCACCATGCTTTTGGTAAGCTTGCACTTTCAAATTTTGATGGTTCCCCTAAATTTTTAGCTAGGGCTTGGATTCAAAAAGTAGATACTTATTTTTCACTAAGACCTTCTTTGGAAAAAGAGGCCATTCAGTTTGCTACCTTGCACTTGGAAGGGGCTACCCATGAATGGTGGTATCATGGGTTGGTTACTCAAGGTCACCAACTCATTTCATCTTATGAGTAATTCAGCAAAAGGATTATTAAACGATTTGATAGAGTTGATCCGGAATTGCATTTTAGAGAATTGGCTCAACTAAAACAGAAAGACATAGTGGAGGGGTATGTAATTGAATTTCAAAGGCTTTCGATTATGGTGATATATGTTTTAGAAAGAAGGTTAATGGTTCTCTTCATGTAAGGTTTGACAGATTCAATTAGAGGATTTGTCAAAGCTTTTGATCCTTCTGCTCTCCAAGGAGCCATTCAAAAGGCTCTTGATCTTGAGTCCTCAACTCCACAAGATAAAATTTTGCTCTTTAGTTTTCAAGAAATTAATGTTTTTAATCCCTATAGACAGCCGAAAAGCAATAATTAAGGGTAACCAAGGAGCAATAATTTTGGGCCACCTAGACCAATTCCTTTGGGGCAATTAGACAAGCAAAACCAGTAAGGTTTGGGGCAATAAAGACAGCTGCCAAGAGGGAATTTTGAAACAAGAAATGAATTAAGAAGAAATAAATTGTGTTTTGATTGCAAAGACCCTTGGTCATTGAGTCATCATTGTCATGGAAAGTGTCAAGTATACTACATTGAAGTGCATTCAGATGGAGAGGATGAGGATGTTGAAGATGGGGCAGCAATCTATGAAGAGGAACACTTGGAAGTTTTTGGAGGAGAAGATTTGGAAGGCACCTTTGCTTCCCTATCAGGTACATCCAAGTACTATCCCTTTCGTGTGAAGAGAAGTTTAAAAGGTATGGAGGTCACTATTCTTATTGATAGTGGAGCCACACATAATTTTATTGATAAAAAGTTAGTATCTTTATGTGGTTTGAAATCTATTGAATTCAATGGTTTTCATGTAACTGATGTAGATGGCTTCACCATCCCTTACACCACAAAAATTTCCAAGCTAAATCTAATGATGGGAACACACCTCATTGAAGATGATTTTTATGTGGTTGGTATTGGAGAAAGTAAATTTATGCTTGGTGTATAGTGGTTACACTCTCTTGGAGATACACCCAAAACTACTAAACCATGGAGCTCAAATTTGATGCCAATGGTGAAGCTAGAGGGGAGAGTCTCTAGATAGGGCTAGCTCCCTCTGGCGTATCTTTTAGGTCCTGGACTTCTTACTACTAACAAAAAATGAAAAAGGGGGGATGAAAAGGGAGAAAGATGCTGAAGCAGAACCTAAACCTAAACTTAAAAAGGTGATACACCAAAAAAGTTGATCCACTCAGCCCGAACATACACTTTTCACCAAAAAGAAGTGCCCATACACTTCATCTGATGTGGAAAACTCTTCTCTGTCAGTGAGTCAGGGGTCTGTAGAGATACAGGGAGGAAGAACTGTCAAAGGTGATCTGAGACACTTTGGCAACCTGTTCACATGCACCTATATTCTTGCTGTAGACACTTCTGGAAAACCTGTAGAAGAAGAAACTCACAATGCACTAGACATGCTGGAATTGATCTGTGAAAAGCATAAAAGGAAATGACTTAACACAAAAAGAAAACATAGACATATGCGTGAGTGCAAGTCCAAATGGAGGTAAAAAATGCCAAGTCTTGATTCAAGGTAAAATTTGACAGAGTTCTGCCTTACAAGCCCGAGAGATTTTTGGGCAGATCTTTGCCTTACGGGTTAAGAGAATGGATCCATCTCAAAATGAGAAGTTTACAATATATAAAAAGAGGAGAAGAAGAAAGGGCACCGCTTTGGAAAAGACTTTGGCACTCTTTGACAAGTTGGCCCATGTGCGTTGAGAGCATCGGGAAGAGGAAGTCACTGTCGTTGATGTCATTCTTCTAGAAGAGGCCTGCTGGAACCATGCTGTGTAATCACCAGTCTTGACTTTGGCGTTCAAACATTAATGTAAAAGTACAGGCCATGCCTCTTTCGGCAAACAAGATTGCTCTTTCTAGATATCATATGGTTTGTCCCCTTATAAATACAAAATGGAGAAGACAGGCTGCGCCATTTACTTTTTGCACCGTTTGATGACCACCTAGCAAGAACTCACCTCACTTTTTCCACTTGGATTGTTTGTCCGCTTTTGCACTTTGTCTCTTCCTGGCTTTGTCACTTTTTGGCTCCTTCGACCCTTAGGGCTATCTTTTTGGTAGGTCACTGAGTTCCTTGGGCTCTCCTTATTCTTTTCAAAATCAACGGCTATTTCATGAGCCTTGAAATTGATGTTCATGCACCTGTCACTGCGTTTGAATATCCAATGGCTAGTTCACCATTCTAGACTTTGACGTCTTCGGGCCCGTCACCCTTTGAACTTTCTTCGGCTTTCTTGCTTCAACATTTTCTACGGACTTCGGACTTCTCATTTTGAACCTTCTCGAAGGGAAGGTGACCCTTCAACTTTTAGAGAAGTGCCCTTTGTTTTGGCCGAGAGTCCCCCGCAAGGGCACTTGCCCTTCGGGGTCCTTCGACGGCTTATTTTCTTCAAAACTTTCTCTCACAGACTTTTTTCCACATACATTTTCCCGTAGACAAAAAGTCTGCAAGAATTTCCTTGTCTGCTTCTTCGGAGGCTTTCTTTTTCGAGCTTTTTCCACGACCAATTTTCTCACCACTTTGCTTTCCTTTAGAAATTATGTCGGCTTTTCCTCCCACGGCCTTCCTCCGAATTTCTTCAGACTTTTTGTCTGAAGGAATTCCTTTAGATAAAAAGTCTAAAAGAATTCATTTCTTGCCTTAGTCTTTTCTTCGGCTTTCTTGCTCACAACCCTTCAGAATTCCTTCAAAATTTTTGTCTGAAGGAATTCCTTCAGACAAAAAGTCTGAAGGACTTCTTCCTTTGCTTCTTCAAACTGCCTTGAAAAAGTGCCCTTCGGAAAAATTGGAAACGACCCTTCCGAATGGCATTTCCTTTGCCTTGAAAAAGAAATCTGAAGGAAACTTACCTTTGCAACTTTTCTATGTGGCCTCTTTTGAAATTGTTCCCTGCCCTCTGCAAGGGCTCTTTGAGTCCTGAACTACCCTCCGCAAGGGCACTTGGAATGATCCATTTTGCGCCTAAGTGTTGGGAACTCATTTCTGCCTGCTGAGTCCGTAGAAATCCAAACCTGTAGAGTCCGTAGAAATTTCCAGACTTGTGCAAAATCAAAAAATGTACTGGCTCAGGACAACAGGGGAAAAAGGGGACCGATTTTTTGGCATGTTGTGCCAAAAATAGTCAACAAATTGGTGACTCCCAGGGGAAGCATGCCTGCTATACTTAGAGACTAGTTGCTTTTTAGTCCATTGGGCACGGAGTTAGAATGCAGCTTTGAAAGAGTTAGCAACTACCTTGATAGATCCTAGAATCAATCATGAAGCCTTTTACCCCAGACACAAAGGAAAACACACAAGGCTAAAAACACTACTTGTGCAAACTGGACTTAGGGAAAGCAGGAAAAGAAATTGAAAGCAAACTACTATGTACAACTAACCAGGTATATTTGTTTCCCCCCTGGATCAAAGGGAAAATTTCTTAAGTCCCCTTCCTGGCTAGGAAACTTATGGTGCCAGACAAGTGGTTGAATGAAGTGGAGACTTGGTGACCTGCTCCTCTTGCCTGTCACCTTGTTGGCTTATATCTGAGTGGATCAGATTTAAACATGCTTCCAACATATACGTACTCTTCTTGTTCTTGGAAACTTATTGAATGTTGGTCCTTCATGCTAGTGCATTTCACCAAGAAATCAATGGCTGTTGGCTCATCACCATAAGCCCTTTGATATGTACAGTCCCTTTGCAATGCATCATGGTTTGACCCATCTCCTTCTGCCTCGTTGAGGACCCTGTCAAACTCATCATCTGCTTCCTCTTGGCCTTCTTGAATAAGGGTGACTGCTGTGATGTCTGAAATGGAATCACAAACTGATTGCTCATCCCACATAACATCACTTCTTTGTTTAAAATTCTCTTCTTCAAGATTTTCCTCAAGAGAGACCAGCCTCTCCTTTTCTTGTTCAAGGATCAGAGTCTCTAGTTGTTCAAAGACATCCATCTGATCCTCCGCCAACTTAGGCTTCTCGGCATAGTCATCTTCCTCATCAAAGCAACAAGGAAGTTCATCAAACAAAGGGTAAGAGAGCTCACCATGCTTAAGTTCCTCTTCATATTGATGGAACATCTGCATGTATGCATGTCCTGAGTCTTCTCCATCATCGATGATGTCTTCAAAAGGAGCATTGACGATGATTTGTTCTTCGTTGTCACTCATGATAGCCTCTTGGGAAGCTGTAGATTGGACCTTCTGCTCCTCATTTGCCTCTTGCAAAACAGGTTCCTCCTTGAGAAGGGGTGAAGTGAAAAAACCATGTGGAAGAGGAGGCAGTCCTTGAGCTAGAATCAAATGATTCTCTTCCTTCCATCTGGCTAGCACTTCATCTATATTAGGTGTGGCCTGATAGCTCTCTTGGGGGTGTGTAGATGGGGTGTGTTCAGATAGGTCAATCACACATTGGCTGAAGAATCTCGCTTGGAATTCCAACTCTACAATTCTCCTGGATAGATCTTCTTGGAAGAGCCTTTTTTGGAGGTCACCAGCATCATCATGAGTAGGATTAGTTTCAAGAGAGATGTGCTAGTTCATAATGTTCTCCCCAAAGGAAGATTCACAATCTAAGAAATTTAGAAGGTTCATCTCCATGGGAGGTTGTTCTAGTTTCCTTTGATGCTTGAAGGCTAGGTGCACGGGGTCAAGAGCAGGGTTGATTGATGCATCAGATGAGCTGGAATGAGCAAGTGCCATCTGATAGAAAGGATTTGGTGTACAAGAGGGGGCTTTCTTTAGAATAGGAGGGGGCACACAATGTTGACTATCTTCAAAGAATGGATCCTCCATTTTGTTACCTCCTCTTCCATAGATTACAAGGCCTGAGCTTGCCTAAACAAACATTCCTCTTTATACATCAGCTCTTGCTGATATCGATACTGCTCATCTAGTCTGTCGATCTCCATTACCTGCCTCTCAAATTCCAACGCCACCTCCCTTATCATTGAAGGGCAACTAGGAGGGTTGCTTGAGGTGATTCCCTAAACATTTTGAGATTGATCAAAGATATATGAAGGAATACAAGGTCCATGATGCTGATCAATGAGATTATACATACAAAAAATAAGATTTTTTGATGGCACATGGACTACTTAACTAGTTGATTCAACTCAGAGTCACCATTGGTGTTGATGCAAAATCCTCTAACGGCTGGTTGGTTGAAGAACGAACCAAAAATTCTTCAACTCTTTGGACACAACTTATCCTAGTTGGTCCCACTGGGCGTGCCAAAAACTATTGACGCAGTAGATTGCACCCTGACAGGAGGCCGAGCTCTTGCCTTCCACACGTCAAAATGGAAACTCCGCTCTCACTTGTAGGACCGGCGAAGCTGGAGGGGAGAGTCTCTAGATAGGGCTAGCTCCCTCTGATGTATCTTTTAGGTCCTAGAGTTCCTATTGCTAACAAAAAATAAAAAAGGGGGGGATGAAAAGGGAGAAAGACGCTGAAGTAGAACCTAAACCTAAACTTAAAAAGGTGATACACCAAAAAAGTTGATCCACTGAGCCTGAACATACACTTTTCACCAAAAATAAGTGCCCATACACTTCATCTGATGTGGAAAACTCTTCTATGTCAGTGAGTCAGGGGTCCGTAGAGATACAGGGAGGAAGAACTATCAAAGGTGATCTGAGACACTTTGGCAGCCTGTTCACATGCACCTATATTCTTGCTGTAGACACTTCTGGCAGACCTACAGAAGAAGAAACTCACAATGCACTAGACATGCTAGAATTGATCTATGAAAAGCATAAAAGGAAATGACTTAACACAAAAAGAAAACATAGACATATGCGTGAGTGCAAGTCCAAATGGAGGTAAAAATGTCAAGTCTTAATTCAAGGTAAAATTTGGTAGAGTTTTGCCTTACATGCCTGAGAGATTTTTGGGCAGAGCTTTGCCTTATAGATAGGAGAATGGATCCATCTCAAAATGAGAAGCTTACAATATATAGAAAGAGGAGAAAAAGAAAAGGCACTGCTTTGGAAAAGACTTTGGTGCTCTTTGACAAGTTGGCCCATGTGCGCTGAGAGCATCGGAAAAAGGAAGTCACTTTTGCTGATGTCATTCTTCTAGAAGAGGCCTACTGGAACCATGATGTGTAATCGCTGGTCTTGACTTTGGCATTTGAACATTAATGTGAAAGCATGGGCCATGCCTCTTTCGACAAACAAGACTTCTCTTTCTAGATATCATGCAGTTTGTCCCCTTATAAATGCAAAATGGAGAAGACAGGTCACGCCATTTATTGTTTGTGCCATTTGATGACCACCTGGCAATAACTCACCTCACTTTTGCCACCTAGACTGTTTGTCTATTTCTGCACTTTGTCTCTTCTTGGCTTTGTCACTTTCTGGCTCTTTTGGCCCTCGGGGCTATCTTTTTGGTAGGTCACTGAGTTCCTTGGGCTCTCCTTTTTCTTTTCAAAATCAATGGCTATTTCACGAGCCTTAAAATTGACATTTGCACACCAGTCACTGCATTTGAATATCCAATGACTAGTTCACCGTTCTGGACTTTGATGTCTTCGGGCCCGTCACCCCTTGGAATTTTTTTGGCTTTCTTGTTTCAACCTTTTCTGTGGACTTCAGACTTCTCGTTTTGAACCTTCTCGAAGGGAAGGTGACCCTTCGGATTTTGGAGAAGTGCCCTTCATTTTGGCCAAGAGTACCCCGCAGGTGCACTTGCCCTTCGGGGTCCTTCGGTGGCTTATTTTCTTCATAACTTTCTCCCGTGGACTTTTTTCTGCAGACATTTTCCCATGCACAAAAAGTCCACAAGAATTTCCTTGTCTACTTCTTTAGAGGCTTTCCTTTTTGGGATTTTCTCACGGCCAATTTTTCTGCCACTTTGATTTCCTTTAAAAATTTTGTCGACTTTTCCTCCCGCGGCCTTCCTCCGAATTTTTTCAGACTTTTTATCCGAAGGAATTCCTTCGGACAAAAAGTCTGAAAGAATTCATTTCTTGCCTTAGTTTTTTCTTCGGCTTTCTCACTCACAACCCTTCTGAATTCCTTTAGACTTTTTGTTTGAAGGAATTTCTTCAGACAAAAAGTCTGAAGGATTTCTTCCTTTGCTTCTTCAAACTGCCTTGAAAAAGTGCCCTTCGGAAAAATTGGAAACGACCCTTTCGAAGGACATTTCCTTTGCCTTGAACCAAAAATTTGAAGGAAACTTACCTTTGTGACTTTTCTTTTTAGCCTCTTTTGAAATTGTTCCTTGCCCTCTACAAGGGCTCTTTGAGTCCTAAACTACCCTCCGCAAGGGCACTTGGAATGATCCATTTTGCGCCTAAGTGTCGAGAACTCATTTTTGCCTATTGAGTTCGTAGAAAACTTCACTGCTGAGTCTGTAGAAATCCAAACCTGTAGAGTCCATAGAAATTTCCAGACTTGTGCAAAATCAAAAAATGTACTAGCTCAGGACATCAGGGGAAAAAGGGGACCAATTTTTTGTCTTGTTGGGCCAAAAATGGTCAACAAATTGGCGACTCCTAGGGGAAACATCCCTGTTATGCTTAGAGACCAGTTGCCTTTTAGTCCATTGGGCACGGAGTCAGAATGTAGCTTTGAAAGAGTTAGTAACCACCTTGATAGATCCCACAATCAATCATGAAGCCTTTTACCCCAGACACAAAGGAAAACACACAAGGCTAAAAACACTACTTGTGTAAACTGCACTTAGGGAAAGCAAGAAAAGAAACTGAAAGCAAACTACTATGTACATCTAACCAGGTATATTTGCTTCCCTCCTAGATCAAAGGGAAAATTTCTTAAGTCCCCTTCCTGGCTAGGAAACTTACGATGCCAAACAAGTGGTTGAATGAAGTGGAGACTTGGTGACCTGCTCCTCTTGCCTGTCACCTTGGTTGGCTTGTATCCGAGTGGATCAGATTCAAACATGCTTCCAACATATACGTACTCTTCTTGTTCTTGAAAGCTTGTTGAATATTGGTCCTTCATGTTGGTGCATTTCACCAAGAAATCAATGGCTACTGGCTCATCACCATAAGCCCTTTGATATGTACAGTCCCTTTGCAATGCATCATGGTTTGACCCGTCTCTTTTTGTCTCATTGAGGACCCTGTCAAACTCATCCTCTGCTTCCTCTTAGCCTTCTTGAATAAGGGTGACTGTTGTGATGTCTAAAATGGAATCACAAACTAATTGGTCATCCCATAGAACATCACCTCTTTGTTCAAAATTCTCTTCTTCAAGATTTTCCTTAAGAGAGACCAACCTCTCCTTTTCCTGCTCAAGGATCAGAGCCTCTAGTTGTTCAAAGATATCCATCTGATCCTCCTCCAACTCAGGATCCTCGGCATAGTCTTCCTCCTCATCAAAGCAACAAGGAAGTTCATCAAACAAAGGGGAAGAGAGCTCACCATGCTTAAGTTCCTCTTCGTATTACTGAAACATCTGCATGTATGCATGCCCTGAGTCTTCTCGATCGTCGATGATGTCTTCAAAAAGAGCATCGATGATGATTTGTTCTTCATTGTCACTCATGATAGCCTCTTGGGAAGCTACAGATTGGACCTTTTTCTCCTCATTTGTCTCTTGTAAAATAGGTTCCTCCTTGAGAAGGGGTGAAATGAAAAAACCATGTGGAAGAGGAGGCAATCTTTGAGCTAGAATCGAATGATTCTCCTCCTTCCATCTGGTTAGCACTTCATCTATATCAGGTGTGGCCTGATAGCTCTCTTGGGGGTGTGTAGATGGGGTGTATTCAGACAGGTCCATCACACATTGGCTGAGAAATCTCGCTTGGGATTCCAACTCTGCAATTCTCTTGGCTATATCTTCTTGGAAGAGCCTTTCTTGGAGGTCACCAACATCATCATGATGAGTAGGAGTAGTTTCAAGAGAGACGTGCTGGTTCATAATGTCCCCCCCAAAGGAAGATTCACAATCTAAGGAATTTGGAAGGTTCATCTCCATGGGAGGTTATTCTAGTTCCCTTTGATGCTTGAAGGCTAGGCGCATGGGGTTAAGAGTAAGGTTGATTGATGCATCAAATGATCTAGAATGAACAAGTGCCATTTGATAAAAAGGATTTGGTGTACAAGAGGGGGATTTCTTTAGAATAAGAGGGGGCACACAAGGCTGACTGTCTTGAAAGAATGGATTCCTCCATTTTGCTACCCCCTCCTCCATGGATTGCAAGGCCTGAGCTTGCCTGAACAAACGTTCCTCTTTATACATCAGCTCCTGCTGATATCCATACTACTCATCCAGTCTATCGATCTCCATTACCTGCCTCTCAAACTCTAACGTCACCTCCCTTATCATTGAAGGGCAACTAGGAGGGCTGCTTGAGGTGATTCCCTAAACGTTTTGAGCTTGATCAAAGATATATGAAGGAATACAAGGCCCATGATGTTGATCAATGGGATTATACATACAAAAAATAAGATTTCTTGATGGCACTTAGACTGCTTAACCAATTGATTCAACTCAGAGTTGCCATTGGTGTTGATGCAAAAGCCTCCAAAGGCTGGTTGGTTAAAGAACACACCAAAAATTCTTCAACTCTTTAGACACAACTTATCCTAGTTGGTCCCACCGGGTGTGCCAAAAACTATTGACGCAATGGATTACACCTTGACAGGAGGTTGAGCTCATGCCTTCCACACGTCAAAATGGAAACTCCCCTCTCACCTGTGGGACTGGTGAAGCTGGAGGGGAGAGTCTCTAGATAGGGTTAGCTCCCTTTGATGTATCTTTTAGGTCTTGGACTTCTTACTGCTAACAAAAAATGAAAAAGGGGCGATGAAAAGGGAGAAAGATGCTGAAGCAGAACCTAAACCTCAACTTAAAAAGGTGACACACCAAAAATGTTGATCCACTCAGCCTGAACATACACTTTTCACCAACAAGAAGCACCCATACACTTCATCTGATGTGGGAAACTCTTTTGTGTCAGTGAGTCAGGGGTTCATAGAGATACAGGGAGGAAGAACTGTCAAAGGTGTTATGAGACACACTTTGGTAGCCTATTCACATGCGCCTATATTCCTGCTGTAGACACTTCTGGCAGACTTGCAAAAGAAGGAACTCACAATGCACTAGACATGATGGAATTGATATGTGAAAAGCATAAAAGGAAATGACTTAACACAAAAAGAAAACATAGATATATGCATGAGTGCAAGTCCAAATGGAGGTGAAAAATGCCAAGTCTTGATTCAAGGTAAAATTCGAGAGAGTTTTGCCTTACAAGCTTGAGAGATTTTTGGGCAGAGCTTTGCCTTACGGGCTACGAGAATGGATCCATCTCAAAATAAGAAGTTTACAATATATAGAAAGAGGAGAAGAAGAAAAGGCACTGCTTTAGAAAAGACTTTGGCACTCTTTGACAAGTTGGCCCATGTGTACTAAGAGCATCGGGAAGAGGAAGTCACTATTACTAATGTCATTCTTCTAGAAGAGGCCTGCTAGAACCATGCTATGTAATTGTTGGTCTTGACTTTGGCGTTTGAACATTAATGTGAAAGCACGGGCCACGCCTCTTTCAGCAAACAAGACTGCTCTTTTCAGATATCACGCGATTTGTCCCCTTATAAATGTATAATTGAGAAGACAGGCCACACCATTTACTATTTGTGCTATTTGATGACCACCTGGCAATAACTCACCTCCCTTTTGCCACTTGTACTATTTGTCTATTTTTGCACTTTGTCTCTTCCTTGATTTGTCACTTTTTGGCTCCTTCAGCCCTCGAGGCTATCTTTTTAGCAGGTCGCTGAGTTCTTTGGGCTCTCCTTGTTCTTCTCAAAATCAATGGCTATTTCATGAGCCTTGAAATTGACATTCACACATCTGTCATTACGTTTGAATATCCAATAGCTAGTTCACTGTTTTAGACTTTGACGTCTTTGGGCCTGTCACCCCTTGGACTTTCTTCTACTTTCTTGCTTCAGCATTTTCTACAGACTTCAAACTTCTCATTTTGAACTTTTTCGAAGGGAAGGTGACCCTTCGGCTTTTGGAGAATTTCCCTTCATTTTGGCTGAGAGTCCCCCGCAAGTGCACTTGCCCTTTGGGGTCCTTCGGCGGCTTATTTTCTTCAAAACTTTCTCACATGGACTTTTTTTTGCGGACATTTTCCAATAGACAAAAAGTCTGCAAAAATTTCCTTACCTGATTCTTCAGAGGCTTTCTTTTTTGGGCTTTTCCCACGGCCAATTTTCTCGCCACTTTGCTTTCCTTCAAAAATTCTGTCGGCTTTTCCTCCCACGGCCTTCCTCCAAATTTCTTCAGACTTTTTGTTCATTCGAACAAAAAGTCTGAAAGAATTCATTTCTTGCCTTAGTCTTTTCTTCAAATTTCTCACTCACAGCCCTTTTGAATTCCTTCAGACTTTTTTTTCCAAGGAATTCCTTTAGACAAAAAGTCTGAAGGATTTCTTCCTTTGCTTCTTCAAACTGCCTTGAAAAAGTGCCCTTTGAAAAAATTGGAAACGACCCTTCCGAAGGGCGTTTCCTTTGCCTTGAACAAAAAATCTGAAGGAAGCTTACCTTTGCAAATTTTCTTGTGGCCTCTTTTGAAAGTGTTTCTTGCCCTCCGTAAGGGCTCTTTGAGTCTCGAACTACCCTCCACAAGGGCACTTGGAATGATCCATTTTGCGCCTAAGTTTCGGGAACTCGTTTCTGCCTACTGAGTCTGTAGAAAACTTCACTGTTGAGTTCATAGAAATCCAAACTTGCAGAGTTTGTAGAAATTTACAGACTTGTGCAAAATCAAAAAATGTATTGGCTCAGGATAGTAGGGGAAAAAGGGGACTGATTTTTTGGCTTGTTGGGCCAAAAATGGTCAACACATAGGAAGGGAAGTTATTCAATATCTTGCAAATCTGATTTCCTTTTTATGATCCTAATATCTCTTGAAAGTGACATAAGTACTAAAAATTTGAATGATTTTACTCTAACCAAGAGCGACAAGGTGGTAAAGAAGCAGGGCAATTATATGACAAAGAAGTGGGTTCACTTCAAGGCCATGGTGCAAGGAAAATGGTATGGTAAAAAAAGATTTAACATCCCTACAATTAAAATTCAGTTTGTAGAGTGGATCAAGAGAGGAAACGGAAGATTTCTTTCAGCCATCATGTATTGCATACAACAAGGTACTCATGGGACAACAAGAGGGAAAGGAGAAAAAATGGTGAAAATAAGATTAAGAAGGTTGAGAAGGGCTGCGTACTTGATGACATATAGAGAATTGCAACCATGTTTCACAAGCCAACCTTGGTCAACAACCCTCAAGAGGAAGGAAAAAAAGTTGTTTAAACTAACATGTTTATTTCATGTGCAAATAAGAAGACAAGGAAAAACAAAGACTACCTAGCGGGGACATCAATTTTTAGCGACCCGTATGATGACAAATTCCAAGATTCTCTTGTTTCTCACATCTTAGAAGCATATTTTGAATATATGGGGTCAAGAAACAAAATGGCAACATAAGGTACTGTTGATTTCATATTTTCAATTTTCTTAAATCATACAAAATATTCATATACATCTGTAGCAAACATCACCAACAGGGGTCTCTTCCTTGGAAAGGTCCTAGATTCAAAAGTGGCACAAGGCCAACCATGGAGATAACTTTTTGGTTACTTCCATTGCTTGAGGACAAACAATTTTGGAAAGGGATGATTGTCATATCACTCTTTTGATAGGGACATGATGGAAGACCTTTAGCCTTAAAAACCCTTCTCGAGGGCTAAAGAATAATTTTAAAGGGAAGTAAGGACGGAAATGTTTTTAAGTGAATATGTGTAAAAGTACTTTTTAAAAATTACCTTATGTTTTCAAATTCATTTAAAAGAGGGGCCTTTAAGGGTTTGGATGACTTAAGTGATTTTATAAAAATAAAAAGAAAAAAGGGAAAAAAACAAAGATTATAAATAAAATGAAAGAAGGGAACAAAAGAAAAGATTATAATAAAGGACCTATTAAAGCTCTTTTAAGTTACCCTCCCTTCCCAATTTTGGATGCTACACTTGGGAGGATTATTTAAAGCAAAAAAAGGGTTAATTATATCATTTATGTTTTCATTTTGATAAAAGATTTCCTGGAGTCTAAGTACGAAAAACAAGGACTTGCACTTGAAGGACAAAAACCCTTTCAAAGGCACTGAATCAAGAACAAAAACTCAAAATTTAGACCTAGGGTAGCTTCATTTAGGAGTTGCATTGAACATAATCAAGTTTGAAAGGTGTTTTTAACACTAAAGATCATTCGAAAGGGGAATGAACCAAGAAAGGAACTTGACACTTGCTTTCAAGCATTGTCTTAGGGCATCAATCACTTTGGTTGGGCGCTGTACAGGTCTGCAGGGGCAATGAATAGGTTTTGGAGGTGAGCGACCCACTTTGGGGTCCTTCTAAGGCCTTTGGAGGTGCGAAAAAGCTGCATAGTATTTTTTGCTATTTTATTTGATTTTTCTAGCTACTTGACTGTCCAAAAATTAGGTTTTAGCTGATTATTTGGCTAATAATATTAATATAAATTAAGCTATTTTTAGAAAACTTGAATAGTAATTTTGGCGTTGATTTCAAATTATTTACAACAGTATTTCATCAGTTTTTAGATTAATAAGGTTTGTGAAAATTTTTAAAAATTAATATCTAAATATTAAAGTGATTAAATATATATATTTTTAATCTAATATCCCTTGGAAGGGACATTGCACTTACCAAATTTACTCATTTTTATCCACTTTCAACCAAGTACAATGCTCCTATGATTGCTGATATGTTTTTTAGAGAAGTATTCAAGTTGCATGGGCTGCCCAAAAACATTGTTAATGATAGGGACAACAGATTCATGAGTATATTTTGGCAAGAACTCTTTAAATTGATAGGTACTGAGCTCATTTATAACACCAATTATCATCCACAAACCAATGGGCAAATAAAAATTGTGAATAAATGGTTGAAAAAATATTTGAGGAACTATGTTTCAAGGCAACAATCAAGATGGATAAAATGGTTACATATGGCCAAACATTGTTATAACACAACCTTCCACATGTCTATAAGTATGACTCCTTTTAAAACACTTTATAGTTATGATGCTTTTTACTTCATTGATTTGGTGATGACAGATAGTAGAGTGCATAGGGTAAAGGACTTGGTACAACAAAGTTATGACATCATGAGAGCATTAAAAGAGAACCTACAACATGTCCAAAATCAGTAAAAATTATATGCATATTAACATAGAGTGGAGAGGCCATTTGAGGTAAGAGATTGGATTTTTTTGAGATTGCAACCCTATAGGAAATATTCCTTCAAACAAAGTGGTTCGAAAAATCTAAAACCGTGATTTTATGGGCCATAAGGTGAGAAAAAAGGTGGGAGAAGTAGCATATGAGTAAGAGCTTTCAGAAAATGGTAAGATTCATAATGTATTCCATGTTTCTTATCTAAAAAGGGTTATTGGGCAGCATACTACACTTGCTACTTGAGGATGCCACCTGAGAAAAAGAGGCAATTTTGGAGCATCCAAGTTTACAATTACTTGAGGGCAAACAATTATGGGACGGGAGGACCGTGATGTCCCCATTTCTATATCATGTATAAGCAGGTATCAAAAACCTTTAGTCTACTTCCCCATAAATTAAAGGAATCCTTTTGGGGTTATATTTTATTAATTAATTATTAATTGTCAAAATAGTAATTTTTATCATTTACTCTTATAAGGCAATTATTATCTAATTAATAGAAAATTTGATGAAAATAGGTTCTACCATTAAAGTATTTAATTGAATTAATTTTTAATTTATTGCCTAAAAAGTAATTTTAATTACTATTTTATTAAGACAACTAATTAATATTATATTCAAAAAAGAAGAATGTCGACTTGGGAGCTAAAGCAAAGAAAGGAAAAGATATTTTAAAAAGGGCAAGTGAGGCTCATGAGGTATTTGCCTTCCCAAAATGGTTCACCCTCCTTTGAAAGATACAAATACAAGATAAAGATCACAATTGAAGATATATTGAATTTGATAATTGTTTCTTCATGATTGAAGAAGCTATTGGGATGCATGCTCAATAAGTATACATAGATTTGGTGTTGATTATTCTATAAAAGATGTACTTTGATACCACCTTTACTAAAGGAGGTTTTGTTACTTGCCCTGGAGTGGTGTGATTTGCTTTAAGTGGGTATTAAGAGGTTTTGATGGATTCTTTGAAGTCCATTTGATGCATAATATTTTTTATAAGTATTTGCATTAATTTTTCAAGTGGAGCGACTAGGTTTGGAGGCTTGTTGGAGTGTTTGGGGATCTTTTTTGGGGTCTATTTGTGTAAATTAATATTCTAAAATTTATTACTAATATTCTTGGATATTGGCATGGGGTTTTAGAGAAGAATTGATGAATATTTGAGGCTTTAATTTGATAGAATATTAAATAATAATTTTTAGATTATTATTTAATTTTTTGACAAGGTTACTTGATCATTTCCACTTGTGAAAGGTAGGATCTTGCTCAATAAATATTCACCTATTTTTCTTGTACCTTGATGACTTAGGCAATTGTCTTGGAGGAATTTCTATTTTGGATGCCCTAAGAGTTCAATGGAATTTTCCTTGATTTTTGGGCACATGTAGCATATTTTTTATGAGGGTTTGAAGTAGAAAATAGGTAAGGAACAATAATAATAATTGAGATAAATTCATATTTTTCAGCTATCATAAATTGGTATTTGATCCTCAATAATTTGGCAAAAAGATACTTCTTTCCTATTTATAATTTATTGCTTATATTGGCAAGCATTCAAGTGAATTTTGAATAAAATAGTGGCTAAAAATTGTCTTCACATCCCTTGTTTTGGCACATAGGGTTTCTTGGGGTTTGGTAATGGTTTTGAAACATTTCTTGAAAATTAAAGTTTTCTGATTTTTATTTCAAAATTTTAGAATTTGTGGATTTAGGGGAAACCCCCCCTTTTTTAAAATGTCTTATTTGGGGACATTACACCCTTGATATCAAACAAGACAATATGTTGAAATGAATTGGCTGAACCTACAATGTAAGTGCAACCAGAGGATTACAGTCGAATGACAACATCAAATAGGAGTATATAACCCATAGCACCAAATGGTAGCACCTGAATAAAGGAACTGGATGGTGATACCAAACAACAATAATGTCAAATAAAAGAACCAAATAATGATACCGAATAACAATAATGACAAATGACAGTGCTAAATTATAATATCGAATGACAGTGTTGAATGAAAGTGCTAAACAATGGCATCCATTCTGTGACTAGATGAAAACACCCAAAAATAGAATGATTTTATAACTAAATGATAGAACCAAATTGTAGCATCTGATCTATAACTTAATGATAGAATTGAAGTGTTATATCTTAGATCATCATGGCATCTGGTAAAAATGGTAAAATGATAGACTAATTATTCAAGAAATTGAGCATATTATTTTATTTTAAGGAGCCAATCAAAAATCCCACACAATCATAATGCACTCAAAATATAAGAATTTACTATTTTTTAGTTTGACATGAATTTGATTTTAACTGTTCAATAATATTAAAACAATTTTACATGCATAAATATCCACTGATGTCTCACAATAAATAATTAACCAAAATAACATGTCACCCCTTGAATATTATTTTTATAATGGCATGCCACCACTCGAAGTCACTGCTCTAGTTTTTGATGACAATGATCATGACACTCAAGTGGTAGAAGAGATTACTAGTCTTATCAAACACAAAGTTTAGTTAAAAACTTCACTCATAAATCTTTGCAAAGGAAAAAAAGTAGATGGATAATTGAAAGGTCCTTTGAAGTGATTGGGCAATGGAATTTCCCTTCATTGAACCTGTAGAGCCTGAAAATGCTGATAATATTCTAATAAAATGCAAATGTACAATATGTAGTTAGAAACTAAGAAATGAACACAGAATGCAACTAAAGTTAGACACAATTGAGAAACATTGTAGAAAATTATGTGATAGTGAAGCATCCAGATGTATAGATAACAAGAATACACAGGTGAAAAAATATAAAAGAATGCATGTATGTAAGATATGCACGCCAGTATAAAATGATAAGAAATATCAAAAAAATCTTGTTGAGAAAGGAGGAACAATTGAAGTAAATTTTGAAAAAATTGTGCAGTCTCATCTAAAGGCCAAATATATATAATTATCTACTGTATACCACAATCTAAAAAAATGTAGACCTATTTTTGATTTTTTAGATTATAAGATTTTATTTCAACATAATGAATTTTTGGATATCACACAATCACATTGGTCAGATAATAGTGCTTAAAAAATGAAAAAATGTCCAACAATAGTTGAGAAGAAAGATTTGAAACAAATAGTTTAAAATTCACTATTTATCTCACTGTTTGTTGATGAAGTCACATCAATTGACAACACATCCTAGGTTTGCATATATGTTTATACTTTTGAGAAATATTCAAGCCAACCTCATCTACTAAAAATTCATAAAATGGTAGAAAATTACAATGATAAAAAATTTCACAAATTACTGTATCTAATTCAAAAGATAATGCTGGGATGGATGATTATGTAATAGCTAAAAAGTTAGTGTATGTTGGGATTGATGGTGCATCAGTTATGCAAGGGTATAAAAATAGTTTGTGTGTTCAGCTACAAATAAAAATAGCCCCATATATGATTCTAATTCATTACATGGATCATAAGATGAATCTTGCATACAAAATAGTTAACAAATTTACTAATGTCACAAAGGTGGAGGATCTCATTCATGACTTACATGCTTATATGTCAAGCAGTCCAAAAATATTTATAGAGTTCTAAAAATTTGCAATAGGAGTGACTGATGGTGAGAAATTACCGAAAGATGTTGATATAAGATGTATTTCTATGTATGAACCTGCATACTAAATTTTTGAAGAATATCTATCATTAGTAGGTTTTATGTATAAATATCGTAGAGAAATTGTTAAGACAAAAGCTTTGTTGTACCATTTAACAGATTTGGAGACACTGCTGACATTATGTGAAAATTTTTCAATGCTTAAAAAAATAAATTATTTAATGAAACATACTCACAAGAGATACATTTATATTTTTGACTCCATACAACTGAGAAAATGAGTATCTCAATCGCTAGATATACTATACACTTTGAATGAAAAGTTTCAAGGCTCTATTTTTAGCAATTGGTAATTTTTGATAGATTTAAAAAAAATCTGAAAGCTATTTGAAATTGAATATCAATGATCATCTTGATGTCATTTTTAATGGTAAAGAGATACCAATGCACACTTTTTATAGAAGACTTGATCTTATGAGAGTTAAATCTGAAGAACTACCTGTAACACGTATTGTGTATGATACTGTTATATCTAAAACTTAGATGAAATTAAGTATAATTTCACAAAATGTATATCCCTAGATCATAGATCATTGTCAAAGGGATGATTTGTTGGAGGTCATGAGAGTTGTGAATCCCATATTTTGGAACAATAATAATAGTCAAAAATTGATTAGCAATTTATTTCAGAAATACATGGATTTTCTTGTTAATCATTTCAGTAAATTTGTAGAGGTCAATGGAGTGGAAATAAAAGGTATTTTGAGAAAGGATTTACTCACATCTCAATCAACTCATTTTGGAATTACAATGTTTGAATAATATTACATTCTAAATGAATTAATAGAAAATGGGGTAATTATATGACTATGATTTTTTTTTAACCTAGTAGTATACGATAGAGAAATCTAAGTGAAAATTTATGATTATATAAGTTTTGTTAAACAATAATTTTGGGCTTAGTGGAAGATGAAACAAAATTCAGTGCATTATAGTTCATTAAGTCAAAACTTTGAAACAAATTGGATAAAATTTTAGAAATCTATTTGAGATTATATGTTTCACATTATGTTGTGGACATGTTTCCTTATGAAAGAGCTCTGGCAACATAGAGTTCTCTAACTAAAAGAAGAGGCATTAGTAATACAATGACAAATATATATGATGTAAATAATGACACTGAATATGATACTGACATAACATATGCAAATGTCCTTGGCAATGAACAGGTTTGTGTAAGATTGTTTCAACTACCAACGTATTAGTTGTATATTTATTGAAATTATCATATTTTGAATTTCAATTTCATATCATTTTTGATATTATAAAATATTTCAAATACTAAATTCATTACAATTGTTGATAGTATTGTTATTTTAAATATTCGTTCAATTCATCATGCAATTTTCTCTTTTATTTAATTGGTTTTTAATTGTATTGGCAAATACATTTTTTTTATAAATTTTGAAATAACTATAATTTGATATTGTAACACCATATTAAGAGTTTTAACTTTTAATTTAAAAATATGAATTTCAAGCCAAATATGATGGTGATAGAACATGACAAGCCTATTAAACAACATGATCAAATTCAATATAAAAAACCTTAATCTAAAACAAATATAATAATTGAATAAGATGAAAGCACATCAAATTTAAATCCATGCTTAGTCCAAATTCAAAGAAAAAAATAATTACAGTCCATATTTGATTTCACCTTTTTGTTTGAACTATATCAATTGAATAAACTCATATTTAATAATGACTTTACAACATCATAAAATTCAAATTCAAATTCATGCTCAAGCCTAGCTATAAACATCACAAAAAATAATTACAATCCACATCGCTATTTTGTTTGAACTACATCAACTGAATAAACTCATATTTAGTAATAATGACTCTACAACATCATAAAATTCAAATTCAAATTCAAATTCATGCTCAAGTCTATCTCCAAATCTATCACAAAAAATAATTGCAGTTCACGTCACTATTTTATTTGAACCATATCAATTGAATAAACTCATATTTAATAATAGTGACTTTACAACATCATAAAATTCAAATTCAAATTCATGCTCAAGCCTAACTCCAAATCCATCGTAAAAAACAATTGCAATCCACGTGGCACATCACCATGTTTATTTAACTCCATCAACACAAAATATGTATATAAGATGATAAAAGAACCATACCTCATTACTTAGTAAAATAAGACTAATTAAAACTTAAAAAATTGATCATTGCAAATCCAAACTTTAAATTGTCATTTAAAATATATTTTTTAAAACATAACATTATTTTTAAATATTAGAGAGTTTACAACATCATAAACTAATTTTTTTTGGTTTTTCACTACTCAGCCACTTTCTCAACCACAACATCCATATTTCTATCACAATCCTTACTAATCTCTACCTCCATTTTCTATGTACCATCCTTCAATATCCCTACCCTTTCAAGATCCTTAGCCTCATAATTAATATGAAAAATATTTTCTTTTTCTTATTTCACAACATCTCCTGTAGAAAGTACACTTGGATCAACATCTGTCTTCTTCTTAAATAAGGTATTGGGATCCCATCCTTACCCCTTAATAAATTTTTGGAGTGTGTTTTCTGTTTATTCAACAGAGCAAGCTTCTCTTTGAATTGAATTATAAAATATATACTTTTTCATGCATTTTTCAAATACACATTGAGGACCTCGACCTTTTTTTTTTAGATTCTCATATTTTATTTGTAATTTAAAATGAAATCTAATTAAATTCAAATAAAAATAAATGACATGAAATTTGATTAAAATAAAGATACATTACTAAAGATTTTTCCTTCTCGATCTTTGTAATAACAAGGTTGATGTCTTTTGCCAATTTATTAAAATATGCCTGGGCTTTTGCATTCAAATTCTCCAATGTATTTAGTATAATACTCAACATATTATCATTGTAACTATTAAAAACAGTAATGGACCCAGATTTAGCTTGACCAAACAAAGCATCAATCTTTATGGTTTCATGTTACACTAATGAAAAAAAAATTTCTCATTAGGAGTGGTTGTGATAATGAGTATTTATTTATTTAATCAATGCCTTTACTCAAAACACCTAAACTAATATATTTTTAATTCATCTATAACTGCCTCCTTAAGACTTGAAATAATACTTTCTGATAATAAATTATTTAATAAAAAAGATGTAATGGCATCATCAGACAAGATAACATTCATTGGTAGGGTGAAGGGTGAAGAGGTATAAGGTTCCTCCTGAGCAATTACATGAACACATGCTCCTTGGATAAAATCACATGGATTGAAAGCATCTCCACCAACTTCACTTTCAATCTCCAAATATTTCTTGTCAATATGAATTTCCTGCAAATAAGTGAATCCCTACACACTCGATATACCTCTGATATATAAAGTGGAGAAGTTAAAACCCAATAATTGTAGTGTTCTTTTGCTAGGTTTTGGTGCTTGTGGTAATGGAAGAGTCTTCCCCCTTGTGTAAACTACATTCAAGGACGGAGGAGACAACATAATTTTCTTTAGAGATTGAGGTGCCCTACAAAAAGTAAATTATTTTAGAAAAAAGGTAAATTTAAAAAATAAAACTATATGTTAATTTGAAATTAAAGGTTTATTATTTGTATTTGGAGATAATATCTCCTCAAATATACGTGCCATATTGTGAGTGATGGGGGTGGTTTGAGATACTATATTACATAAAATTTCAATCTTAAAAATCTATAATCAAGGAATATTCAACTAAACAACCAAAATAAGCAATGTAAAATACCTTGCACAAAGGGTCGAGAAGACAGATGAAATGTTGGGGTTTGTTGTGATGGTTGTTGTTCCTTGACAACCTCAGTTGATACTGAGTCAACTACAAAAATAAAAAATAAAAATAAAATAATGTACTTGAAAGTTAAAATGTAATTTTAAAGTTTTAAATACTAAACCTGCATACCAAAACAATGAGGAATAAACTCTTGGATGTTTTGAAATCTAAAATGAATGCAAGGATGATTCTATAGACTTAGAATCTATAGATCCTTCAACTACAATGTTGTTCTTTTGAGGCAGATTATTTTATTGTCATAAAGGCATGAAATATTACCTATAACAAACAAAATTCAAATATATATTAATCTTGAATTTAGTAACAGTTCAACAAATAAATAAATATTAATCATTAAATTTAGGTGATTGAAATTTGTTTGAATGGTAAACTAGCTTCCTGTTCATCAACAAATAAATGATTTGTGCTCATCTTTGGATGCAACATAGTTGAAATCATAGTTTTTTGGAGGTCATATAAGACCTCATAGTATAATTTTAAAATAAAATTTGAATAGGAAACTGTGGAATTGGATTGGTACAAGCATAATTTAATTCAATCTTAATCGTAAAAGAAGTAGAATTGCACTAGTCATATATCAAATTAGAAAGAGTACAAAGAATGTAAACTATTGCCCAATAGGGAATATCTGTTGGTCTTCCCTATGATACTATTCTCATGAGTAAAAATTGAACCATTACTTTAAAAAAAAGGTCACAAACATCTTCCACGTAGAGGCCCCTCTTGTGACTATCTGAAATGAAAGTGAAAATGAGGAATGAAAAGTTGAATTTTAAATATTAAAAAGAAATTTACATATCAAAAGTTGAATTTTGAATATAAAAAACAAATTTACAATTACATACCAGTTCGATCGATTTGTAAGCTAAAATTTAACTCTAAATATTTCTTATGATCATCTGTCAGCATTACTTTTAGAGTCACATGGTTTGTATTATAAAACAAAAGTCTTGTAAGATTACGAATCTCTTCTAATGAGGTACTAAAGCATATCATTCGAGTTGACATTCATAGTGAACCTTTTCTCATTAGGGTCATAAGAAGACATTAACGATTTGAGTAACCCATGATCAATTTCATATTGGGGCATGTAGATCATGCCACCAAAGATGTATTTCAAAATCCAATTGTTGTAGACATCAGGTTGTACGATATTCAAAATGTACGGACACAATAAGTTTTTGAAAAATTATTTTCTTTCCATGGATAGGGAATTGTTGTGGGTGGGGCAAAGGGTGGATGAGTAATCTAATTCAAAATATTTAAAATGAGGGTAAACATTGAGTATTTATAGGATGAGGGTGGTAATCAAGAAATTGGCCAGTTGAGTAGCTACATGGATTACCCAACAACATTAAATGACACTATCAAGAACAATACTAGGAGACATTTAATGTAACCACTCAACACCATAACCTGACCACACCATTCAACACTTTTGTTTAGTTTGACCATCTGATAACCATCATTCATCACCATCATTTGGAAAGAACCATGTGACAACCACCATTTTGATCTGGTATACACCGTTTAACACCTTCCATTTGATGTTGCCATTTGATACTTACCATATGATACCACCATTTGACACCTATCTTTGAGTGTGATCCATTCGACACTTGATATTATTTTTATTCTATTTAGTACAATCATTTTGTAGGGTCATTATTTACAACCTTTCGGTGGTTCTGTTCGACATCTGCATTTTGGTGCATCCAAATAGTTGTATAGAAAAATGAAAAAAAAATGCTTAATTTTGCTCCTCTAGAAACTTGATAGATTCACCATTGCCCATAGATGATTTGCCATAGCTATGAATCATATTTTCCTAGATTCACCAAATATTTACAATAGGTTACCCATTAGGCCTCTTAAAATTAACCATGGTTATGAGTCTATTTTTTGTCATTTGTATTATATATGTTTGGCTGATATAGTATTGTGTCAGTCAACATCTTTCCAATGTATCGAATTGGTCAATACCTTCATTTTAATGTTCTAGGTTAATTCTTGGTATTTTATCCATATATATATTGGTCATATTTCATTTCCAAACCATATAACACACTCATTAGCTCTATTTTCACTCACATTTATGCTCTTAAGTAATAAAAGGAAGATTTAAAGGTTATAATCTTATCTTGGAGGTCTAGTCTTATTTAAATTCTTTGAAGCTCAATAAATGAGTCATGTCGAGAAGATGTCCCAATATTTGAAAGTCCCTAACTAAATATATCTAGGTGTTCTTCTTTCCATTTGAGACCTTCAATGTACAACATCTCTTGTAAGGTGTCACTTGAGCCAAATGGGAGATTAAGGTGTAACCTAGTCCACCTAAAGGTAAGTATCTTTATCCCTAATCTCTTTCCTCTATTTACTTAGTAGATTAGATATGTTTTTATTCCTTACTATTGTAGATTTGTTATTTATCCTTACTAGTATAATTATAAGAATGATTAGGCTTGCCATCTTTGACCTTAAGTTGCCTAGATCATCTACTAGTTGACCATTGCACCACTTATATTCTTATTAGTTTAATACTTTACCTATCTTGAATCTAGGTTTTATATGAAATAAATTAAAATAGATCTACAACTTATCTAACATAGTGAATTCAAGATCAGATAAGGTAATCAACTAACATCTATTATAATAAATATTTATATCGAGAGCATGACCGAATTGGATTTGCTAAACCTAACCAAGGGATATCTTACTACAAAACTCTAAAGGAGAGGATTCTAAAGTCTCTAGGCAAATGATATTATGTAATAACCCTAGATAAATATAAGTACATAAAGTAAAACTAATTTAGTGCTCACCAAAGCTTGTGGCACAAAAGAAAATGGTTAAACATAAATAAACAATCAAGAGATCATGGTAGGCAAATGGGGGCCTAGATCACCTAAAATGAAAGATGAAAAGCAAAATAAACCCTATATCTACACTATATTTAATCATAGAGATAATTAAATTAAGGAGTTATACATTCATAACACATACTAATTATATAATATATATCTACCAAATGAAATAACAAAAAATATGAAAACTTACCTTGGACAAATTTATCGAGTCTCAATCTCTCCCTTAGTCAATAGTGTTTTGAAATAAGTGGTTGTGGTTTTATAAGGATCACACTATATAAATCAACTATATGTTAAACAATATTACTTTGTAACTAAGACTTCCCACAAGATAAGTAATCTTCTCTCTAAGGCAAATCTTAAATAATGGCTCTTCTAAATGTAGATTTAGTAGAACTGCAAACTGTCATGAAGCAAAAATGAATGTTCATCTCTATTGGATTAAAACAAGCATTTTATTTTATAGTAATGTATAAGCTTTAACCCTTCCATAATTTTAGCTAATAAAATCAACTAAATTGATTCTGTTAGGCCTCGATTAAGTCAACAAGGCTGACTTAGTTCAATAACATGTGTTTAATCCTTTATAACAAGATAAACATGGACAAATTAGTAGAAAAAGAGGGTATTTGCTTAGTTAGGGGCTATTTAAAAGGAGAAATACTTATGAAATTGTGTAAACGAGGTTTGGGCTACTTGGGGAGTTAGATAAATAGGATTTTTAATAGGTTTAGGTAATGATAGAGTTGACTAACAATATTGTGAAGCACCAATAGTCTATTCACCCCTTTTTCTATGTACCCTTTAAGGCATGTATTCAAAGAAATTGAAATTTGACAGGTTCTTGGAAGAGAAAAAATGTCAATAAATGATAAGGTTTGAAAATATTTTATATGTATATATGCCCCAATTGAATTTCACCATGTGTCACACAACTTTAACATTAGATGGTGCTTCGAGAAAGAATAGAGCAACACATAATGTTGAATTAATAAATTATAGTAGATAACAAAAAACAAATGACAAGAAATAATTTGTTAGAAATAATTGAAAGTGCCATATACACACCTTGAGTTACTTTAATTATTGAATGGTTGTTTGTTGTGTTTGTAGTCTTGATCATGGAGGGTGCATTGCATTGCTCTGGACAAACCCTAAAGATACAAGGCTAAAAAACAAAAAAAAATAAACACATGCAAAATAAAATAAATGAACACTTATAGAATTGAATAGGTCACTGAGAAAATTGGTAAGTTAAGATGACAAACACTAAGTTATAACCAAAGTACCAATGAAAATAGATAAAATGAGATTAAGTTAGGTAATTAAAAAAGCCAAAATTACTACATGACTGACAAATTCAATAAATGCACCTTAAGTAAGAAAAGTAACAAACCAAATCAAACCAAGGACACATGAGACTGGAATAATGAAACCAACATCAATGTAAGAGAAGTAATACTCCATACTCAAATTAAAAAAAACAACAACATAAATTTAAACAACATCAATGGAAGAGTAATAATCCATAATCAAAAATGGAAAAACTGAACTTAATGTAAAAGAAATGGAACGAAATGATTCTCAAAAAGGTCGAAAAATAATTTTAGATCCTTAATCATAACCAAGGGAAATTCAAGAAGAATAAGGAAATGATTAATAGAGTATTTCATGACCACTTAAAAATGCAACTTATATTATAATGATAGATGAACTAAAACAATCTTATTCTGAGCATGTCTCAAAGAGATGAAGAATAAGGAATTTAGAAGTTAAGAAAATATTCAAAAAAAACACTTGTCTATCAAGGAGGGGTTTGAAATAGATGGTGGGGGAAATAAAGGAGACATCAAGGTGAATAATATTTATCAATAAAAAGAACTCAAATCAAGTTGGTATGACGAAATGACTTTTGACATTAAGGACTTTAGAGAACTCATCCTATTCACATAAATTTAGGTTAACTAGTGAAGTATAAATAACATCCCATGAAGGTTATATATGCAATAAAAATTAAAATGGACCTACTTTCCCACAATGTGTTCTCCATTATTTAGGACCCCTTACAGATCCATTGGTATAATATAAATATTTGGCACTTATATGAGAAATTAGGTTGGAACTATAAGTATAGTTTTTAGAAGTATGAGACTCCTACCTTAGTCTAATAGCCTACTGCATTCCAATGGATCTCAGCTTTATCATGATGTCAACTATGGAGTTTGAGTTTTAACTGGGATAAGAGATGTGATAGATAATATCACATTTGAATATTTATTGTTTCCTTTTTATCATTGTCTTTTGTTTTGGTGATTTGACTTTTGAATTTTATGACTTTTATCTATTTCTCCTCCATATGGATTCAAAAAACTAAACATGAGTGTTAAAAACAACTATCACTAGAGAACATACACTTGGTGAGATAGGAAAAATAATTTAGAGAGCATGGTGTCTAAGACTATTGTAATTGCACATTAGATAAGAGTGTTATCTTGAAACCGACCTTGGTGTGCCCATAGTGAAATAAAATAGGGTAGAGGATGGAAGTGAACATGGAACGATTGAGTTACCTCAAATCATAAAAAATGTGTAGTTTAAACATGGTAAAATGACATGTAAGTATGAATCATCATCATAAGGGATAGTGAAAGTGAATGCAAACATGAGAATAGTCTGTTAGAATTATTTTCATAAAATAATATCATTTATTTTAAGAGTATGAATTCACAACTCTCAACCATTGCCTTATTTTTCTAGGAAGACACTTAGCTAAGGTTGGAAAAAGTAATTTTATAAATGGATATTTGTGAGGAAGGCCTGGTCCTATCCAAGGTCTTATAATTCAACTAACATAATACAAATAAAAAAGGTGTAAAAAGAAATATTGTGTATAGTAAGTAATGGTATTTTGTGGGGAAGGCCTGGTCTGATCCAAGGTATTACATTACAACTCATAAAAAGATAACCAAAAAGGTGTAAAAAGTAAATAAGTTTGCAAAGTGAGAAATTAATGACTCAAATGAGACTTGAAATTTGACTGACAAAATGAAAGAGAGACCAAATAAATATTCATGAGGATGATTGGGTCCTATTTGTGGTCTGACAATGCAACTCATGAAGGAATGTAGATATACCAAAGGACCATCGATATGAGCTAAGGATAATCAAATATATGTAATTTTATACATTGAGAAGCATTAAAAAAATACAATAAATGTTAGCACTACATTATATAAGAACATATGTAAGATAACACTTGTATTGAAAATGACATTTTTAGCAAAATACTTCTTTAAAAATTAAACATTAGTGGCCTATTTAAAAATATGTCATCCATTAGTTTGTTATCTATAAGTACTAGGATAATAAATATATTTGAATAGATATTAGTATTTCATATTTGAATAAAGTGTCTCATTGTTGTTAAGAATTTATAGATCATTAGTAAGATCCACACATATAATATTATAATTATGTTTAATATAATAGATCAACACATCATAAGAAATATTAGTGGGCCAAGATTCCCAAATATGCAATATATTCAGAAATAGAATAATGCCCCTATGGTAGGGTAACATCATAAAATATGTTGGAAACATAATGAATAAGAGGGGTGGGGGTTGAATCAGTCTTCAAAACTTTTACAACTTTACCTTATCATTCATGAACTATCAAAATAATATAGTAAACTAGCAACACATTAAGAGCCATGAGAGAAAAACATAACACATAGAACACTTATTTGAGTGGAAAACCATCAAGGGGAAGAAAAATAACTAATGATGTAAATGTAATACTATACTATAAGTCAAACATCAATATTTAGTGAATCACCAACTTCATTTTGAGCATAAACCCTAACTAGCCAAACACCAACTTGACTAAGTTTTAACAAGTACCCACTTGCAAGGAGGCACCAACCCCCTTGATGACTCAGAACCAAGTAATACACCTCAAAAATTTAATCACCTTCATAAACTTTTTTTTTTTAATACAACATATGATTATCTCATTCTTCAACTCTTCACACACTTCTATCCTTCTCAAACTGGTCTCTAGCCTTCTTTGCTCAATTAGGTCTCTTCAAGATAGATTAGGTCATTTAACCTTGATAGTCACTATAGTACCATTGATATATACTAATTATAGTTTATATTAACCATGATGATGGTATATAATTCCTCATTTATCTCATCAAAATTCTATATCTTCTGCTTTAACTCTCATACTTGCTAACTAGCCAATTAGGCCTATTAGGCCTTGTTCTTATACTAGGCTTTTGATCATACACCTATTAGTCAGCCATACACACTTGAAAAATTATATTTTAAATTAAATATGACTTAAAACATTCCAAAAACATGGATCAAACATTAAAATATGTTGTTCATACCATATAGGACCAAAGCCCCTGTTAGACCTTAAGGAAACCTAACTCAATTAAGCCTTCATTAGCACACGTTACCCTTTGAATTATTTGGAACACACTAAAAATTATAAAATGAAAAGAAAATATAAAATATAAACTAAATATACTTTATAAAACTTAACTTTAGGTCCACGTCACCTTTTAGGTCCAACCACCACTTGAACCTCTTATCAAAACACTGTTCATACTAGGCCTGTGCATACCCAAAAAATTTGTTTTGAACAAATGAAGAATAGACAAAATTTTGAAAAAAAAACATGGAAAAAATTACATATATATAATCAAAATGAATTTAAAAACTTGACAAAGTTTATTAGACTTAATTACACAGGGAAAAAGGACTCAAACCCTTCTCTGCAAGTAGCCTAGTCAGAACTGCCATCTAGTCTCAAAAGAAAGTCATGGAAACTATAAATTAAAACACCTAGATAACCAATTTAAGAGAATTAAAATGAATCTATATGATAATATTAGGTCATTATACCATTATAATATAGATATATAATATGGTCTTATGACAATATTGGTTTTGCAAACCAATCTCATAGTTTTGTACCCCATTGTCTCATCTGAACAAGATAGGTCAACTTATGAGTAACATTTTCATCATATCCACTAAACTATAAAAATTATATCTATAATTAACATGTATTAAAAGTCTTGAATAACTTATCCATACATTTGGATTCATCCCTAATCCATGATAACACATCCCTATTCACCTTGTCACTTCTACTTGGTTTTCTCACTATTTGCATCATTAGGCCTTTTAACGATAGGTCAAATTATATGACTAGTTTAGCATATATGAGGGTTATATTATATTAAAGAACTATTATGGATACAAATTTTAATTTTCAAATGTTATCCTCCAATGATTTTCATACTTTGGCTTGGTCAACTTTGTCTTGCACAACAAAATTTTGAGAAATAAGGCCTTTCTTATAGGGTCCAATCACTCACCTAAAAAAATAATCACACTTGGAGGTGCCTAGGAGATTTTAATACATTATCCAGCTAATTTTATATCCATTTGAGTAATTATGAGCTATTTTAAATAATATCTTTCATATCAGGTCACTATTAGGGTTCTTTGAGGGTTTAACCATCTTCCAATCTTAATGATCATTCATAAAGCTTATCACCTTATTTTAGAAAACAAATGATTGTCAATTTGATATATAAGCCTTAAAAATATACCATGATTATAGTAGGTTCCCATCCATAGGTTACACATACCAATAAACACTTGAAAGTTCTTCTCGGGTTGAGAACCCTCCATTCTATGCACTTGAGAGATCTTAAAGCACTTTTTCTTGCCTTAACCTTACAAATTTGAAATAAAACTTGGTCAAAATATTTTAAATAACATTAAATACCTATGAAAATTCTCATTTTTCCATACTTATCTTGAAATTTGAAATTCATACCTCATTTGGCCATGCTCTCTCTCTTTGATCTCTAATCTTTGACTTGTAAGTCACAATAGGTCTTGAAACTAACCTTCTAACCACTATCCAAGATCTCAACACCTCATGTACATAATAAAACATCCTATCTCATGATATAAAACTTATTTACATCCTTCATATGCCTTGGAAAATCCTCATGATACCTCATCAGGTCAGGTAAGGTCTAGAACTAGTTTAGTTGCATGTTAGGTCTGTAGGTCATACTCCTGTAGGCTCACCTTAAAAATCACATGAGTGATAAAATGAATCATATGCATACTCAAGAAACTATATATAGCCTCTTATTACTCTATGCATCCATTTTAAAAGGTCACCATACTCTTTAATTCACAAGATAAGGCATCATATGCACAAGCCTTCTCAAGTCTCTTGCTAGGTTTAAACACTTGACAACTTTGGTAACTGATATTGAAATACTCTTTGATAATTATAAACCTTGATCACATGCCTTATATGTTTCTTAAACAAATGTCATACCTCTTAAGGATTTAATCAAATAAAAATATTTTTTAATGGTCTCATGAACAACCTTTGAATGACAATTTTAATGCCAAATCTCAACAACATAAACAATGCTCAACAACCTCCCACTTTGTCATTAATGGCAAACTATACTAAAAATTGTTCATATTTATATCCCCATTATGATATTTATCTTGATTTTACATAAATGACAAAGTGATGTTTACATTTCATTGGATCACACTCCTTGTAACCAAAATACTCAACACACAAAACTATGAGTTTACGAGACATAAAACAAACATGCACCCCTTATCTCCATGCATACTTTCTTGGAACAACTCACCTATTCTTGGAGCTAATGAGCATGATTAGATCCCCCTAAGTACTTGGACAATTCAAAGATTGTTAGGGGTAGGAATTACACTCAATTTATGTCTTTGGTGTTCAAAGGTTACGTTTGGAAGTGGTTCGGTCAAGTTGTCTGCAATCTAATCATGTGTAGAAACATATTCAAATTTGACACTTTGTTCACTTACCTACTCTCTTAGAAATTGATACCTGATGAAAATATGTTTGGTCCTTGAGTGCATGATAGGGTTTTTTGAGACACTTATAACATGTGTATTGTTATAATAAATAGGGCTAGGACCATCATACTCCACCTTGTAGTCTTTTAGGGTCTGTCTCATTTGTAAAACCTGAGTGTAATATTAAACTACTACAATGTACTTAGCCTCATAAGTGGAAAATTCTATTGATGGTTTTTTTTTCTTAATTATCCATTAAACTAGGTACCCACTTAGGAAGAAGGCTCCTCCAATGGTACTCTTCCTATCATCTATACTTCCTACCCAAATCTATAGGCTATCAAATTCAAATCCTTACTTCTTAGATACCACAATCCATACTCCATAGTGCCCTTGAGATACTTGAGTATCTTTTTGACTGATTACATATGATTCTTCTTTGGATTTGATTAAAATCATCCCACAAGTCTTAATGCTTGCATGATGTCAAGTTTAGAGGTAGTGGTGTACAAAAAAATTCTAATCATTAACCTATATGATTTCTGATTGACCTTTGAAGACTCATCTTTCTTGTTCAATTTACATCTTGTGTTCATGGGTGTCCTAATTACCTTACAATCCTCTATCTCAAACTTATTCAACATATCTCTTATGTACTTGGCTTGTGAGATGAATATACCTTTTTCAAATTGAGTTATTTACAACTCAAGAAAGAGAGATAGGTCTCCTAGCATGGACATATCAAACTCTTTCTTCATCACCTCTACAAAGGCCTTTGTCATGTTCTCATTGTTTCCATAAAAAATGATGTCATCCACATAGACAACTACTATCTGTTGATGGTCATCATTGGTCTTGATTATAAATTACCATTTTCAACTCCTCTTTTAAATCCGTGATCTAACAGATACTTGTCAAACCTAGCATACCATGCTTTAAGATCTTGATTTAGATCATAGAAAGACTTTTTCAATTTGCAAACCTAGTCTTTGTCATTTGATAGTGATAACCCTTCAGATTTCTCAATATACACTTCTTCTTTCAAATTCCCATTCAAAAAGATAGATTTTACATCCATTTGGTATACCTTGAATCCTTTAAATCATGCAAAAGCTAGAACACATATGATGGATTTCAATCTTGTTACTAGTGCAAATGCCTCCTCAAAGTCTACCCCTTTAACTTGTGCATATCCCTTGCATACCAATCTCACCTTATTCCTAGTGACTTCTCCATCTTAATTCAACTAGTTTCTAAACGCCCATTTTGTGCTAATGACATTCTTGTCTTTAAGCCTAGGAACTAGTTCCCAAGTCTCATTCTTATCTATTTGATCTAACTCCTCATTCATAGCACCTATCTAAAATTTATCTATTTTCTTCTATAAGATTGTTAGGTTAAATATTGGATAATAGAGCAACATTATATTTATTTAGATTGTTTGCATACATGCATTCTTGTTTCCAATGATTTGAGATTCAAGGTGACCTCTTTGAATATATCTTGAGGGTCCTTTTTAGTCTTGTCTCTCTTCAACTTCTTCTTCCTCATCAACCTCTATAGTCTCTTTTTCATTCTTGAATTCCAAATTCTCTAAAGTGTTTTTTGACTATGAGTGATATTTCCTTTTCTCATCAATCTTCACATTGGTACTTTCTACTATACTTTATAGTCTCTTATTATAACATCTATAGGTTAAGCTCATTAATGAGCATCCAAAGAATATGCCTTCATCAGATTAGGAATACAACTTACCCAAGCCTTCATCATCTCTTTTGATGAAATATTTGCTTCCAAACACTCTAAAGTGTTCTACATTTCCAGGTTTGATCTTTCATAGTTCATAAGGAGTCTTGTTTCCATTAGTCCTTATTTATCCTCTATTCAAAATGTAGACAATAATGCTTACTTCCTCTCTCTAATATCCATCAGATAATATAGACTCATTCAACATATTTCTATCCATCTCTCTAACTATCTTATTCTTCCTTTCCACTACCCCATTCCACTGAGGTATCCTAACTACTAAGAATTATTTCCTTATTCCATGAACCTCATAAAATTCATCAAACTCATTGGACCAAAAATATCCTCCTCTATCAGATCTTAGGCATTTAACCTTCCCATTCTTCTCATTCTCAACAAGAGCCTTGAATGCCTTGAACTTGTCAAGAGCTTATGGTTTCTATTTCATAAATGCAACCCAAGTTATTCTTGTGTAATCATCAATGAGTTATATGAAGTATCTATCTCCTTGAAGGTTTTGAATTCTTTTAGGCCTATATAGATCAGTGTGGATTAAATCCAAGGGTTTTATAGTAGATTACTCCTTGGAATTTAACCTTCTTCTAGTCTCCTTACCATATTGACATGCCTTGCAAAGTATGTTTGTAGGTTTGATGATTTTAGGCATGTTCTTCATAGACTTCTTAGTGCTAATAATAACCAAGTTGCCAAATTTTAGGTGACCTAGCCTTCTATGTCATATCCAAATTTCATCTATATTTCTTATGAAACATCTCTTTATCTTGATTTCATTCAATACATATAGGTTGTTCTTAGTCTTCTTGGCATTGTCAATTAGCCTTCTTGATTTAGAAATCCTTATCTCATACCCTCTATCATGAAAAGTTAGTGTGTGTCCTTGATTTAATATTTGACTTAAACTGAGTAGGTTATGTTTCAAATCTTTCATGTACAACATATTTTGGATCTTGGTTGTTCCATTCTCTAAATTCAAGACACCCTTGCCAACTATATTGGTAGTTGTGTTGTCTCCAAACCTCACTATTACTGCAACATTCTTCTTTAATGAGATGAACTTATTTTTATATCATGTCATGTGTCTTGATCAACCACTATCTATATACCATTTAATGCCTTTATATTGAATGTGAAAGGTATTTTGAGCTAGCATAGAATCCTCTTTGGTCTTTCATTCTTCCTTAGAAAATAGTCCATCTTGCCTCTTAAGCTCAATATGATCCATCCTAACTTATTTTGGATTCCATACCAATGTTGGATACTTTTTGTGCATTCCAAGAGATTCATATGTCTTGTTAAATCTTGTAGGCCTTCCAAATTTATTAGAGTAGAATCTTACAATGTGTCCTATATTACAAAAGATGTAGCAAACAACATTCCTATATTTACCATGGTTCCATGATTACTTATCCTTCATTGCATTAGGTTTCTTGATTGGTATTTTCATGTTGATATTATTGACTTGTATTGACCTCTTATGCTCTCTCTCAAACTTTCTCATTTTATCTATGAACTGCTCATGCTCAACCTTCAAGGAGTTTAGTTCTGTCTTTAATTGGTCATACTCAAATTTATTTGACTTGACCTTGTGTTTCCATATTCTAACTGACTATTGATGTTATTAATATTCATATTTTTATGCTTCAAATCATCAAGGGGATATTATGATCTTAGCTTAAATGTCTAATTTAGATTCTCTTTCTTCACTATCATAGTAGACTTCTTCATCATACATGTTATCTTCTTCTTATTGATCACAAGTCATCTTGTTCATCTTAGGATCACCTTCAAATTATTAAACTTACCAAAAAACACTAGGATATGCTACTAATTTTTGGAAACACAATGAATAAAAGAGGGGGGTGAATCAGTCTTCAAAATTTTTACAACTTTACCTTATCATTCATGAACTATCAAAACAATATAGTAAACTAGAAGCACATTAAGATCCATGAGAGAAGAACATAACACACATAACACTTGTTCAAGTGGAAAACCATAAAGGGGAAGAAAACCCATTGATGATACAAATAGAATAGTATAATATAAGTTAAACATCAATATTTAGTGAAGAACCATTTTCACTTAGAGCACCAACCCCAACTAGCCAACACCAACTTGACTAAGCTTTAGCAAGTACCCACTTAAAATGAGGCACCGATCCCCTAAATGACTTAGAATGAACTCAGTCACCTCAAAACTTTGATCAAATTTAAAAATATTTGTTTATCATACAATAAATGATGATAACCTTATTTAACTCTTCACACACTTTTATCCTTGTCAAACTGGTCTCTAGCCTTCTTCACTCAATCAAGTCTCTTCAAGATAGATTAGGCCATTTGACCTTTATAGTCCTCTATAGTACCCATGTTAATTATTCATGATAGTTTATATACACCATAATGAGGGTATATAAGACCTAATTTATCTCTTTAAAATTTTATATCTTCCACTTCAACTCTTGTACTCACTAACTAGCCTATTAGACCTAATAGGCTTTGTTCTTATACTAGGTTTTTGCTCATACACATCTTGGTCAGCCATACACACTTTACCACTTATATTTTCAATGTAATAGGACTTATAAAATTCCAAAAACATGAATCAAACATTATAATAGGTCGGTAATAATATATAGGACTAAAACCACTTTTTAGGCCTTAAGGACAACTAACTTAATTAGGTCTTCATTAGCACACATTACCCCTTAAAATATTTAGAATACTCTCAAAATTTTCATACAGAAGGAACATATAAAATATCACTCAAATATAGCTTATAAAACTTTACTTTAATTCCACAACACCTTTTAGGTCCAACCACCACTTGAACCTCTTCTCAAAACACTGTTCATACTAAGCCTGTGCATACCTAAAAAAGTCTTGAACAACTAAATCAAAAACACAATTTTTAAAAAAAACCATGGAAAAAAATCACACATAAAAATATAAATTAACTTAAAAAATTTACCAAGTTCATTATACTTCATTACATAGGGCAAAAGGACTCAAACCCTTCTTTGCAAGTAGCCCAGTCAAAACTGCCAACTAGACTCAAAACACAGTCATGGAGACAACAACTTAAAAAACTTATGAATTTTTTTTAAAAGACTTAAAATTCATGTAGATGATAATATGATGTAATTATACCATTCTTAGATAGATAAATAATATGGTCACATGGCAATATTGGTCTTGCAGACCAATCTCATAGTTTTGTACCTCACTGTCTTGTCTGAACAAGATAGGTCAACTTATGAGAAATATTTTCATCATATCCACTAAAATAAAAAAATATATATCCAAAATTAATATGTATTAAATGTATTTAAAAACTTCTCCATTCATTTTTATTCATCCCAAATCCATGATAACACATCCCTAATCACCTTCTCACTCCTGCCTAGTTTTCTCACTGTTTACACTATTAGACCTTTAGTGATAGGTCAATTTGTATGATAAATTTAAAACATACGAGGGATAGAGCCTATTAAAAAACCATAATGGACACAAACTATAAGTTTCAAATATTTTTTTCCAATGATTTTCATAATTTGACTTGGTCAACTCTGTCTGCTATAACAAAATTTTGAGAAACATGGCCTTTTTTATAGGGTCCACTCATTCACCTAATAAAATAATCACACATAGAGGTTCTTGGGAGATTTGAATACATGATCCAATAATTTATATATATATTTGAGACCATTATGAGTTATTTTGAACAAGATATTTTATATCGGGTCACTATTAGGGTTCTTTAAGGGTTTAAACAATCTTCTAGTCTTAATGATCATTCATAAAGCTTAGCCCATTATTATAAAAAACAATGCTCAAAAATTTAATCTAGGAACCTTAAAAATATACCATGAATATCTTAAGTTCTCATGCATTGGTTACATTTTCCAATAAATAATTTAAAGTTCTTTTCGGGTTGAGAACCCTCTATTCTGTGCAGTTACGAGAACTTTAATCACTTTTTATTATCTTAACCTTAAAATTTTGACCTAAAACTTGGTAAAAATATTTGAAACAACATGAAATACCTCTAAAAATTCTCATTTTTCCATACTTATCTTGAAATTTGAAACATATACCTCATTTGACCATGCTCTCTCTCTTTGCTCTCTAGGCCTTGATGTGCAAGTCACAATAGGTCTTGAAACTGACCTTTTAACCATTTTCCAAGATATTAACACATAATGTACATAATAAAACATACTCTCTCATGATTAAACACTAATTTACATCCTTCATAGTCCTTGACAATTTGTCATGACACCTCATAAGGTCAGGAAAGGTCTAGAACTAGTCTAGTTGCATGTTAGGTCTATAGGTCCTACTCTGTAGGCTCACCTTAAAAATAACCTAAGTGTTCCAATGCCTCATATGCATAATAAAGTAACTATATAAAAATTCTTATGCCTCTAAGCATCCATATCACTAGGTCACCATGCTCCTTCATGCACACAACTAGGCATCCTATGCACAAGCCTTCTCAAGTCTCTTGCTAGGTTCAAACGCTTGACAAATTTGGTAACTAATCTTGAAATAATATTTGATGCTTATACACCTTGATTACATTCCTTATATTTTTATTCAACCAATGTCATATCTATTAATTATTCAATTAAATTAAAACATTGTTCAATGACCTCATAAACAACCTTTGACATCAATGACAATTTCAATGCCAAACCTCAACAATAGAAACAATGCTGGACATAATATTGAGTCCTTAAGAAAGAAGTAACTCCAGTATTATAACTCAAGGGGGAGAATTCAAATATTATTTTAACAAATAGTAGATTCAACACTTAGTTAAATATCCTCTACAATGATAGTAATCTCTTTTATATAGACCTCTATTACTAGTAATTGATAGGTAAACTAATCTAAATGTAAGTTGACTCATTACTCAATGTACTAATTCCACAAGACACCAGTTTGACCCAATATATTTAACCCATAAAACTAGCTAATAGGGATTTGTGCTACGTGTCAACATCTCCATCAATCTATAAGCATTAATATATCATATCCCTATGTACATATCATGTCATTATCCCTTGACATGTTTCATCCCTAAAGTATTAGAAAAATGAAAGGGCTTAAAATAATTGGATACTTGTCTAAAAATTTAGAATCCAACCACCCATATGATTTTTTTAGGTGATATCATGCCAATATTACTTTTCCATTCCACTAGGTCACTTTGATTCTAATCATGATCATAGTTGTATATCCTTCATGTCCATTAATAATGATTCCTCCTCTGATTCCATGTTCCATATTTCATTGTGTTATTTTTATTCCATACATGAGAATATTAGTTCTTCTTTGGGTTCCATGCATATCCATAATGATTTCTCCAATGATTTCCTATGCATCCATAGTTATTATTCCTTTGATTCCCTATATATCTAAAGTGATTGATGCTATGACAATCCCTGACATGTTTCCATAATTATTTCTTCTCATGACAATGTGGGTGTTTATATATTTCAAAATTAATATCATTTTAAAATATTTTGACCTTATCAACATTTTATCCTAGATCTCTCATCATTTTATTTTGTCATGCCTTTGTCTCAAGTAAATGAAGTGTTATTCTCTAATTGTATTATTTCTTCAAAAACCAACCATCCAAATCTTAAGTTTGCTCTTATTCACGATCTTCAAATTCATCCTTGGGCTCTACCTTGAACTTTATTTATTCATAAATACGTGTGATATCTTTCAAAGTGACCTTATTCCTCTCATACCAAAGATTCATGAACTTAATCTGCACATTAATATTTATTTTTCCCAAAGTCTCTAACCAAGAATACCTCAAAACATCAACATATTTGTACATAGTGACCTTCAAATATTCAATTTTTTTTATGTATTATTACTATCTACTTAAGCTTCATTGATATTATTTGCTTGAAATTTTTGATTCTGATCCACATCCATATTTATGAAGTTTTACTTTTTTCTAGGGTTTATGGACACACTGATCTTATTCTTTTGAATGCATCTATGAAATTAGAATATTAAAACATATCTCTTTAGAGATAAATTATTTGAACCCTTATCTTTCATCTCTCCTTCTTCCTCATCATGATCATCTACTCTCATTCTACATCATCTATAGCCTCCTCATCACCATTATGTTCCTTTTGTTTTTCTTCTTCATCTAAAATATCTTCCTCATTACCATCATCATCATTATTTTCTTCTTCTTCTTCTTCTTCTTCCACATCATCCTTATTTTTTGTCTTCTCATGCCTAGCCTTTTTCATTTTGTATTCTCCATATATCATTCTTAAAATCTTGAAAAGTATTTTTAATATCCATAATAAAATTTTTCTTACTTATCGATCCATGTTTCATAAAAAATAGGGTTTCAAGGATGCTAGTATTTAATAGATCTCAATTTTCTATCCAAATGTGATAATAAAAATATGTAAACAAGTAGATATGAATATTCTTTGACTAAAGGGTTTTGGAATGAGGTTAGCCTAAAAAATAAAGATTCAAATAACATACCCACACTATATTTTTGCAAGCTTTCTAAAAATACAAAGAAATAAGAAAAAAATCCTAAAATTATGACATGTAGAGCAAATTGTTGAAAAACCATAAAATCACAATAACTCACACAAAACTGATAACAAAAACCTAAATTTGTTGTTGTAGATTATTTTATAACTTTAGTAAAAAAATGTATAATATTTCTTTAAATAGTGGCTGATATAATGAATGTATGAAACCCCCTAAAATAACAATAAATCTCTCCAAAATGATCTTAAAACCTTAATTTTTATTATGGCATCCTTAAATGATTCTCTAATTCTAGTAAAAATATCATATAAAAAATTGTAACAAATTTCAAGTTAGAAATGATTCTCTAAAATTAGGTTTTCACCCACACATTTGCCCAAATCAAAGCTTTGATATTGCGTGGTAACATCCACACATATTAATAGAATTATGTTAGTATATAATATAGATCAACACAACATGAGAGATATTAGTGGGCCAATATGTCCAAATATTAAATATAGTCATAAATAGAATAATACTCTTATGGTAAGGGAACACCATATAATAATCCTTAAAGAAGGAGTAACTTCACCATTCCAACTTGAAGGAGACACCTCCAACATGCTTATAACAAATAAACGACTCAATACTTACTTGATATCCTTTTCAATGATGTTCATATCCTTTATATAAGCCTTTAATACTAATAATGGATGGATAAACTCCTAATCTAAATATAGGCTGACTCATTACTCAACATACTAATTTCATTAGTTACTCATTTGAACCACATAAGTGTAGCAACCTAAATTTGGTTACTCATGTTTTTTTTAAAATCAATTTTTACCTTTAATTGACATATGCACTTAATTGACACTTTTTTCACCAATTTGACCTATCCTAAGTGTAAGATGAAATTTTTGATAAAGGGATTTAGATATGCAAATTATATCACAATCACTCAAAACATAAATCTAACATTAAAATCTAGAGCCATTTAAGAATAAAATACCATGATAAATGAAAAATTAATACCTACATTAGATCCTAAAAGCTAAGTGCTCTGTATCAATATCAAAAACTAAAAAGATTAATTGACTATGGATTATGGATTGCTTACCAAAGAGTCAGGTTTTTAGCATGATGATTGCTTGATCAAAAGATTTGGATGGCATAGATTCATGGATTCAATGGTAGCATGAAGAAATAGAGAGCTTATGAGAATTCTGATTAGTTTGACGATAGAGAGGAGGTATATTTAAATAGGCCATGGAGGGAAGATCAATGGTCAATATTCAAATTTGGGATGAAGAGGATAAATGGTGGAGTATTATCCAAGGAATTAAAAATTTCTTGGAAGCCTATATATTAGAGGATTCTAGAGATGAAGGGATAAGATAGAGAGGATTCTATAATTGGAGAATTCTAGAATCTATTAGGGGGATAAACAAGATTAGTAGGTGATTAGAGACTAGAGATGTAGGAAAGCCTAGGAGTAGGCTAGGATAGGTGAGATTAGAATTTAAAATTCTAATATAATAGATAAGTGGGATTAGTTAGTGGATAATATGTGATTAGAAGAATTAATAAGTTTGTGGGGATAATATAAGGTTATTGGATGAAGAATAATGAAGGAAGATGTTAGATAAATGAATAGAAGGTGTGATATAAAATTAGATGAGGTAGGAGAAATTAGTTTTGACTAATAGTAATATTAATGATGATAAATGAACTGATTAAATTTAGATGTATATATTTTCCCCCTATTTGAAATGGAATTATGAGTGGAAGGAGTAATGGTAGTTCAAAGAAAAAATTTATGTGAATGATGTTAATGATATTAGTGGATATGATGTCCCCTCTAGAGGACATGTCAGGAAGAATGAGATAGATGGACACTCAAAAGAGGAAATGAGGGGTGGGATGAAACAAATAGACAAGGGGATGGGATATGAGATGAAATATAGATGATGAAAAAAATTAACTTGACTTGAAGAATGAGATACAAAGTACTGATGCCCCTAGTAAAGACATATGTATAGGGAGTGGAAATGAATGTCATAGTTGTTGACACATCCCAAAGGGGAATTAATAATTAGATGATTATGATAAGATAAAAGAGCCATAATATTTTGACATATCTTAGGAAAGGACACATGCCAAGGATAACTATATACCAAGATGATAAAGGCTATGAGCTGTTGACATATCTCAAATAAGGACACATGTTGGGAGAGCATTAGGTCAAAGATAGGATAATGATTTGATAAGATTAATGATGAGTGTAGTTTAAAATATTAAGTCAAGAAATATGATGAATTATAGAAGAGATAATAAATGATATGATTGAGTGATCAAAATATGAAGGGGAATAAATTGGGCTGTAATGTAATCAAATCAATGAGCCATAATGTGGTTAATAGTAATGATGCCACTAGCAAAGACATATATAAGGGAGCAAGAGATGATAATAAAGTTATGGTTATGGTTATGTTTATTCCCCAATTGAGGGAGGAAACTATAAATGTTAAATGATGAATTAAACAATCAATGGTAGGGGATGACTAATGCAAAAAAAGATGGATGTTGTGATTTTTAGGTCCAATCGATAGGTTTAGGTGATTGATGAAAATATTAGGGAGATGATTACAAAAATGGTGATTAATTAATAGACTAATTAATTAATGATTGAGATTTGAGCTCAATGATTTTATTAATGAAAGATGTGAGGATGATGAAGGATAAGATAGATACAATGACAAATAGAGGGGAAAGAGGAGAGAGTGGCCAAGCTGACCTTAGACATGTTATGTGTCTAAGCGCTACCTACATAGTCTAAACTAGACCTCCTGCCAATGTAATTTAGCATAGATGATAGATGACAAGATATACTAGAGGATGTTGATGATGATGGATGTTATACATGTTAATTATTAGATAAAAGATGTGACATAGATGAAGATAGAGGATTAAGAGAAATGATGAGATGTCAGGATGATAAATGGATTAGAGGAATGATTGGATATTAGATGAATAGATTAAGATGATCGACTTGATGATCGGATTAAGATAATTAGATGAGTGGACAAGTGATAGAGGAGAGGATAAATGGTGAGTGTAGTCCATTAACAATCCATAATTGATGTAATAAGGCTCATCATAGTTTAAGCATTTCGATGTAAATATAACACTAGGCAGTATACCCCATGATATAAGTATGACCAAGATGACATTGTGTCAAAGTGAATAAAAAGGGGTAAATAATAAACTCTACATCATCAAGGGAATCTAAAATCATCATTATAAATTTTGTTTCATCATAGCATCCTCGTTCATTACCCAATAGACAAACAATACATGATGTAAGACTAATTAAAATATTAAAAGAATATAAACATAGATAAGAAAAAAAACATATGTAGATATATACACTATAAAGTCATGTAAAGAGTATATAAGTAACACACAAGTATATACATGTGGTGTCATTGTGTCTCATCTAATTATTCCCATGAGAGTTGATGAGATGATTGATTAGGTGATGAGTTGGACTAAGTTGGGCATGATGATGTGATGTGAATTTGGATTAAGGATAGATTTTGGGTAGACTAGATATTTAGATTAAAATAAGGTTATGAGTAGGGATTTGGATGCAACAAGGAGGACATAGGACAAGACAAGATGACAAAATGATAAGACCTATAGGACATAAGACAATGAAATATGACAAGAAGATATGTATGACTTAAGAAATAGGACAAGATGATTGGGATATATATGACAAGATAATTTAGGTTTTTGGGATTTTATGGATTTTATATTTTTTATGTTTTTTATAATATTTCAATTTTTAGGTCTTTTGAGAATAAGTATGTACACTATACAAAGGGGGTTATTAGAAAAGGGAATACAAAGCCTAGAAACTAGGATAAGGATGGATGGAATAATGGGTTGCATGAAAAAAGGATGAGGGTGATGTTGAAAATGGGATGAAGACCAAGGAAGAATGGACTAGGGATTACTAATGACCACATCATGAAGGAAGCAAATGTTTAGTTACCTGAGTGTCCATTGGAGGATATGCCAGGATGATTATAAAATACTTATCAAGACCTCTTCTATGTCCTTACAAAGGTGAAAACATGAAGGAGGATGAACATAATATGATGCATGATATGATGGTGGATGATGGGTAGGAGCAATGGACTAAGGGATAATAGAGATAGGGATGAGATGGATGGGATTAATAGAGGATGGATTTTACCCCCAAGTGTTCAGGTAAAATAAAAATAATAGAATAATTTTACCATGACATTAAAAGTTGATTTTCATCATGATACTTGCCCAAGGTGCCAGAAGACTAGTTTTCACTATTAGATTAATGATTTTTTATTTTATTTTATTTTTTGATTTTTGTTTTTATTTTTTTTAATTTTTTGATGGCATCTTGATTTATTAGAGGTGAGAAAGATGCATGATTATAGATGTTTTCTTTCTCTTTCAACTAACACCCATTTTATAGATAATTGATACTAGGATTATGTTGTTGATGCTAGATGTATTGATGTCCTTGTGAGCTTTGTTGAATCTTGATTGAGTCCCCTCTAGACATATAAACTAGTTGTAATCATTACCCTTTTGAGAGATCATGCTACCTGAGAAAATGATGTGAGGTATGGATTGGATTAGATCTTGATGTTTATGGGGGTATAATGGACTTAAATATATGATATCATCATGATGGGGAGGTGTGATGGATGATTGGGAAGTGGGAATAGAAGTCACACACACTGGTCTACATGTTGGATGTTACAAATTTGATCAATGCCATCTAATGAAAGAATATAAGAGATCCAACTGACCTATATTTCCTATCACTCTCTTAGACAAGCAAAATGGGTCAACCAGTTTTAGTTTGGTAAGGCCAAGAAGAGTTGAGTCAAATAAAGTGCACTTGGTGGGTAGTATTACTCTTTGTTTACTTCCAATTCATGGTAATAGTTGTAGGTTTGGTTGCCTGTGCTCTATGAACCATTGCCAAGAAGGTCCACTCCTCTTTTTTACATGCACATCCCCTTGGCCTTCAATTTTATTCTATATTTAGATTGGTATTTGAAAATTAGTTATTTTACATGACCTTGAGGAGTATGATCATCCTTCCCACAGGGTTTACAATATATTTTTCATGAGTGGAGGCCAAGGAATGAGAAAGACTATCTCTTTTACTAGTGAAGGACTCTATTACAAATATGCAGACTGTGTTTCATAATTACAAAGCTTATTCTATTGTAGTGGTTTTAGATAACATGTTATTTAAAACCTATCATTTCATGGTTTTCTCCTTTCAAATGTTAATATCATGTATCCATGGTTGATGGAGTGAAAATCCTAACACATTACATACAATCAAGAAACCTTATGACTGTCACCTACTACAACCAAGTGTAAAGGAACCTTGATTAGTCATGTTAATGAATCGTGAAGATTTTAAGGTGTTAAGAGGATTATAAAAGTGGGAAAAATGAGTTTGAACTATTCAAGGAGGTTTAATATTGGTTGTAAAACCAATTCTTATCACACAGTCAAGTGACCCTATTACTGCCACCTACAGGACTATGTGAAAATGTTTAAATAGTGATTATGAGGAGGTGTGAACTTCATGTTGGGACTTTGTAATATTTGAGAATGGTTTGAAAAAATAGAAATGTCTAAACATAATCAGATTCACACTTAGACCCTTCATTTAAACTCACATTCATCCAAGGTTGAGAAAGTACTTAAAGGGAGAATTTACCTTAACTTCTCTAAATGAGGATTTTTCCTTACACTTGGTCTTTCCATGGTGAGGTGTCTTGAGGTTTGGATAGATGTAGTAGCTTTTATCTTGTATCCAAAGCATAGGGGTAATGTCCTAATATAAGAATGTGGTTATCTGGTTATGATAGGATAATGCAAACAAGTTTCCAATTTAGGTAGGTTTCCAATGTAGATATTCAGTGGGCTACAATACTCATGAAGCCCAAATGGTCTTATAATGCAATAGTGACACAATGAAAGCATGACTTCAAGACAAAGTTTAATTTATTTGAATAAGAAATAACACTAGGATATAAATATTAGTCAAATAATTTTATGTGTGATGTTTTGACATAGGTCATCACTTATAGGGGCCTTTATTCACCTAAGTTATCACCTACAACCTAACTGTAGACTCATAGTGTTGATAGTGAGAGACTAGAAGCAAACCCTATAGCCCTAGATGATAATATATGTTAAATTTGAAATGATATAATGAACTCAAAAATATAAAGAGGAAATAATGAAATACTCATGATACAAATGAGCATCTATAGGGGTCTCATGATTTCTACCTAATGTAAATCTATAGGTGACACAATCTAATTATAGACTAGTTCTAGCAAATGGGAGATGTAAGCTTAGAAGGTTGGAATAAGTATAAATGGATTGAAATTTTTGAGACCACTCTCATAGTGGTATTATCACATATACATATAATTCTCAGACTAAAGGAGTAGAAACACCAACATACAGTCACAATTATGAGGTTTCTTAAAACCCTATACAACCACTTGTCCCATAAGTCTATCTTGAAGATTTGAAGCATTGGAGACTCTAAAAATGTGATAAAACATTTAATTTTGGTATATAAGGTATTTATTACCTATTATATCCATCCATGACTTTAATTTGGATGAAAAAATAAGGGAGATGCCCTCTATTTTATCTCAGAAAAAGGGCACTCCCAAACAATCTAATATGTAGGCTTGGTGTATAGATGAAGAAAGGGATGAAATGAGTAGCCTTATAATGAAATATAATGAGGTAATGAGATGAGTTAGAGGTTTATAAACATGAATAGTCACTTTCATTCATTGGAAACCATTCACAAAGGGTCATAGGCCATCAAGCACAATCATACCTATTAGGCCTAGAATTAGGCCTAAGCCCTGTAGGGGTCTAAATTTATTTATAAGGCCAAATGAGCCCTATAATATATTTAATGACATTAAATTAAGAGTTTAATATTCTTTTGAACCATAAATGTACAATAGAATACATAAAGGGGTCACTTTTGGCCTAAAACCATCTTAGGGTGTCTAGAATGCACTCAAAGAGCTCATGGGCCATTTTCAAACACTCATATCTATACCGATTGATTGCATGGTGCCCAAAGGATATAATGGTAGTTTATTATGGTCTTACACTTTATATTTTAGGAATTATTTTATGGATTTAATGTTTGACTTTTATGAATCATCCTTAAGAAATAAAACCTTCTAAAACCCTCTTAAAACCTTGGTTTTGAACTGATGGAGAAAATATGCAAGGAGATGAACCAAGTAGGGTTATTTTGGCATATATATTATTGTATACTTTTTTAATACTCTCTCAAGATATTGGATATCAAATTGGTCTATATCCTACTTGTACAAACAAGCTAAATTTAGGGATTTTTTTGTAGATTTTAGCTTATTTTGTAGGTATAGAAGAGTTTTGGTAGATGAAAATAATTTTATGAGGTAAAGAGAGACTTATTATAACCCATATATTAATTTATATCCATATAAAATCATAAAAACATATCTACTACACCATTCATCACAGACAGTCTTAGACAGGCAGTGAGAAGAGTAAGTGACTACCTAGTGAGAAGATGAGAAGCTTGTTTTTGGGTCCTTTTAAGGTTTACCTAATTGAGTGAAAGGAAAAAAGACTCGAATAAAGTGTCATAAAACCTCTTCCTTAGATTTGGTAAATCAACTAAAGGTCAATTAGATGACAAATATGAATAATGAGTCCTAAAAGATCAATAAGTGATTGCCGATGGTGAATGCAATTATCATGAAGAAGGATATCAGTTAGGGAAGCATCTGATGACTATCATACCTTATTTAAAACCCCTATAATATAGCACATATGTTTCAAGTCTTCTTATTCCAATTTTGAGTGGTCAAGAGATGCCTCATCATGAAGGTAGTTTTCAAGAAGTCCATTTGAGGACCTTATACCAATTTGAGGATTTTTTCATGATTTAGATAGAAACTTATCCAAAGAGACCTTCATGGTATTTTCTCCACTCCATTATCCTACAATGTAACTATTTTTCATGCCTTGTCATTTGGCATTGTGATCCTTGAACTCATTTTCTTATCTCTCCTCTTACACATTTTATAAATTAAGCCATTTTAGATTTTGTAAAAGGAATCCATGTCTAGTATGGTGAAGCTATATTGGTTTGAATACTAATATTTGCCTTTAAATAAATATTTGAATATAGTTTTGATTCTAAAATTTATTATCTAAGTGTGTGGAGTAGTGAAAAATTTGAATGATAAGTGGTAATCACCTATCCTTGAATTCATCTTGCTCTCTCATATTATCTACAAGCAATTCATTCTCTAACAGGTCACATAGAGTGTAGTTAGTGTCCTTTTTTGCCTTTAAGTGTAGGAAGTTACATTAGTGTCTAGGATCAAGTCTTTTGTCCTTTCACTTTAAGAAGTTCAGTACATATCACCTTCATGTTTGAAATACTTATGTTGGAGTACCCTAGAAGTTTAAAGTTTGTCTTGTAAACAATATTTTATAGTGTAGGTTATGGTAGTCTAGTGGATATCAATTTGGTGTATCACCTTATTAGAATAGGTTATTTTCATGTTACTCTCTTTCTCTTTTCATCCAACCAAACTAATAGGCTAGGTGATAACTAAGAAACATTATATCTAGGGAGCTAGCCCTTAAACATAGAGGTTTACCTCTTCTATGGACAACCCACAAGCCTAAAGGTAATATGATGTTGCCCAAATATTAGATTAGGATTGAAAAACCATATTTAGGGTGAAAAATTTGGTGATAATAGTTCTAGCATGCCTGATGGGATAATTATCTCAAAGACATCTTGTCAAAGTGAATGTTGGTCTTGACAACATCACAACTACATATGGTGTTCTACTTAGAATTTAGTGACTCCATTCAAGGTAATATCTAGTTGTAGACTAACTTTTATCATATATTTGTTTCCTAATTCATGCTCCTTACTAGGTCATACTTATATTAGAGGTGTTTCCTACTATTTATTAATCTATATTTAACTTTCAAGAAAAAAGAGAGAAATAATAGATAGGGGTGTTTACCTAGTTAAATGTTGCACTCATTGATGACTAGACAAATTAAGAGATCATTTTTGGTGAGGAAAGACTACCTACAATAAGACCGTACTCAACCAACTTGTTTGTTAGATGAGTATGAAGGGTGGACTACCTAGCAACACACTAGATCCAAGAAGTGAAAGCTATTTTGGATGGCTATCAATTCACTCCCTTAATTATAAAAATGTTATGGTAATAGAAATGAAAGTGATAAATTGGTAAGAACATAAATGTTTATGAAATAAATAAGTAGCATACATGTTTAGTAAATGTAGAGTAAAATTTTTTACTCTACGTTGCATTCTGATTCTCAGTCATGCACTATAGTTTTATTCCCACATACCTTGGTTGTGGCAGCATAAGTTTTGAAATAGAGCGCGAGTTTGTTTCTTTTGATTCATTTTCCATCTAAGTGTTGAAGGGTAGCAGAAGCTGCCAAGTGGTGTAGTCCGAGCATGGGTTCTAGCCAAGTGGAGTCATCAGAGGCACCTTTCCTAACCTTCAAGAGAGCTACAAAACATGCCATGTATCTAATAACAACTCAACAGAAGTCACCACATTTTGGCATCTATGTCTCATATCAACATTCACATTTCATTCTATTTTTTGACAAAGGATTTCAATAGCTAAGTAGCAAGAAGAAGCGAAAAGTGCTAGGTGGCAGTCGCAGAAGGCTTTGGACTACTTTTTTAGAGGAAAGTAGAAGTCACCACGTGTCAACATCTGAGAGACACTCAGTTCAATTCCTAGGTTTAATGCCTTAGTTCAACATTTTTTGGTTCAATACCTTGGTTAATGTGTAAATGGTGTGTAGTGTTGAACTGTTGAACCATTGAACCATGTTGGTTCATCAGGCAGTTCAAGGGAGTGTCCCAAAAAACCAAAGGGGTCAAGTAACTTTTTGGAAGGTAGAAAGATGTCATTTCATTTTGTTTAAATGCCAAAGAGTAGCAGAGACCACTAAGTGTCACTTTCTGAGCACCTTTCTACTCCATTCCTAAAAGAAGTGAAAGATGCCACATACCCCTAATAAGAGAAGCAAAAGATGCCACGTGTCTTTCCAAGAACAGTGGAGGCCACCACATGTCAATTTATAAGAGATCATCTTCAAGCTTCATTGCCAAATAAAGATTGTGGTGGGTCCCGAGTGTTATTTTAGAGGTCAACAAAAGCTACCAAGTGTCACCATTCATAGGAGCCTAAACTGTGCCTTGAATAAATCTACATCATAGCTAAAGAGAAAGTGGAAAAAGCCATGTGTCTTCGATAAATTAGGCAGAAAGCACCAAATGTCATTCTCCAATGCCTTCTAAGTAATAGGAAGATTTTTAGGGAATTGACTAAGTGCCCTCTTCCGTTTCAATAGGATAGAGTGTTCTGTGCATAGGTTTTAGCAAGTGAGCTAGGGGTGAACTCAGTGAGAGTTATTTTTTGTAGGTGGAGCAGTTCATCGAGTAAATTTTTTGGGCCTGTAAACATTAAAAGGGGTCATCTATTTATCTCCTGTAAGTGGAAGAGAATGGACAGTTTCATGGCTAAGTAGGTGATGGAATGAGGGAATTTAGGTGTGGAAGGAGGTATTAGACATGAATCGACATGCCGTAGTCAGGGAAGCTATCCCACTCTAGCATGGCCCTTCATGATAAGACCAGGATACATCTAAGGCATTGAATGCAGTGAAGGCAACACTATTGTATTGATGAAATCTGAGGCTATAAAAGGGGGAGAGAAGATAAAAAAGGGGGGGATATAGTTTGACATTATAGTTTGTGACTAAGTAATATTATTTACTTTTGTCTCATTTTCTTGAGTTGTAATGTTGATGTAATTGTGCATGTTTCTGTGCCTTTTATGTGGCTGAAAGAATTAAGAAGATTGAACTCTATGCCTTTGTTGATATTATCTATGTCATTTGCAAAACTAGTCTATACTGTAAACTTTCTAGAGTTGTGATTAGGAATGTCATTTACTTTTGTCTCATTTTCTCGAGTCAGAAGGTTTACATATCTGTACGTGTTTTCGTGCCTCTTATGTGATTGGAAGATTCTTATAAGAAGATTGAACCCTATGCCTTTGTTGACATTTTCTATATCTTAGCAAAAGAAGTCTCTGTTATGAGCCTCTTTTTCTATTATTTCAATATTTTACATTGATCATGCACTTATTTGCTCTTAAATGTAAATGAATCCTACATGTAGTCTCACTGTGCTCAAGATTAGGATCAAAATTACACTCAGGCGCATCACCATAGTTAGGTTTCATTTTTTGCATCTGTGTTTTTGTTTAAATTCCTATCCTTTTTCTCCCACACTTGATACAAAAGAAGATACCAACTTGTCTAAAATTTGGAAGTTGTTTCAAGCCACAATATCCCACAACTTGAAACTTCCCATTGTTTTTGATTAGAATCAAGCACAATTTTAAGCCTCAACAGTTTTTGGCACACCCGGTGGGACTCGAACTAGTCTTGAAGTTTCTTTCAAGACTATATGAACTAGAGAGCTATGAAGAGTTAGAGCTGTGGACTAGTCACCAGATCACAATTTGCTACAAATCTAGGTATTCTTTTGCCACCTTTGGTAACAAGTCCAAGGAGAAGAACTAGCCAGTTTGTACCAATACTAAATATGGGAGCCCCTATACCCCCAAGAAATTATGCAAGCTAGAACACGTGTAGTGCCTTAATCCTCCCAACACCACTAGCCATTTGGGATCCTATCCCAGTAAATGCCCTAAAAGCTCTACCCAAATTTAGTGGGTAGGACTCAAAAACACTTGCAAAACATCTTCAAGATGTATCAGATGTCTGTGTTATACATGTTGTCATGCAGAAAAATGTGGCCATAGGGTTATTAGCAGCTTCTTTTAAAGGAAAGGCTTTAGAATGGTACCAGTCTTTGACCCCAAATACCATATCTACATGGGATCAGCTTGGAGATCTGTTCTTTGAAAGATTTGTAGAGAAGGGCGATAAGCCTTATTTTTTATAGCAATTAATCACCATTCAAAGGGGACCATAGGAGGACATGACTGACTTCAACACTAGATTTCAAAAAACTTGGGATAGAATCCCTGCTATAGCTAGGCCACCTCCTGGTATGGCCATAGTGTTTCATCTCAAGGATTTGAATTTAGATATATCTGTTATGATTCAGTCACTAGGGGGACACACTTTGCTAGAGGCTTATGAATATGCGGTGAGAGCTGAGAATCATTTAATAGATGCTATAAAGTTACCTCCAAGGCCTCCCATGCCTATGTTCTTAGAAATTTCCTTGCCCTTACCTCAAGAATTTTCTAAAGCTATAAGCCCACCTATGTCTATGTATACTTACCCTCAATCATCAGTGAAAAAACCTGTCCCTGCTCAACCATCTGAGATGGATGATATCAAGAATATCCTAAAGACATTTTCTAATGAGCTGATCAATATAAAGAGACAACATAATACTTTCCCTAAGCTCCCTTATCAAGGCTATCAAGGAAATAGGTTTTCATCCCAACCAAACCAATATCAGGGTCCTCCAAAACAAACTAATCATCAACCAACAAATTAATTAGTTGTAGTTCCCACACCCTCATAGACCATCCCTCCCAACTCAAATAGGGAGATGGTTCTAGGACAAAATAATTATGTGGATGATATTAATGCTTGGTGTTTCCTTTAAAATGATGCTCATACACCCAGAGATTATCCTAGGGGTAATCTACAACAAAGGGTGGCTGAGCAGAGAAGAATGGATGGTTAGTTTGCCAGTATCAGTAACAATCAAGCCTACAACTCTCTTGATATGTAGAATTTAGTTCTGGTGGCTCAGATGCAAGGAATGTCCTTGCAACAAGAGGAAGAAATAGCCCTAAAACATGCTTTGTTCTCATGGGTTGAAGATGAAGTAATTTTCTTGAAGGAAGCATCTACCTCCCAAAGGCCAGTGGTGCAATCTCATTATTACACCAGATCAAAGAGGAGAATGGTGGAATAGCCCGAGATTGTCAATGGACAAGTCATGAATAATCTTCCATCTCAAGGGCAAAGAAATGTTGGTGTTAGACAAAAATGCCTCAATCAGTGCAAGACCAGGGGATTCCTACCTAGATTCAAGAAAAAATGAGGTATCCTTATGTCTAAAAAACTTAGTCTTTGGGACAGATCAATGTAGTAGACCAATTGAAGAAGACCTCAACACAAGTGTCAATATGGGATATTTTGGATATTCTTAAATAGAAGACATTGCTACAAGATGCTCTACAAGGTCAAGCAGTGCCCAAAGGTGCTATTACCAAAGAAGGACCTATTGGAAAAGAAAAGCTCAAAGGCACAGTTTCTCAATAGACAACAGCCTTTGTGAATGATGCAGCACAAGTAAGTAAATCCAAGCTAGAGCCTTTCTATTTGACTCTAATAGTTGGAAAGAAACTCTTGCATAATGCATTAATAGATTTAGGAGCTAGTACAATTGTGATTCACAAGCAAATAGCTGATGCTTTGAAAATAAAATATGAACTCCTTGCAAAAGGAGTTATGTAGCTAAAACCATAGGGAGAATTAAACAACTCCCATTATAGTTATACACATGTCCCAACATAATTGTCAACCAAGATGTAGTTGTCATAGATATACCTCCTATTTTTGGTTTATGTTTATCCAGAGACTTTACAGCAAAACTAAGAGGATATATGTCTCTTGACTGGTCTCACCTCATCCTAAGAACTAGATACGGTTCGAAGATGAAAATTCTATCTGAACCACTGTCAAAGGACCATATCACCAATGAACTGACAACAAGATTAGAGGTAGATCATGCTATGTTAAATAAGGAAGAAAAGGTTTTTGTTGAAGAGCTAGGTGACTAGACTGAGCATGATCAAGAAGAAGAAAACAACCAGTTGTTGGCTATGATGCATGGCGATCTGTATGGGAACTATGACTCTACTGGTTTGGGCACATATGCCATTTTTGATGAGGTCTAGGCAATCCCAAATGTTATAAGGGAAGAGGCACCTACTACTCAAGATTTAGAGATCTGGACTTTGAATTTTGATGGGGCTAGAAGTAAACATGGTGTTGGAGTAGGAATTAGTCTTACTGCTCCAAATGGTGAAAAAATTTTAAGGGCTATCCAATTCTAATTTGCTTGCACTAATAATGATGCTGAGTATGAATCTTTAGTACATGGGCTCCTATTATCCAAGAAAAAGGGAATAAAGAATCTAAAAGTACAAAGAGATTCAGAATTAGTAGTAAAGCAAATTAGAGAAAAGGCAACAGCCAAAAATGTGAGAATGAGATCCTACAGGCATAGGATTTGGGATTTGATAGAAGACTTTGAAGCTTTCAATATTGAGATAATCCCTAGAAGTCAAAACTTTGAAGCTGATAGGATGGCCCAGATTGGCTCATAGTTTAACCCAAAAACTAGCTTATTAATTAACAATGAGTCAGTAAAAGTTATAGTGAGGCCAACTATTCCAGACAATGATGAGAATTGGAAAGTATTCAAAAATGATGCTCAGGTAGTCTCTTTCTTACAACAATCAGATGAGTTTGCTGATCAGTTGAAAACCAAGATTAGAGAGGCATATGGTGATCAAATTATACAATCGAGAACTAATAAGCTCCCCAAGGGATTGATCACCTTAGAAAACTTGTTTGACCCAGAGGATGTAAGCCTAGAAAATAAAAGGTTTCAGGTAGATAAAGCAGACTATTCTGAAATAGAGGTGAGTGACAGAAAAAGACTAAAAGTTGGGAATTTTGTAACTCAAGAAGAGAAGGAAAGACTAATCAAATTGTGCCAGAGATATGATAGAGTCATAGCTTGGAGCTATGAAGACCTTCATGGATATAATATAGACATTATCTAGCACATAATATAATTGATTGAAGGGTCCAAACCCATCAGACAGCAATAAAGGCCAATAAATCCAAGGATTGAGCCTTTAATGGTAGATGAGTTGTAAAAACTTTTAGATTCCAAAATAATATTTCCAATCAAGCACTCAACTTGGGTATCAAATATAGTACCAGTTAGGAAAAAGAATGGAAATATAAGATTGTGTGTAGATTTCAGAGATCTAAATAGAGCATCTCTAAAAGATCACTATCCCTTGCCCTCCATGGAACAAATTCTACAAACTATGGCTAAATCAGAGAGGTTTTCTTTACCAGATGGTTTCTCTGGATACAATCAGATTTAGTTGGCTGATAAAGATCAATACAAAATTGCTTTTACTACCAAATGGGGAACATTTGCATATGCTAAGATGCCTTTTGGTCTATCAAATGCAGGAGTCCCCTTTCAAAGAGCTATGGATATAGCCTTTGGGGAACTTATAAATAAGATTATCTTGGTCTATCTAGATGACCTCACTATATTTTCAAAAAATGCTGATGACCATTTTGATCATTTAGAATCTGTCTTCAAGAAATGTTAGGATTTTGGGATATCATTGAATCCCAAGAAATGCATCTTTGTTGTACCTCAAGGCAAATTGTTGGGACATATAGTATCTAAATAAGGAGTTTCTATAGATCCTGAGAGAATCGTAGCTATAACAAACCTACCTCTTCAAGTAAATAAAAAGGTAGTTCAGTCCTTTTTAGGGAAGATCAATTTTGTCAGTAAATTCATATATGATTTTGCAAGCTTGGTAAGACCAATGACACTCTTGCTAAAGAAAGACCTGGTCTTCAAATGGACTACAGAAGCAAGGCAAGCCTTTGAAGAGGTCAAGAAGGCTATCTCAACAGCCCCAGTGCTCAAAAACCTAGATTTTTTCAAGCCCTTCGTAATGTATGTCTATGGAGGAGAGTCAAGTAATGCTGTTGTCTTGACTCAAAAGAATGATAGGCTGGAGGGGGAACACCCAATAGCCTTTTTCTCAAGAACTCTCAGGGATTATGAGATTAGGTACAATTTTTTGGAAAGATAAGCCTATGACATGGTAAAAGCCCTTAAGAAGTTCAGGCATATGATATCGGGGAACAAAATTCTGATACTTGTAGCTCACCCAAGTGTCAGGAAATACATCATGGAGGGATAAATTACTGAAAAAAGAGCCAATTGGATCACTAAGATCTTTGAATATGATATAGAGGTTAGACCCACCAAGCTAGTCAGAGGTAGGGGTCTATGCCAATATATAACCCAAGAGCTGGAGAAGATGTTACTAGAGGAAGCAAATTCAGAAAGAGAGATGGAGATGGTGTTAAAGTTACAAGAGTTTGATCAGGAATCTTGGGTCACAAGAAGGATTCATTTTATGAAAAATGGGATTTATTTGAGGGAACTCCCTCAAAATAAGAGGAGATATTATAGGATACAGGGAGTTCATTTTGTTTTAATTGAACAAGTCCTTTTCAAAAGAAATTTTGATGGAAAATTGTTAAGATGTGTGGAACAGGCTAAAGCTAAGAGAATACTACACGAAATGCATCATGGAATGTCAAGGGGGCATTTTTTTGCAAAGACCACAGCCATAAAGATAAATGAGGTAGGATATTTCTGGCCTACTTTATTTGCAAATTGTTATCTACTGGTTAAAAAATGTCAATCCTGCCAATATTATATGGGGATGAGGAGGAATGTAGCCATGCCCCTCAGTCTTATAATTATGGATGAACCTTTTGTTCAATGGGGTCTTGAATTCATTGGGATGATAAATCTAGTGTCCAGTATGGGTCATAAATGGATATTAATTACCACAAACTATTTCACCAGATGGACCGAGGTAGTCCCACTTAAGGAAGCAATAGAGAATGCGATCCTAGATTTTCTAGGGAGTATCACTACTCGCTTTGGGGCTCCTCGCACCATAATTTCAGATAATGCTAAAGCATTCTTGGAGTCTAAAGTGTTTAACTTTGCCTTGGAACATGGAATATATCTGAAAACTTCATCTAAATATTACCCTCAAGGTAATGGTCTAGTAGAATCAACTAACAAGAACCTAATAAGACTCATCAAAAGAGTAGGGGCTGATCATCACAAAGAGTGGCATAAAGTGCTTAATCTAGCACTATGAGCTGATAGAATCATGCCTAAGCAGGTGATCAAAATGTCCCCATATGAATTGGTATATGAAAAGTCTGATGTGATTCTCTTAAGCTTGGAAATCCCTACTCTCTAGCTGATCAAACAAATTGAAATTGAAGAAAATGGCCCCATGTAGGTCAGACTCGCAAAACTTTTGGAAGTTCAGGAAAAGAGGGATATAGCCCATGATTCATTGATTAAGCATCAAGAAATTGTTAAGAACTATTTTGATAATAGGACTTCGAATCCTAATTTTGTAGTAGGTTTAATTGTTTTGAAATGGGATGTAAGAGCTACCAAGCCAGGTTAGCATACCAAATTTGAAGCATTATGGACTGGCCCATATAAAATCTGCGTGTGCAAGTGGAAAAATTCATTCAAGCTGGAATCGATGGAAGGAGAACCTGAAGAGATTCCTATCAATAGAATCTATTTGAAGAATTTCAATTAACTTGGGTCTCTAATGTATTATAGTTAAATAATTTCCCTTTCTCACATTTTTTTCATTGTTTTCCTGCTTTTCTTTTTTAATATGTATTGTAAACACATGTCGATGGCTCTTTTGAAGATATAAATTTTGCAATTTTGATCTAACAGAAGGTGGAGTTTTCTTTTTGAGTAGGTTTAAAAGTCCTAGGGGTCGCCAGTGACTGTAGAGTAAAATTTTTTACTCTACGTTGCATTCTGATTCTCAGTCATGCACTACAATTTTGTTCCTGCATACCTTGGTCATGGTGGTAGAAGTTTTGAAATATTTTTTTTGATTCATTTTCCATCTAAGTGTTAAAGGGAAATAGAAGCTGCTAAGTGGCATAGTCTGAGCATGGGTTTTGGCCAAGTGGAGTTGTCAGAGGCACCATTCTTAACCTTTAAGAGAGCCACAAAACGTGCCATGTATCCAATATAAACTTGATGGAAGTCACCACATGTCAACATCCACCTCTCATATCAACACCCATGTTTCATTCTATTTTTTGACAAAAGCTTTCAATAGCTAAGTAGTAGGAAGAAGTAGAAAGCGCCAGGTGGTAGTCGTGGAAGGCTCTAGACTACTTTTTTAGAGGAAAGCATAAGTCACCACGTGTCGACATTCAAGAGACAGTCAGTTCAATGCCTTGGTTTAATGTTTTTTGGTTTAATACCTTGGTTAACATGTAAATGGCACATAGTATTGAACCATTGAACCATTGAACCATGTTGGTTCATCAGGCAGTTCAAGGGAGTGTCCCAAAAAACTAAAGGGGTCAAGTACCTATTTAAAAGGTAGAAAGGCATCGTTTCATTTTGTTTAAATGCTGAAGAGCAGCAGAGGTTACCAAGTGTCACTTTTTGAGCACCTTTCTACTCCATTCCTAAAAGAAGCAAAAGATGCGACATACCCCTAGTAGGAGAAGTGAAACATGCCACGTGTCTTCCCAAGAATAGTGGAGGCTACCACGTGTCAATTTTTGAGAGATCATCTTCAAGCTTCATTTCCAAATAAAGATTGTGGTGGGTCCAGAGTGTTATTTCAAAGGTCTGCAAAAGCTACCAAGTGTCACCATCCATAGGAGCCTAATCTATGCCCCAAATAAATCTACAACATAACTAAAGGGAAAGCAGAGAAAGCTACGTGTCTTTGATAAATCAAGCAGAAAGTGCCAAGTGTCATTCTTCTGTGCCTTCTAAGTAATAGGAAGATTTTCAAGAAATTGACTAAGTGTCCTCTTCCATTTCAATAGGACAGAGTGTTATGTGCATAGGTTTCAGCAAGCGAGCTAGGGGTGAACTCAGTGGGAGTTATTTTTGGTAGGTAGAGTAGTTCATCGAGTAGATTTTTTGGGCCTAAAAACATTAAAAGGGGTCACCTATTTGTCCCTTGTAAGCAGAAGAGAATGGACAGTTGCGTGGCTAAGCAGGTGATGGAATGAGGAAATTCAGGCATGAAAAGAGATATTAGACATGAATCGACATGCCGTAGTTAGGACAACTGCGCTGCTCCAGCATGGCCCTTCCTAATAAGACCAGGATACATCCAAGGCATTGAATGCACCAAAGGCAACACTATTATATTGATGAAATTTGAGGCTATAAAAGGGGGAGAGAAGATAAAAAAGGGGGGATATAGTTTTAGACTTTCTAGTTTGTGACTAAGTAATATCATTTGCTTTTATCTCATTTTCTTGAGTTGTAAAGTTGATGTAACTGTGCATGTTTCTATGCCTTTTATGCGGCTAAAAGAATTAAGAAGATTGAACTCTATGCCTTTGTTGATATTATCTGTGTCATTTGCAAAAGTAGTCTATACTGTAAACTTTCTAGAGTTGTGATTAGGAATGTCATTTTCTTTTGTCTCATTTTCTTGAGTCAGAAGGTTTACATAAATATATGTGTTTTTATGCCTCTTATGTGATTGGAAGATTCTTATAAGAAGATTGAACCCTATGCCTTTATTGACATTTTCTATATCTCAGCAAAAGAAGTCTCTGTTGTGAGCCTCTGTTTCTATTATTTCAATATTTTACATTGATCATGCACTTGTTTGCTCTTAAATGTAAATGAATCCTACATGTAGTCTCACTGTGCTCAAGATTAGGATCTGAATTACACTCAGGCACATCACCATAGTTAGGTTTCATTTCCTGCATTTGCATTTCTATTTAAATTCCTATCCTTTTTCCCCCACACTTGATACAAAAGAAGAGATCGACTTCTCTAAAATCTGGAGGTTGTTTCAAGCCGTAATATCCCACAGCTTGAAACTTCTCATTGTTGTTGATTAGAATCAAGTGCAATTTTAAGTCTCAACAGTAAAAATATAGCACAATGAGTCAATACCATGCACAAGTGGATCAAGGTTAGGTCTAGAGGATCTGAGCAGGGCTGTAGACAAGCCAAAAATAGAGATAGGGTCTAATTAGGTGTAAAAGAGGAGGAAATAAAAATCTATTATTTTCCTTGATAGGTGACCATCGGTGGTCAGATTGATTGATGATGGTTATCTTGACCAACGATGGTTAGATAACTAACAATGATTGATTGCGAAAGTTTGTAAGGTATTGAAATGGAGTTGGGGGTAGAATGGAAAGTAGGTTAAATGTGGGATATGAGGGTGAGGGATAATGTAAAGGTGATTTGATCAAGATAGAGAGATTTAGTGGAGAAAAGAAATGCTAAAAATAAGAGAAAAATATCTATATGATGCAAAGTGGGAGCCAGTAAAAAGGTAAATGAAATTGGATAGCATAACAGTACCTTAACCTTTAAATGTCACATGAATAGAGTTTTGGGATCTTAGATGCCTGCACAAAGAAAATAAGAGAGCTTGGATGTAATTTTTTGGATCCTTTTATCTTACTAGATCCCTCAATTTATAACACAAAGTTACTAAGTAAGGAGGAAGGAAGTTACTAAGTTTGTCTGGGATAAAGATACCAATTTGAAGAGATGGTAAGCTATAAGGTTTGCATGGACAAGTTTCTATTTTTCCCATGCTTATCTTACTTACAACTGGAAGTTCTTGTGGTAAGTTTTGATACCTAACCATCAACGGTTAGGCTAACCATTGATGGTTAGGATAATCTTCGATGATCATACTCCCAAGCACCAAAAGGTAAAAATGGGTTCTAAGTTAAGGTTTAAAAATGTTTAGTCAAGGTGTCTTAGGTGTGTTAATGGATGCTAAAGTAGAAGAGGTGTTTTAAGGGTGAGTTAACTAGGTAAATAACTAACTAAAATTTTAGAATAGGCCTAAGGTAATTCAACATTGAAAACTGGTCAACAAGATCTTTTTGGGTGTTTACATTTTTCCCCTTTTTATTGTGTAGATTTAGGTCAATAAGCCATAGAGTAAAAATGAACTATTGATTGATCGAGGTCTGGTTGCCCCGAGTATAAGAGGAAGGTATTCCCCCTCAAACTAGGAGTTGATGAGGCAAAAATGAAATTAAGTCATGGTTTTATAGAAGGTAAAATGGAGGTCACAAGGCTAGTGATGAAAATATGTGATTATTTGAAATGCAAATACGTGCACAACATATAACTAAGTGTGAGAGTCAAAATCACATAAAGACCAAAGTTGCCAATGTTGATAATAATAAGTTTGGCTTCAAGGATAAGTGATAAGGTAACTGGTCCCCAATATTGGTCATAGCTAATTGGGTCACACATATCAAGTCTCCTAGATAAGTTGGGTGTTTACTTAGGTATCCAAGGTAGGAAGTGCTCCTAAGAAAAAACATAAATGGCTAGGTCACATATGAGGTGGTATGAAATGTAAGAGTTTAACATGGAAAAATCAATCAAGGTGGTCAACATGACTATAACAAGGTCATCACAAAGCATGCAAATAGGTGGGTTAAATAAAGGCCAACATCGAGGTGAACATGGGTAAATGAGTTAGATAGTTGGTTGGGTAGGGAGTGGTTGAGCTAACTCTTGATGCACTAGGTAAGATGACACTACCTACATAGTCCCATAGATAGTGGGTCCAACATGGACTTCAGGCCTAATATAGCTCTTGCTAGTTAGGGGAGAGGGTTACTATTGAGTAGGTCAAAGTGTGGAAAGAATGGGTTGCCCCACTTTGTTGTAATATAAGGTTAAATTTAGGTAGAAAAGGGTGAAAAAGGTGGGGAATATGAAGCATAACCCTGACTATCGATGGTTAGGGTTAACCAATGATGGTTAGGTAACCATCGATGATTAAGGTTAACCATTGAGGGTTATATAACTATCGATGGATAAAATCAATCGTTGACGGTTAGGAAACCATTGACGATTGGAAAAAACCCCTAAAACCATGGTAAAAAAGCAAATGATGAAAGTTTTGTCTTCATTTGGAAATTGATGTTTGGAATTTTGTGTTACTTGATAATTTTGTAAGAGACTTGCTTGTGAGTGTTATAAGTATGATTAGGTGTCGAGATGGTATTGGTGAGTATAATTGATAGAGTAATCTAGTGGATCTAAGATGGATGCTAGAGATGCACTCAGACAAGTGGCTAGACATAGATTGAGACATCATCATCATTCATGGAATGAGATAGGGTCCGTATCTTTAGTTAATATGGATTGTAATTTGTAAAATAAAATATATAAAATGTATATTAATGCATGTGAATGGTAGGTTGTTTGGGTAGTAGATGCCCTAGGGTTTGGTTTTCCTAGGGTTTGAGGTTTTATGATAGTGTATGGGAATGTGGGTATAAGATGAGAGTGGTAAGATGTATGTAGCTATGTATAAGGAATTCAAGAATGATGGGAAGGGAGATGTAGGGTAGATTAGGGTGTTGTAGAGGAGGTTAGGGGTCTAGGCTTGCCATCGAGGGTCACTAACAATGACTATTTGTGGTTGACTCGACTAACGATGGTTGATCCAATGGGTAAAAATACCCCAAGGAGACTATTGATGACTGAGGGATTCATTGACAGTCGATGAAGGGATTTTAGGTGGAAAAAAGAGAGGGGTAAGGAGGGTAGTGTGAATGGATTTGGTATAACATTGTATTAAAAGTAGGTGGATTTGTTGGGGAAAGGGAAAGAGATGAGAAGGGGGGAAGGGTGGTGGTTTGGGTGTGATGGAGTGATTGATATTATCATGTTATGGTTTTAAATGTTGGTTTTGAAAAATTTACTCTTGTGTGATTTTTAAAATAATGGTAGGGTATGTTTATAAATTGGATAGATGGTAGATTGTTAGTAATATTTTTTGTTGAAAATAGGGCACTCTATGAAAAATGTAGATAGTTTGTTGATGATTGGGATAGAAAAATGGTTTGAGTTTTTTGAGGTTCTATAGGTCAATAAGATGTAGAGAGTAGGTATTTGTTTAGTGATGTAGGTAATTTGTTCAATGAAATAGCCATCTAAGAAAGGATTTAGGGTAGAATAGGATGATCAAGGGTTTTTAAGGATAAAATGTTGTCAGGGTGTAGATTGGTATAGATGAGAGAGAAGAAAATTGTGTTAATGGTATGTAGGAAGCTTTGTATAGATAGTTGACACTCGGTTAGAGATGAGAGGTAGGTAGGTGTTTAAATAACCATTTAGAAAGAGATGATGGGTAGGATTAAGGGGACAAGAGTAATTAGTATTGAGTAGGTGACAGGTGCATGAAATCCATGAAGGGTTAAAATTATTGTTTGTACTAGTGAGAGATAGGTGTAAGAAAGGGATAAATGAAATATTGTTAGTAAGTGTACTAGTGATTGATAGTCATCATATCTTGGGAAATGTAAATAGGGATAAGTTATCACCTTATTATAGATATGATTATTTTTCAAGCTCAAGAGTAGATCTAGATATGGGATTGAGTGCCTAAGATTTTTATAGAGGTGCAAGATGCTATGTCTATAGAGGACTAGTGACATATGGAGGTAGTTGGTTTTGGAGTGATGCACCATTACTAGTACCTTTCCAGAGATGATATGCTAATAGTTTTCCTTATCAAGAGATGGGACCTAATGACTAACACATTTTGGTTACCAACTGGAGAGATTAGTATCCTACTATAGGATGTGCACAGGATCACCTAATTACCCATGCAAGGGGATGCGATATATCATATAGAAAGTGAGGATATTGATGAGTGTATGGATCTATTATTCAATGTGGATAGAGCACATGCATAGTTCCATGCTAGTGGATTAAACATTAGGCCATTATACCAGCTTGTCCAAGGAGAGAGACACCTATTGATGATGATGTAGCTGGTGGTGACTTGTTATGCTCTACCAGATTTAGTTGGAGGAAGGTTACCTTATGTTCTGTTAGGCGTACTAGTGGAGATGGTACATGGGAGAATAGTCTTCATATAGGTCCAAGTTCTATTAGTGTATATCTATAGAGGGATATGGGGATTTAGAGCACATAGGCATTATGGTATTAGTGTGGGGTAGATAGAGTGCATGCATAGTTTTCAGACCATTGGGCCTGACTATAGAGGGTTACTTATTGACAGACTACATAGTCAGGTTTTATTAGTGAAGGAGGGATGTGGTGATGATAGGGGCTAGTGGTGGTATGAAGGATATTGATTAGTTTCAAGATGCCTTGAAGGGATTACCACCTAGAGATATAGTTTGGATGTTGTACATGACTTGAACTATATGGGTTGGGTACATATATCATACATTAGCCTTATAGAGTTAGAGATGGGTGTACAGGAGGTGAGATGGTGAGATGGAGTGAATCCAATTTGAGAGAGTGCAGAGATAGTTTAGACTCAGGTAGGTGATCCCACTTGATTTTTTATGATTCAAGAGGGAGGATGCAAAGTTTTTATTGCCAAATTTGTATCCATAGGAGTTACACCATGAGGAACTGCCCGTCAGAGAGAGATGATTCAGGAATTATAGTTGATTATCCTACATGGTTCTATGGTAGATATATGGTAGTGGATTTTGGTTTGGGTGATGGGGGTCATGGACCTATGGACATTGATCTAGCATAGGGACTAGCACATGGTGATCCTTAGGCAACAGTGGCATTGGTTGTAACCTAGGCCTAGATTACAACATTACAAGGGTAGGTGGCCATGCTATAGGGCTAGATTATGGTACTATAGGGATATATGGGGGCTATGACAGTTGAGAGGGACTAGACACAGGCCCAAGTTATCATTTTAAGGGGAAAGTAGCTAGATTGTAAGGCTAGATAGGCACATTATAGTGGTAGATTGGTGTGGGTGTGGAAGGTGAAGTAATAAGAGGGCCAATAGATTTAGTGCCATGGGCATGTTATTTATCCACTTTACTATAGATTAATTATTATAGGGTGATGGCATTTGATTAGTTTCCTCATGCCATGAGATTTATTGAGTACAAAGCTAGAATGGGTGGTGGGGCTATGCTTGGTATCCTAGATCAGTGGGCTACAATAATGGGTCAGATAGGGGTCCCATGAGGACCACCACTAGGTATAGGTATAGATGGGGCCAGTGGTAGTGGTACTCCAGGTGTAGGCCCATGATGAGGTTGTATATTTTTGATACGTATATATGTATTTTGATACTGATCTACATGCCATCGATGTAAGGTGTATATGAGTGAGAGATATGTATATGTATTAACATGTATATATATATATATATGATTTAGATGATTTATATGAGATGAGTAAGATGTTTATGGTGATTATGCTTTTATGTTTTATGAGATGGATTTTTATATGTTTATGATGTGATGATAAGACTATTATTGATGAGTGACGTAGATGTTTTTGATATTATAGATGGATATTGTTTATGGACTTACAATTATGACGATTATTTAGATCGATGTTCTTAGTATAGGCATGTGATGATATATAGTTTAATGTTTTGTTCCAGATAATGTTGATTATAAAGGTAGATTTTGATGTGGGGATAATGCTTATGATATATATATGCTTGGATATGGTGAAAATTTAAGTAATGTGCAAATGTGATGTTACTCAATGTGAAAGAAAATGGTTTGTATGATTTATTCATGTGGATTTTATGGTTCATGATATAGTTTATGATTATGGTCTATTTTAAGAATGTTGTGAGGTGTATAGAGAAGAGTTAATGTTTTAATGAAAACACATAAAGTAAGTGTAGGTAACAAACTCAATATAATTAGAGACAAAGTCCTTGTGAACCAATATAATTAAGAAAAAGGCTTGTTGGGTTCATTAGCTTGGACCCTGTTAAACCCAAGGTGGATTGATCTTAATGAAAATAAACCTTTCATATGCTTCACATTAGCATGATTTTAGTGAAAAGGTGTCATCATGAATGCAAGGTGCCAAGTGAGTTTGTAGTCCCTTGAATTATAGAGGGTATACATGAAAAGGGGATGATAGGTAAACAGAGGGAAAAGGGATGATGTATGAACTTGATGTGGATTTACTTATTCTTTTTATAGGTAACCTAAGAACCAAAATAGACAAGTCCATGTCTTTACAAGGTGTAGATTGATCGATGCAAAAAGTCTATAAATATAATTTTTCATGAGAGAACTGATTTTATCCCTTTTGGGATAAATCTCTTTTGTTAGGGTCATTTATTACTCATATTTATGAAAAGGGTGAAGCTAATCAATGAAGGAAGCTTCAAATGTGTTAATAGAGCTAATTGTATCTTTTAGGAAGAGATTATGTTTGACATGTTGGCTTAGCCATCATTCAAGGGAGTAGTCTAAGTTTGAATACAAATAAGTGTTTGGTAGCTATCCTTCAAGGGATCAATGTATCTCTTTTGACTTTATTTGGTAGCCATCCTTTGAGGGAGCAGTATATACTTAAGAAAATGGACCCAAATAATCTTTTATATCCCATGTATAATTTTTTTTGAATGTTTTTTTAGACATGGACACATATATTCAAGCTTAGAGGTTGACCTTTATAGGGGTAAGATTTTTACCACAAAAGGTGGTTGTGAGTTTTGAAAAGTGGTTTTGGGAAACAAGTGACCATGGAATTCCATTTAGTCAAAGATGAAAAGTATCCATGAGAACCATGTCATGCACCGAGCTGTGGTACCCATGTTTAAGAATGGGCTAAAATTTATGATGGATAATCACATGGGTCTATTATAATCACATATCCCCAAGAGGAATAGGGTGAGGGAGGTGATAATATTATAAACTAAGGGATGAGCTTAAGTTAGACAACATGGTTTATTAGATCTTCCTTAATAGTAGAAAGGATGTAGATGTGAAGAATTGAGAGGCTTAGGTTCTAGTTTGCCTTCAAGAGAGGATAAATGATAAACACTTGATCCATAATTATGGGTGATGATATAAGGTCAAAGATAATTGAAAACACATTTACCTTTTTTTTCTCCATATTTATTACATGTTGGTTTTCTTTAAGGATGAGGTCTCTAATATCAAATTCCCATTCTTTTAGATGTTTGTTATAAACATGCGTGATATGCTCTTGGTAGATGTAAAGATGGTTAAGGGAATTAAGGTGATGCTCATCAAGAAACTCAAAATGTGTGAGGTGCTATTGATAATAATCATCTTTAGAAATGATGTCTTGCAAGGATATGCAAAGAGAGGGGATTTAGAATTTGAGAGGTAAGACAACCTCGACACTAAAGACCAGGGAAAAAGGTGTAGCACCCATGGATGTTTGAATGCTAGTGTAATAGGCCCACAAGGCAAATGGGATGTGCAAGTGATAATATCGACCTGAAGCACTTACAACTTTGGTTAGCATTTTGATGAGGGTTTTGTTGAAGGATTTCACTTGTCTATTTACCTGTGGATGATAAGGTGAGAAATGGCTGAGCTTGATGTCAAATGCATCACAAAAGGCTCAAAATTTCTTATTTTTGAAGGATTTTCTATTATCAGTGATGATTTTATGAGGGACACCAAAATGACAGATGATGTGGTGATTGATGAAATCGATAATCTTTTTGACTTTGATTGAAATAAGGAGAATGGCTTCTACCCATTTAGTGAAATATTTGGTAGTGATGATGTTGTATTAGTGTCATTGAGATGAGTGAAGATTGATTTATCTAATGAGATCAAGCCCCCACTATGAGAAGGGCCAATAATCTTTAGATACCTAAAGTCTATGAATGGATGCATGATGTAAGTTATCATGTTGTTGGCATTTGACATACTTCTTTACATAGTCATAACAATCATGATTGAGGGTAGACTAATAATAGACAAGGTGTAGGATTGTTTTAGGAATAATGAGGCCTCTAAAATATCCCCCATAGAATCTGTCATGAGTTTTGTTGATAGCATGGGAAATCTCATGACTTCGTAGACAATGAAGAAGAAGGCCACCAAAGCCACATTTGTAAAGGATTCCTCCTAGTATAGTATAATGAGAGGTACCTTGAATGAAGGCTTTCTAGGCATTCTTTGCGAAGTTAGGTAGAATGATTCCAAGGTTAAGGTAGTTAAAAGTTTGGTCATACTAGACATCTAAAGGAGATGGCTCCACACTACAAATGGTAGGAAGGTTTGAATTGATATATGAAGGCCTGATGAAATGATGGGTGTTGATAAATGGTTTAGATTTAGTAGGTTGAGAGTGAATTTGAGATGCAAGGGAGGCCATTTTACCTACAAATTTGTTAGTAGATTAGGGTACTAACTAGATCTGGTAACATGCAACAAATGTTAAGACTTTGTTAAGGTTAAACTTATATTTTTGCAAAAAAATCATTTTTATGTTGATAGGATCCTTTGACTTGTCTGTTCATGAGTTGGGAATCATTGAAGATATAAGTGGTTTTGATTCCCAAGGTGAGAGCGGTTTGGAGATTGATGACCAAAGCTTCATATTCTACCATGTTGTTAGTACATTCAAAGTTGAGTTTAAAGGAATGTGGAAGAGGTTATTCATGAAGAGGAATGAGAATTATGCCCACACCCCCACTATGTTGTCATTTAGAGCCATAAAAAAACATGGTCATTTAGTAAGGGGGTTATTCCTAAGAAAGAGTTGCAATAGACTAATCTGGAAAGGTAAATGAAATGAGTTAGTTATCTAGGAGGGGAGCTTCAACAAATTGGTCAGTGATGACCTACCCTTTAATGAATTTTTGTTAAAGAAAATCAAGATTGAAATCAACTAGAAGCATGAGCCACTTAGCCATACACTAATTTTGGTATGGCTTGGAGTGCATATAATTGAGTGCATCAGTGTTGGTAATGACATATGTTTTATGATTAAGAAAGTAATGCTGAAGTTTAGAGGTAACAAAAATGAGAGCAAGACAAAGTTTTTCAAGATGGATATATTATGTCTCATACTCTAAAAGCATGTGGCTGATATAATAGATAGCTTAATATTTATTTTGTTCATCTTGATGATCTAGAATTACACCTAAAGAGTGATTGGTGGTGGATATGTAAAGGTAGAAAGGTTGGTTGTCCTTAGTTGGAATAAGAAATAGTGGAGAAAGCATTTACTCTTTGAGTGAAGCAAAGGCTTGTTGACATTAGTTGGTCCATATAAAGGAGGTATCTTTTTTTAGGAGATGGTGAAAGGGATGGCATCTATCTGATAACTGAGAGATGAAATGATGGATAGATTGGTGTTTTCCCTGTAGACAATGACATTGTTTAAGGTTTATTGGAGAAGGCATTTCTAGGATGGCCTTGACCTTGGTATGATCAATTTAAATTCCATAAAGGGAAACAATAAAGCCAAGGAGCTTCCCAAAGAGAACCCAAAAAATGCATTTTTTGGGATTAAGCCTCGCATGGAATTGGATTAGTTGGTCGAAGATGATAGTGAGAACAACTAGATGATACTTGTGGTGTTTGGACTTCCCCAATAGATCATCCACATAATCTTATACAGTATTTTGGATAAGATTGTGGAAGATATAGGTCATGGCTCTTTGATAAGTTGATCTTATGTTTTTTAAATTGAAAGGCATGACTTGATAGTAGAAGGTGACCTAAGGGTGATAAAGATAGTTTTATGTTGATCTGAGGGGGAAATCAAGATCTGATTATATCCTAAAAAGCTATCCATGAGAGAAACATCTTATGGCTCATGGTAAGATCAACTAGTTGGTCGATGTTGGGTAAAGGAAAGTCATCCTTAGGGCATGCAAAGTTAAGGTCACAAAAATTGATACAAATATGAAGCCCCCCAATGGGTTTGGTAATGGGAACAATGCTAGAGACCCATTGTGGATAATCAATGAGTTGAATGAAGTTGACAGATAGAAGGCATTTAAGTTCTTTGATAAAAAGATCTATAAAAGGGTGTATTTTATGAAGCTTTTTCCATACCATCTTAGCCTAAAGATAGGTAATGATGTTATGGATAGATATAAAGGGGTCGATCTGGGGCATATACTAATAAGACCATGCAAATATGATGCTTTAGTCTTGAAGGAAGGTAGGATAATCCTGTAACTAATCTGAGTTTGAGGATTTGTATACAGAAGAATTTCCTACACTAAATTAGGTGAGGATGGAAGAATCATCTTGGTATTAGATGGTGTGAATAGTGGTTGAATCGATGTCAATCATCTTAGGATGGATGAGAGGAAAGGTTTTAGTTTGGCTACTTTGTTGATAGGTTAGTGGGCCTATACTAATGGTATTGATAAAAAAAAGTTAGATGGGATGATGTCAGAGTTTTTGGATTGGGAAGATGAATTGGTTGAGGATGGAATATCTTCCATGGGGGTAGAAATTGGTTTTGGTGAGGTGGATTCTTTTGGTGGTTTGAAATTGAGCCTAAAGAACTCATGAAGTTTTTGAGTTTTGATAATGGGAAATTCGTGAGGTCCTTGTTTGTAAAGGCCCATACCATATCCTTTCCATGCACAATGATGAAGGTAGGTTTTGGAAAAGGCTGGATTGTTTAAATAGGATAAATTAGAAGTGAAAGGTTGAATATATGGAGTGGTGATAGGAGTGAGGAGTGGTCAATAAAGTCCCCCATAGATAAAATTTGTTTGATTATTGGTAAGTCTAAAGGGAATGATGGATCCTATGTTGGGGTCATAAGAAGGGTCATTTTAATGGTTCCCATATTCATGTGGAGTGGGAAAAACATCTAAATCTAAAATTTGATATTCCCCAAGGGAAAGATGTTGGAAAGTTTATGCCAAAGAATCCTTAATGAGAATTTGGGAAGAAAAGATAGATGCACTGGGTGAGACTTCATCATTATTGATGGTAGAAGCACTATGGGTCATGGTTGGTGTTGTAGTTGTGTTAATGGGGTTGGTTGACTATTTAGGAGATGACTGTGGAAAAAGGACATCATTAATCTTATAGGTCATGTTGCAATATTGAAAAGGACTACGATCAACCTTGATGGTTATAAATTGTCCTTCATGTTTGAATTTAACATAATGGTGTAAATTAGAGGGGATACAACTCATAGATTGAATCCAAGGGCATTGAAGTAGAACATTGTATTTAAACTCATCCTCTACAACATAAAATAGCTTGGTAATGGTGTGAGGCCCCAAGTGCATTTGAAGGACAATAATCCACAAGGGAGTGGCCATTGTGTTTTTAAAGGAACAAAGAACCACTATGCTTTCAGCCATGATGTTCTTTGGTAAATGAAACTAATCAAAAGCATGGGAGGAGATTATGTTGATGCTAGATCCTCCATTAATCATCACCTTTTTGATGTAGGTGGGTGTGATTAATGTATGTGGTGACAAAGAGAGGAGGACCAGATTCCTCAAAATGGGTCAGAGGTATCTTAAAATCTTGGAAGGTGATGATGGTGGAATGTTGGAGGGTTCTAAAAAAGGATTCAAGAGATGGAGGGTCATCTAGTTGAACCTTAATAGATTATAGAATGTCCACTAGTGCTTGATGATGATTGGGTGAGGTGTTGATTAAGTCATAAAGGCTCATCTTCACTGGTGCTTGGTAAAGTTGCTTCAACACAATTTGTTGAATAAATGTAGAAGAGTTGGTGGTAGGTACACCTAGGATAGATGCTCTAGGTTTAGGTGAGGGCATAGGTGGTGGTGTTGGTGTTTGAGATTGGTTGGAAGGCTGAGAGTCTAAAGGATATGCCTATGAAATGGATTCATGGGCTTATCCCTTACCTCATTATTATGCTCGAGATCGAGTAATTATATGAATGGTATGGATAATAAGATCAATTGGGCTAGGTAATTGCTTTAGTTCCCTTCATTTTGAGATGAAAGTTTGAGAGAATGTATAGGCAAAGTGGTTGGATCGGTTGGGTTGATGGTTGGGATGGCTAGGTTGATAGTTGGATTGGTTGGGCTGGTAATTGGATTAGTGAAGGTGGTTTATCCAATAATAGATCATCCTCATCATGTAGGCTATGGACAAGGGATTGGAGAGATTTACAGTTTTATGTATCATGTCCTAGTGTCCTATGATATGCACAAATCAAAGTATAATCAAACTAGGAGGTTTTGGTATTAGAAGGGGTGGATGGCTTGATAGGTAACAACTTAATGGAAGAGGTTTGCAACAACCTCTATAAAATAACTACGTAAGATTCATTTATGGGTGTTGGGGGTGTTGAAATGCTCATCAAAGAAATATGAACCTTTTTAGGCATAGAATTAACCTTAGAAGGGGTAGGTGGTTGAAAAAATTTGGTAGATGGTTTGGGTTGGCTTGGCTTAGCTATGATTGGGTTACAGGTGGATGGTTTTGAAGTAGAGGATGAGGGGTTGATAATAGGTGGGAAAGTGGACGGGTATAAAATACCTAAGAATGATGAATATTTTGATGGCTTGGGTGGTAGAAGAGTAGGCATATAAAAGGGCATTAGTTTAATTGAAGTGGAATAGATGACTAGGATAGTAGAAGGGTGGGGTCCCAAAATAGATGGTAAATGAGAAGGATGTGGCATAGGTCAAGCTTGAGGATGAGATTTAGGTAACTGTACCCTTCGGTCCATCTTGGTTGGTGGTTTTTTAGGTGGACCAGAGGGGGTTAGGTCTAATTTGACAAGTGGATGGGTGATGCTAGGTGTGGAAAGGATACTCAAATTCTTGGTTGGTCTAGTGAGAAAGTTATGAGATGATCTAGGTGGAGGTGGGTGACACAGTTCTCCCATGTCTTGGGAGAAATAAATGTTTGATGATGGGGTGATAATAGGTTTGAGGGTGGATTCCAATGAGATTGAGGGTTTATATCTATTTTAGCATGGGAACCCTAGATAGTGCCAAAAGGTGGCTCTATCCATGTTAGGTTGTGAGGCAAATTCTAGACATTGCACTAACTGAGAAAAGGGATTGTAAATGGGTTTAGTCCCTTGATCATTTGTTTCAAATGTTAGGCCCTTAGGCAAGGAAGAAGGTAGGGTTACTTCATCTTTAATTGAGCTAGAAGGTTCCAGAATCCCTAGTTGGGTAAATGAGGTAAAGGTCACTTGTGCGGTGATTAGGAGAATAAATGGTTCTTTGATCAGGGGTGTAGGTATGGTCCCAATTTTTTTATTCACTAGGGTATCCAAAGGAAAAGAGGAGCATTTTACCATTCCATTTTTTGGGGTAGAAGAAGAGGTGGTTAAATCAACAACTAGTTCCATGAAAGGAGAGGTAGGTATGGGTATGGTTTGATCAAGTGAAGACATAGGAGATATAGATTCTTCTATTTGGGTCTCCAAAGGGACAAGAGGTGAATTTGTTTCTTCCATAGGTGAGGTTGGTTAAGGAGTGATATAAGTGTGGGGCTCATCCACCATGGGCTCATTTATGATTATGTTGATTATGTGTGCCTCATGGGATGATGAAACTTTAGAGTTGTTGTTATGGGGTTAGGATGATGGAGTATGGTTAGTAAAAGGTTTATAAAAGATATCAAGAAAATGATTAGGAGGTGTGTTAGGGTTGTCAAATGATAATTCACCATTATCAATCAAGTTTTGGATGAGGATTTTAAAAGTCTTACATCGATTTATGTCATGCCCAATGACTCGATGGAAAGCACAATGGTCATTTTCATTTTACCACCTAAGCATGGGGTGAGGGGTCAAATTTTTGGGGTGGATTGATAGGTGAGAGTTCGATAACATTATCTTTCAACAATTTATCCATTATAGAGGCATAAGATTCTCCTATAGGTGTAAATTGTTTAGATGGGGCTTGGTTTTGATTTTAGTTTGGTGGGTAAGAAGGGTTGGAAGGAGTGGTTTGACGCAGTTGGTTAATGGATGGAGGTGGGGTATATTTTAACACAATTGAATTTGCAAATGCTTTGGATTTAGGATTGGGTTGGTTAGTTATCTTGGTAGTAGAGGGATCATTGGGTTTGACAGTGGAATTATTATTTTGTGATTTTAGTTTATCCTCATCTATGGCATGGTTTTCAAGTTTGTGCACTATTGTGAATGCTTCATCAAATGTTCTAAATGTTTGAACCTAAAGGGTGGGAACAATGTGTTTTATGGATCCCCTAGAGAAAATATTGATAAGTTCTACTTGGAAAAGTGAAAAGGATAGTTGTTTAATGAGACCTCACCATTGTGTGATGAAGTCGGTGATTGATTCACCATCAAACTACGTGATAAAATAGAGGTCCATTATGGAGTCCTTCTTAGATATGTTTACCAAAAAGTTTTCTAATAATATTTGGGTGACTTGGGAGGATGAAAAGATATATTTCCTAGGAAGGGCAATATACCAATCCAAGAAGGGTCTTGATAAAGACATAGGGAAAGTTTAGAGGAGGAGGTCATCGTCATATGAGATTAAGTAACAAGAATGGTGAAATGCCCTCAAATGTTGTTGAGGATCCTCCTTACCCTAAAACTTAGAGAATTTGGGGAGTTTCTATTGAGGTGGGAAATCATGGATTGGGATAGATGGGTTGATATGTTCATTGTAAATCTAGTCATAAGATATAAGGTTATGGGATCCAAAGATAGATGACTCGAGATGGGTCCTCTTGTCCATGAGTATCCTGATCAAGTTAGGTTGGGATTGGGAAGCTACATAATTTAGTAGTAAGTTCTGTTGAGGTTGGGTTGCAGTTATGAATTGGTATTGGTAGGAGGTATGGAAGCAAACACATATGGGCATGTAGTAACTTGAGGTTGGGTTAATGCCCCGATAAGACTAGTAGGCATTAAGGTTTGAGTGGAAGGTGTAATATATCCATGTGGGTTGGGAATATATTGATAGGGTGCTATGGGGACTTGTTGAGGAACTGATGACAATTCATTTAGGGGTACATGTAGACACCAAAATTGTTTCTACTCCCTTGGTCATCCTCCTCGTCCTCTCCCCCCTTGGTCCCCTTGGTCTACTTCGACACTCCTGACCCATGTCTTATTAATTTGAAATAATTATCTTATTTTAAGTTAATAATTCTCTCTCCCTTGCCACCTCACCACCCTAGGATGCCCTTCTTTGGATTCCCTTCATCCACCCTATGACCCATTTATGACCCCCATTTCATTCTCCCACACCTATTTGGACCCTCTTGACCATTTTCCCATGGCCCTTTGACCCGATGGCATGCAAGAATGGGCAGAAGGCTAAAATTAGCCTCTATCCCCATTCTATAGCCGTCGACGTTGGTCATTATTTGGCTGATGTCAGCGGTTCTGCCAGTGTCGATAGCCTTCAAGACTGCATTTCACCTATGGAATGCGGATCCACTCTTTCGACCTTCAATCATCGAACCTCTGATCATTTGACTCTTGAATCCTTCAATCTTCAATCTTCGACCATCTGCCACTCTGCCAATCAATTTGCCAATCTTCAAATCAGACCTCTCACTCTCCCTCTCATAGGGCTTCTACACCAGCAACAGCATCAGTCTTCTACACCAACAATAGGCCCTCCACACAGGCTACATCAAAAATAGGTATAGATATCAGCAACACTCCTTTAGCAGGCCACATGTATGTATATTCTCTATGTTCTCATTCTATTTTTAGTTATTACTTTAAAGTAATATCACCCCCCAGACCAGAGTGTCAACCAGACTAGACTTGAATCCTTATTTCTCTGTCTCCCTATTGCCTCTATCTTTTGTCTAACCATACACTCTGTCCAAACCTCTGCACAGACCATTGACCAAAACTAGACTCTCTCAGACCATCCAAACAGCATGAAAACCCATCCAGACCCCTTTTCAGACCCATCCATAGACCAAAAACTCATCTAGACCTCATCCATAGACTACTGCCCCAACCGACATCGGCCACAGAGACCACTGCCCTCATCGACGTCGACAGACTAACTGACATCGACAGACCTTGACAAACGATGTCAGCAGACTAATCGATGTTGGCAACTGTGACCAGGCCAATAACAACATCCAGGTAAGCATTTGCTTCCACTTCCTTTTCAATCTTTAATCATTTTAGTATTCTATCATTCTGCCTTTTATCAGACATTATTTTTATCAATCAGTGGGTTGACATCCCTCAAACTTTTGCTTCTGGGATCAAGCTTTTGCTTGGCAACCCACCATCTTCTCATCTAACGCCTTCTTTGTCTTAGTCTCTTTCTTTTGCAGGTGTCATCCTCCACAACCAAAGAGGAATTCTCACGATGTCTGGATAATGGTGCGCATGACTTCATCCAGGTACATACAAGCCTTAGACCATTTCTTCTTAGTTTTTTATTCTCTCTTTGAATGTAGAAAGCAAAATAGCATAGAAACATTCTGGCATGCCTGGTGGGACCTTAAGGTCTTCCTTGGGTTCCTTTTCTTTCTGTTCATATAGGTGCATTAGGTTTCTCCCTTTTCACCTCTTTCTTCTCTTCTAAATGACATCATAAGTAGGATTAAAAAGAACCTTTCTTTCTTTTCTTGCATTTCAAACTAGTCAAAAGTCATATTCTTCAACCCTTTCCCAACTTGTTTTCATTCGAACTCACATTTCAACTTGGGCTTAAAACACATTGCATTCCATTTTTGCTTGCTTGCATTTCTTAGTCCACACCTAGTAATTAATAACCACATCATGAATTAATCGTAGTCCACTTTATGTTACACAACCAAACCACTTGCACCAAATCAAACATCAAACTTACCTGAGACAAGGCCTGACTGGGATTTCATCACCCAGCGGATACCTTACCCATCCCGACAATCCTACTTGGATTTCATCACCAAGGGGAAAGCCCACTCTGTTCTCTGGTAGAGTCTAATCTATAGGGAAAGTATATTTTGGCTAAGCGAGACCAACTTACCACTGGACTCATGAAGTGAGGGGAGCTTGCTCCTTAGAACCAGGCCATGTATAGAACCTAACCCAAACTCTTGAGCACCTAAACAAACCTGAAACCATCCATAGACTACTTCTTCTAGGACCCATTCTAACATCCAACCTCCCAAACATCACTTTAAGGCATAAGCCAACAAGATTCTAAAAGTTTATTCTTAGGATTTAACGCTTAGGGCCTGCTTTTGTTCTTTTATTTTTCTATTCCCATCTGCTTGTTTGAGCTAGTGAGGACGTTCTTCTTCCTTTTTTTTCTAAGAATCTTAAAATTTTCTAAGTTTTTAGAAACCACAGTCACTGGCATCAGCCTTACCACCGACGTTGGCCATCTTCCTCTCTTGCATCGGTCATCTAACCGACGTCGGCCATTTTTCCCACCGACATCAGTTTTTTTAAACCAACGTCGATCACTGTCATAATCTTTTTTCTCAAAATAATAACCTAAAACCTGACCCCTTTTTTTTGCCAAAACCACATTCTGAGTTTTTGAAATTGGAAAAACACAATTTTTGGAACCTGACCCTTCTTGTCTTGAATGGTTTTGACGCGCAGTCAAACCAAGGCTCTTCTTGACCACGCTAGCCATCAACCGCTTCCGTCTTCCCCATTCCTAACTAGTCCCATAATGGAGTTCCACTTAGAGACCAAAAGAACTCCTACTCGACCGACCCCGACTCAGACCCCCATTGTCCCTGAAGGGGACCGAGATTTCAAAAGATTCTTGGACCTCAATGTCACAGCCCGCCAAAACTATCTCGCAAGAAACCCAACGTGAGACCTTTTAAGTGAAGTGGTGATGACATCAACACTGCTCGCTACCCAGCGTTTTGCCTCAACCATTAACCCAACCATGGCCAATAAGCAAAGTTTGGCCTCTTCATCTATTTTTAGACCGACCTCCATCAGGGTTCCATTACCCCCTCAACCACACGCAACTCAACCAAGTTCTACATCATACCAGAACTTGATTGTCTCGACCTCTCGCACTCTTGTGCCTATAAATGTAGGAGTGTCTATCTCCCCTTTTGCCAATGCTGCCACACAACCACCTTTGGCAGTATCTAGTAAACTTATGCCTTCTACCTTCATGACCCAACCACCCTTGGCCTCCACTTCTATCCATGTGACTAGTTACACATATGTTGCGCCCCTACAAGCGCAATCGACTACGTCATATGCCCCTTTCAATATCTTTCAAGTGACTTATAACTTAGGGGGTGCCCCATCTGCCAATCCGTCAGTAGATATAATCAAGATCCTGATGGATAAAATGTCTAGTCTTGAGACCTCTATTTCTAGGTCACGCAATACTCTCTTGTATGAGCAAATTTACAATGAACCCATCCATCCTTCTGTCCCGATCTAAACATATCCCAACCAGTGGGAACTTCCTAAATTTACTCGCTTCTAGAGTAAGGAAGACCCACAACAGCATCTACGGGCATTCAGACATGCCTGCTATCTCATAGCCCACAATGATGCATTACTTCTACGCATGTTCCCCATGTCACTTTCTGGCCCCGCCCTTGACTGGTATATCTCTCTTACCAGACATTATATCTTTTCATTCATTCAACTTGCCCAATTATTTATCGACCATTTTTCTATCAATATCACCAAGCAAGTTTCAATCACAGACCTCTACTCTATCAAGCAATTTGATGATGAATCAATAGTCAATTTTGTCACCTGTTGGAGGGGCTTGATTAACCAGCTCTCCTTCTCCTTGCCTCAACCTAAGCTCATCGAGTTCTTTTCTCGAGCATGTGCCAGGCACATCTCTTCTACCTTGTGGATTCAAACATTTTTCACTTTCTACGAGGCTTTCACCATGGCCTGAAAGCTCGAACTTCATGCCATTGAAGAGGATAAGGTCAAATTGCATAATACTAATACAAGAACTACTGACCCTTCTTCTTCCAGACCTTCTTCTGCCAACTCCAAGTCCAAAGGAGTGGCCAACACTATGGTCATTAGATCACTATCCTCGACAACAACTAATCACTCTCAACCTTCTACATTTCCAAGTATCACCAAACAATTCCAACAATGGTACATCTAGCATTCATACACTCTGCTTGGAGAATCATACGCTTCCATTTTGGAAAAACTAGTCAAGCAGGGGGTCCTCAATCTCCCTCCAATCCGACCACCTCAATTCAACCCTTCAAAAGACCTCCCTACATGGTATAGGGAGGCTGACTTCTCTCACTTTCATCGCGTCCACATCCATGACATCGATAATTGCCGAACCTTCAAAAACATTGTCCAAGACATGATCGACAAGGGGGATCTTGTTTTGGATAACCCAAACACCCCACCCAACCAACACATTGATATCTTCAAACAACCATTCCCAAACCATCCTCTTAATCAAATAAATGTCTAGACTTTGACCAATAGCTCCTAAGAGCATGACATATGCACAGTCAACACGGTCTCACCTCTTGTCCCTGACCAACCTCCTTCACAGGTGGAAGAGTCTTCTTTTCCTATTCATCCATCACAGGTAGAAGAACCCTCTTCTCTTGTTAGTCCTCCATCGACCTCTCTTATACTAGAGGACACCTTGACCATACCTATGCCATTAGCCACACCTCCATCCTTCCTCCTACCAATGGAGGACCATACCTTGCCTACTCCTCAACCATAAATAGAAGACACCATCATCCCTGCCCTCTGCCCTCTTAAGGAGCCGCACTCTCCTATTTCTTCTCCATCAAGAGAAGACCCAGTCTCTCTACTCATTTTGATTGAGAAAGACCCCATCACAGTTTCTTCTTGCCTTTTGCCAGAGATTGCTACATCTCACTCACCTCCATCCACATCTAAACCCAAACCCATATCTAACCTCACCTCGCACAATGGTGGTCCTCAACCCAAACCAAAGAAGGCCACTAAACCACACCAAAGGATTCCTCCCCCACCTTCATCATTACCTTTAATTTTGGGCCCGCATCTGTCCACTTTAATAGGGGTGCTTCCTACTCCCATATCTCACAGAGGCAAGTCACCTCCATTACTCTATCAACCCATCAGACATATATCTCCTCCAATCCATCAACTAGTGCCTCCTAAACCAAAGTCATCAACCCCCACTGCAATAAAACATCCAGACCCGTTAGTAGGTTCTTATGCCTTATTGTTACGACAATTGTTGCAGTCTTCTCTCATCAATCTCCTGCCTCTTAAACCATATCAATCTCTTAGACCAAAACCACCCTGGTTTGATGACACTCAGATTTGTGCATATCATCGCACGCTTGGGCACGACACTGAGCATTGTTGTGCCCTCAAAGTTGTCATTTGCTAATGTCTAAGGAATGATACCTTTTTTCTCAACCATGTTAGCAATAAACTTTCAACACCACCCCACTCATTGACTCTCAGGTCAAGACCATCTTGGTTTGACAACTCTAAATTTTGCCACTATCATCACACTCTGGGACATGACACTGAGCATTGTTGCACTCTTAAAGCTGTCACTCATCAACATCAGAGAAAGGATACCCTTCTCATCAAGGATCCTCTTGACCACCCCTTCGACAAATCATCAACACCGACCCATGCTTCTCATACCTGATCACCTAAATCAGGATCTCCACTCCAGACTATGGTCCTTTTGCCACCTTTAACCCCCTTATTCGACATCAACATAGTCAATCTGACCACTAAGCCTCAACTGACCTTGACCAATCTGTCAAACCTTCCCCCTAGCCACTGGGGGAATTCAACTTTCATCCAAGCCTCGACCAACCTTTCGACCCAGTCTCGACCAAATATCAATCACTCTTTTAATCCCAAACCTCGACTACGCATTCAACCCAGCCTCGACCAGTCTCAACCAAATCAATCAACCAAACTTGTCACCCAATCAATCAACCAAGCTTCGACCCAATCTCGACCAAATCTTGACCAACCATTCAACCAACCTTTTAATCATGACCTCGACCACGCATCAACCAGTCTCGACCAATTTCAACCAATCATCGACCAAATACCAATTTCGACCAATCATCGACCTCATACCAATTTCAACCCAACCATTAACCAAATATCAACAAACATCAACCAGACATCGACCAATCATCGATCCAGACCTCAACCAAATCTCAACTAAGACATTGACCAGACATTCACCCAGACATTGACCATGACCAGACCATCGACTAGACCATCAACCAGACACTAACCAATCATCAATCATGACGTCGACCAAACATTCAACCCAAACATTCAACCAATCTTTTTATCAAAACATTCAACCAGTCTCAACCAATCAGTGACCATATCAACCAACTTCACATCCAACATCAATACGTGACCAATCTTGAAGAGGCAAATAGGGCAAGTCCACTCCTAATTGACTCAGACCTTATCATAATGCACAAGCATGGCCCAGGGACTTATCAAAACTTGCACCCCTTTTTATGCCTTGCATCTTCAACCATTCTACTATTAGTCGAGTAATCAATCACTTGACATTTTACTTGAGCTTGTCCCTTGAGCACCCCCTATCATTATCATTCCTATTCCTTTGAACCCTATTTCCCAACACTTTGTCAACCCTTTTGTCAAGCAGTAATGCTTTGTCCTAATAAAAGGGAACCCTTAAACTTCTAGAGGCTCATCCAAGGCTAAACTTCAGTCAACAAAAACATATCAAAAATGGGATACCTATCATATCAAAGGTCATAAACTCTAAATGTAGACTGTTCCTTTGAAGGATAGCTACATAATTGCTGTATTTACTAGACTGCTCCCTTGAAGGACAACTAGGTCAAGTCATATCAAAGCAGTTAAAGCAAAAATATAGACCACTCCCTTGAAGGATGGCTATGAATAAATATTGCTACAAATAACACTCTTTTTGAAGCTTCTCGCATCGATCAACTTCACATATATGACCACCAAGCAAAACAACATCCCTACGTGGACTTCCAGCATCGATCAGTCCACCAAAAAAAAAAAAAAAATGACTGACAAGTTATAAAGTCATGGACATGCCTATAGTCATTCTAGGGTCTCCTATAAAAATGGGCAAAGTTATCTCTACTCTAAAATGGGTTACCCTATCCTCCTCCTATCACCTGCTCAAGGGACTTCGAGCTCACTTTAATGTCAAAGTGATTTGATTACTTCTCTAGCACAACCCACTGGTTAAAGATGTGATGCATAAATGGGGCTTTTTGTTCTAACAACCCCTATCTACGGTTTCATTCTGGTCCTTGTCAATGAAAGAGCAATTTGCCTTTCACTTATCTTTCACACTTTGGTCACATTTAACCAAATCATTTGTCAAATCAACCCAACTAATTCAAACCAAACCAACCTAAACATTTTTAGACCACCAACATCATCATAGTCCATTTCACATAGTTTCTATGGAAACCAATACACATGGAAACTATCGACCAGACACAATTTATGTTAAGCATAAACTAATACTTGCTAAAGCATAAATAGATCTCAATTCATTTTTAGCATACATCCATCATGAATATGGAAAATTGCTAGGGATGAAAGACCCTCGACCAATGTTATAGAATACACCATTTGGAAAAGGCTGTAACATTTTTTTTCTCCTCATCATTTCAACACATGACCAAACCAACCTATCGACCTCTTTGACCCCTCTATTCGAACTACATTGGTCTGAGGCCCTATGACTGGGGCTATGTAGGTAGCACTCAGTTGACATGATGTTTTTTGGGGTTAGCTCGGCCAACCCATTTGTTCATCTCTCAGATGGACAAACCCCTTTTTTTTCTTCATCACTCGACCTTGACCTTGACCAAGACCAGTCTATCGACCACTTTGACCACTTGTCTACCACTCGGACCTTTCGTCTAAACTACATTAGTCTGAGGCCCCTTCCAATCTGGGCTATGTAGGCAGCACTTAGATGACACGACTATCTTCTGAGGTTAGCTCGACCACCCTCAGTTGTTCATCTACCTGATGGACAAACCATATTCTTCTCCTTTGATCACGACCTTGACCTTGACCAAGACCATCGACCACTTTGACCCTTCCTCCCTTTTAGGGAGAACTACATTGGCCTGAGGCCCTTTACACAAGGGCTATGTAGGCAACACTCAGTCTTCTGAGGTTAGCTCGGCCACATTCTTTCATCCATCCATCCACCTCAACCAATGACCATTGGAAATCATGCCTATCTCCTCCGACCATAACCACTTCCAAGACAATGTTGCCTTGGTTGTTTTTGCATGTATGCTACCTCATGAATGGTTAGCAAAATTGTGCGTAGACTATTTTTGACCCTCACAAGTATAGGATCACAAGCCGGTTGATCCCCACTACTTGTGACATTTTTGTGTTTCCAAGAGCACTTCCTGAGCCTAGGATACCTGGAACACGATGACCATTGGAGCTTCAACTTAGATTGAATAACCTGATCAGCTATGACCAAATGCTGGGGCTCGATTACTTCAATTTTGGCACTCCTCGACCCTTAATCTGTGACAATTTGACCTGACCATCTCATGAAGTGGTATACACGCAATCATGACCTTTGCAGCGTTCACACTCCATCTTCACCATCTTCATCTACTCTTTGTCAAATCAGCATCCGATTCCAAGTTCCCTTCCTTTGACTCCCGCTTTGAGGGGGAATACTTCATCTCATAATCGGGGCAACCTCTTCTTATTTTTGTCTTGTAGTTCACTTGAACAACAAATAAGATGAAATCTACCTCATCCCACACTTGGGGCAACCAATTCCTATTTTTGTCTTGCAGTTCATCCAAAACAACCAATAAGACAAAAAGGGGCAAATGTAGACACCAAAATTGTGTCTACTCCCTTGGTCATCCTCCTCGTCCTCTCCCCCCTTGGTCCCCTTCGTCCACTTCAACACTTCTAACCCATGTCTTATTAATTTGAAATAATTATCTTATTTTAAGTTAATAATTCTCTCTCCCTTGCCACCTCACCACCCTAGGATGCCCTTCTTTGGATTCCCTTCATCCACCTTATGACCCATTTATGAACCTCATTTCATTCTCCCATGCCTATTTGGACCCTCTCGACCATTTTCCCATGGCCCTTTGACCCGGTGGCGTGCAAGAATGGACAGAAGGCTAAAATTAGCCTCTACCCCCATTTTGCAGCTGTCGACATCGGTCATTATTCGGCCGACATCAGTGGTTCTGCCAGCATCGACAGCCTTCAAGACTGCATTCCACCTCTGAAATATGGATCCACTCTTTCGACCTTCAATCATTGGACCTCTGATCATCTGACTCTTAAATCCTTCAATCTTCAGTCTTCAACCATATACCACTCTACCAGTCAATTTGCCAATATTCAAACCAGACCTCTCACTCTCCCTCTCATAGGGCTTCTACACCAGCAACAACATCAGTCTTCTACACCAGCAACAGGCCCTCCACACAGGCTACATCAACAATAGGTATAGATATCAACAACACTCCTTCAGCAGGCCACAGGTATATATATTCTCTGTGTTCTCATTCTATTTTTAGTTATTGCTTTCAAGTAATATCACCCCCCAGACCAGAGTGTCAACCAGACCAGACCTAAATCTTTATTTCTCTATCTCCCTATTGCCTCTATCTTCTATCTGACCATACACTCTGTCCATTGTCCCTGTAACTCTACCCAAATCTCTGCATAGACCATTGACCAAAACCAAACTCTCTCAGACCATCCAAACAGCATGAAAACCCATCCATAGACCAAAAACTCATCCATACCTCGTCCACAGACTATTGCCCCGACTGACATTAGTCACAGAGACCATTGCCCTCACCGACATCGACAGACTAATCGATGTCGGCAGACCTTGACAATCGATGTTGGCAGACTAACCGACGTCAGCGACTGTGACCAGGCTGACAGCAACATCCAGGTAAGCATTTACTTCCACTTCCTTTTCAGTCTTTAATCATTTCAGTATTCTATCATTCTACCTTTTATTAGACATTATTTTTATCAATCAGTGGGTTGACATCCCTCAAGTTTTTGCTTTTGGGATCAAGCTTTTGCTTGGCAACCCACCATCTCCTCATCTAACTCCTTCTTTGTCTTAGTCTCTTTCTTTTGTAGGTGTCATCCTCCACAACCAAAGAGGAGTTCTCACGATGTCTGGATAATGCTGCGCACGACTTCATCCAGGTACATACAAGCCTTAGATCATTTCTTCTTAGTTTTTTATTCTCTCTTTGAATGTAGAAAGCAAAATAGCATAAAAACAATACATTTAGGTTGGTTGATGGGGACAAGGTTTGGGTTAGTAATGCTAAAGTGCCTATGGATTGTTGATGGGTAGTCACACTAGTGCTAATGGGGGGAAGTGTTTGTGGTATGGATAGTATCAAGTTATGAAAGGGGGTATAGGTTGGTATATTGGTTGAGCTAGAGGGAATGGAAGAAATTGGTATGAAAGACACTATGTCGACAAAAGGGGCATCAGTGACAAGGGGTAAAGTTGAGCCAATGTTAGAGGTATCAGTTGGGGTAATAGGTGTCTGGGTGGTGGTAGTATATGAACCAATGATAGAAGATGAAGCTTGGATAACAAAAGGTTGGGTTGATGTAATACCAACCATGAGGTGGTATGACATACCATAAGGTGGATCCACTGAGTGGACCAAAGTATCCGAAGCATGGTAGGCTAAGGTATTAATATAGTGTTGAAGAGCCACCTGGTTGTTGTCCCAAAAAGTGACAACATCCACATCACCTTTAGGCACTATAGGAGGCCTAGTAGGTGAAGGAGAATGGTGGGATAAAGCATGGGGGGATCTATCAACATCTGAGGTATAATAAATGGATGAGGAAGAAGAGGAAGATGGTGATTGGTTGTGTAGACACAAAAACTAATTTTTTAATGTCAAAAACACCTTAGACACTTAATTGACCTTTGTAGTTAGTTAAAATCCCTAGTGGACTTAACCCCCTTTTTAATGTACTAACCTAGCCATTTAACCTAATTATTTTAAACCATTTTCCACCCATTTCCTCTCGAATCTTGACCATTGATAGTTATGATAACCATCGATGGTTAGTCTGATTAAGCCTAATTGTCGATGGTCAAGTCCCCAGCTTGTACCAAATCAATTTCCAGATTGAGTGTGAGATTAAATTCACACTCAATTTGGTAACTTTTCATTTAGAGATACAAATCAAATTTATGGCACCCAACTTAGCATCTTTATCCCTTACCTACTTAGTAGCTTCTTCCACTCCAGCTGAAAACTTTTTCTTATAAATACAAATCTGCAGGAAGGAGATGGGGTTTTAAAAATCTATAAGTGCATGCTACCAAAATCTTCTTGTAGGTATCCACCCTTACCAAAATGCTACCCAAATTATTCTCATAGTTTGGAGTATTGTTATATTAGAAAAATCCCTCTAGGTTTCTTCTACTATCTTTCAATATAGATGATAACAGGTATTCTTTCCTAGCCAAAGAAGAGTTTCGACTTCATCTGGATCAACATGTACACACTTTCAACTAGGTACCCTTACCCACCCCTTTCATCTAGTTCTAATTTATTCCTTCATAAATTAAGAAATGAGGAGAAAATTTGAGTAAAATATTCTAGCACACCTAATAAGACCCACCACCTTTCTTTTATTAGTTAGCATTGTATGCTCTCTCTCTCTCTCTCTATATATATATATATATTGTTTGCTCATCCAAGGAAATATAAAATTTTATTTTGGGCTTAAAACAAACCTTGTATCCATTATTTTCTTGCTACTTTAGTTCACCTAGTAACTTAAAAAGGCAAGTAATCTACCGTAGCTACACTTTTATATCACACACAAAACCTAAAACACATAATCAATCAACACGCCATAACATACTTGAGATAAGGTCCAACTAGGATTTCACCACCCAACAAATAACCTTACCCTACCTAGTAATCACACTTGTATTTAATCACCAAGGGGAGATCCCACTCCATTATTTGGTGGAGTATAAGCCCTAAACAGATGATATATCTTGGCTAAGTGTCCTGGCTCAGCTTCAAGATCGTGAAGTGCAGGGAGCAAGCCCTCAATTCCAAACCACATACCTAATATAGTATAAATTCGCTTGAGCATATAAAAATTACCTAAAACCATCCTTATCTTGCCTATCTAGTAACCTATTTGAAATCCAAGCTACCCTAACATATTTTTAACTAAGGCATAAGCCAACATGAGATAAAATTTATCCTAGGAGCTAATGCACTTAGTGTATGCATTACTTTATAGACCTTTTTCTTGTTTGCTCTCTGTTTGAGTTGTGAGGAATCAACCTTTTACCATTAAAATTCCATCATTTTGACCTCATTTAGCCTCATCTCCATTACCTTATTCAAATGGAGATCCCTTTTATAACCTTTTCTAGAGATCTTAACTTTGCTAGAATCTTAGACACAACTCTCTTGCATAAGAGCATTATCTGACATCTCAAGGTAGCTATGATCTTTACCTTACCTATAATCAACCCAAATCTACCCATCATCCATCAAAATTTAACCATAATCAACCCCCAAACTATCAACTACCACTTGAAATGGCTACAATGTTAATGTACCAGATAAGCAAAGTAGAGTTATCTATTTTTGGTACCCATGATCAATTAACTCTTACTTGTATCCAATCAAATTTCAACTTCAACCAACCAAAAAATTATCAATGACCCTTTAACCATTACCTTACCCAACAAAAAACCTATCAACATCTAGCACATCCATCACCCTAACCCTCATATCAATCACCTCAACCCACTAACCTATCAACCTATTAACCCAACCTATCAACCAACCTATCAACCTATTAATCTAAAAAAAAACTAACATATCAATCCAACCAAACTGATCAAGCCAACCCCCCTCATCAAACTTAACCAACTTATCAAACCAACCCATCTTATCAACCTAACCATCATATGAATTACCTCAACCAAACTTATCAATCCCAACCTACCAACCAACCCATAAACAAACTCATCAACCCATCCATCCATTAACCTATCAGCCCAACCAACCTATCAATCATTCAATCCAACCAAACCAATTAAACCAACCCACCTTATCAACCTTGCCCAACTTATCAACCTTATCAAGTCCAACCAACAACTATCAACCAAACCTATTTAACCTATCAAACTTGACAAACCCCTCAAACCAAGAAACCTTATCAAATATACCCTTTAGCTCAAAAACTCAAGAGCCATTGGTGCACCCTCTTCCTAGGGAGTACACCATATTGGGGGAATCATACACTTCAATCCTTGACAAATTCTTGGAGGATTATATCATTAACCTTCCTCTAATCAAACCCATCAATAATTCCCTTTCAAAACCAATTTGATTTATAGAAGATGATTTTAATGCCTATCATCACACCAATGGACATGGGATAGATAGATGTGGCTATTTTAAGATGCTCATCCAAAACCTTATCAATCACAAGGGGGTTTCAAAGTAAATTCTATATGTTCCCTCCAACCTAGACTTAAATATCATTAAATAATCAATCATTGAACTTCTTCCTTCACTCATTACTGAGGAAACCATGGTATAACTCTCAATTGAACCACTTATCAACCAAGTGGAATATTTTCAACTTTCCTTTAGAAACACATTCAAGGAATTAATGAACCACCCTTTTCCACTCAGCCATATGGGACCAACCAGCCAGACTTTTCCACTCACCCATGTGGAATCAACCAACCACCCTTTTGAACTCAACCATGTGGAACCAACCAACCTATCTTTTCCACTTACCAATTTTGTGGAACCTATTAACCCAACCTTAATGACCATCAACCTAACTAAACAAAACATTAACCTAACTAAAATTACCCTTGACCTAACCTTACCTATAACCATTTACCCAACCTTACCTTATCAACCAAACTAAAAAATCAAACCAACCCAACCAACAAACCAACTCAACCATTTATCTTACCTCTCTCAACCAGTCAACCCAATATTTACCCAAAATCAATCAACCATCATCAACATACAGTTCCTCTCAACCATAACTAACCTACCTAACCACTCAAACCAAAATCATCTCATTAAACTTGTCAAACCCTACCTAAATCCAACCCAACTGCTTTCCCCTAGTTTTAGTGCACTAGAGGAAATCCCAAACAAACCACCACCTGTGAACTTAACCTACTAACCACTAACAACTAACAACCCTTAGGGAGGTGGGTGAAGTCATCTTCACCCTCCTAAAACCTTCTTATTAACCATCACCCCTACCTCATAATTATTTTCCCCTCTTATAATCATTTAAGGAAAAAAAATTGGGGTAACTTCCCCTCCATAAGGCTTTGACCATTTGACAACCCAAACCACACCTTAACAATTAACAAACTAAACCTTGGCATTTTTGCCTCAAAATCATCTATCCAACCTATCCAACCAACCAAACCTACCCATACTACCTAACCAATCAACCTTGTCAACCTTACTCACCTTATCTAAAATGATCAACCTACTTAAACAAATCTATCCAACCTACCCAACAAAATATCTTACCCAACCTTATCCACAACCAATCAAACCTTACTTATCACCTATCAAACTTAAACCACAACCAACAAATAAATTGTCATCACCACCTACTAATTTTGGGAGTCACCTTCTCCCCCAACCCATTGGAGATTACCCTTCTTTACCAACCTATCTATTGGAGATTATCCTTCTTCACCCACCTATCAACCAACCAAATAACTTTAACCTTAGTCATTCTTGACTAACTTTTACACATTTCTATTTTTTAACTATCTTCCTCCATTAAAATGTCACCTCACCAACCTCACCTTTTTGTAAACCCATACCTTTTCCCCATCTACCCAAGATTCACAAAGTAACTAGGAGACATCTACTCTCCTGATTGACATTACCCATCCATGCAAGCATGGATCTAGGGCAAATCAAGCTTGAACCTTTTGAACACTTTTGCATTTTCATCTATTCTTTGGTTAAACCAAGTTCCTTGTCATTTGGTGTCTAACTTAAACTCATCCCTTATTTTCAATCACCTTCATCTCCTTATCTTTAAATACAATTGATTAAAAATAAGATCATGTAAATATCTATCATAAAATTTTCCTAATCCTAAGCATGGATACCATAGATCTACCCATGGCATGATCCTCATGGATAATTTTTGTCTCTAATTAAATGCAATCCCATGGTCATTGTCACTTAAAGCCACCTCTTCCACCCATCATCAACCCTCTTGTGCCATAGATTTGCCTCCATAAAGGAAAACTTTAGGCCTATATAGATGGTCTATGTCTAAACAAGCATATAACCATTTGGGATACCATAATATCATTTGGTTCAACATATTTAGCATGCAAATTTCTCCCGTGAAGGACAACTACTAAAAAATTATCAAAATTACTTGAACTTAAAATAGACTGCTCCCTTTAAAGATAGTAATAAAGTATGAGCAAACCCAAACTTAGACCACTCCCTTGAAGGATGGCTGAGTCAAATTTTATCAAAAGTAATTAGTTGAATCTTCCCACATATATCAACTTCACCATCATATCAAAACAAATAATATAAGATCCTAAAAAAATAGAAAATGCTATCCCAAGAAAACCACAATCAGTTTTCATTAGTAGACTTCCCACATCGATTAGTATACACCTAGCATATGACATGGACTTATCTATTATGGTTCATAAGTCACCCATAGAACGGGAAAGCCATCTCCATAAGAAGGTTAACATACCTATCACCTACTACCTACCATCCATTTGCCCTTTTATCTTCCGCAAATCAAGTAACTTGAGCTTACTTAACTCTATGTGATCAAGTTAATTTTTTTAACCATTGAACTAAGCAAAGCAAAAGTGTGACAAGGATTTTATGTTCATAAACCCACCCATCTTTCCATCATGGTCTTTATCAATCAAATCATTTAGCCTCCCCCTTATACTTTCATGATCACTTGGGAGGACATATCTTCTCCCTTTGTTGTCATTGAAACCAAATCATCACTTAGTCAACTAAATAACCCAAACCAAATTCAACCCATCAAACATATAAAACTAAGATTATTTATCTTATCACAAAAAACTAATAAATACCACCCAAACCAAAAATTGCCAATCACATTCATCTGGCCTATCCAATCAAGTTAACATATCAAACCAACCAACCAATGAAGCAACTTGACCTTTTACCTTTGAGAGTCACCTTATCCCTAAAATTTGGAGGTTACTTTTATCTAATTACCTTATATTCCTCAAATTGAACCCCTTAAACACCCATTTAAAATAACTACATCTACCTTGAAGTCCATGTTAGATCCACTATCCACAGGGACTATATAGGCAATGTCCTCTTACCTAGCGCATTAAGAATCAACTCAACCATCTTTTACCCAATTAACTTAACTTAGGGAGACATGTCTTCTTATTTTTGATCCATTAAAACCACCCAATTACCCTAACCATCAAATCATTGGGGATTACCTTCCCTCACAAACCTTCAACTTGACCAAGCCAACCCTACCCTTTTGGGAGATTTCCCTTCTCCTACCTTTACCAACCCTTTGAACATTATCCTACATAACCAATAACCCATCAACACTAAATTAATAATTATTTTTATGAATCTCAACTTTAACCTATCCACCCTCATCAACTATTAGGTTATCCACCCCAAACCACCATCCTAACCTACATTGTCAACTTTAGCCAACTAACCTAATCTGTCAGCCCAACTAACCTTATCAATCTTATCTACCTTATCAAACTAATAACTATCACCTTAGCCTATCGATATACCAACTCCAACCTATCAAACCTATCAAATGACAAAAACCAACCAACTTTACCTACCTTACCCAACGTATACAATCAATCCATCTTATCAACTTCACCCAACCTATCAAGTCAACCTATTCAACCAACCTTACAAAATAAAACCCTTACCTACCGATCAAACTTCTTAAACCTTACCTACCATGATTAAAACACCTATCTACCCAACCACCTATCAAAAAACCTTATCCACTCACCCTAACCTATCAAATCCAACTTTGCCTATCTCATCAACTTTATCAACCCTATCAACCCAAACCAAACCAAGTGGGGAAACCCATTTTGGATGTCCACCAACCTGTTTGAGTATCACATTCTCCCTTTAATTTTGGAGATTAACCTTTTCCACCAAACCACCCACCAATTTGACCATGTCCACTTTGATGTTGGTCATTTTGACCTAACCTATTCACATATTTTGTGATGAACTTGCTTTGGTCATTTTGATCATACAGACGAACCTTACCATGTTAAACATTTGAATTTACACCACCTCATGAACAACCAACTAGACCATTTATGTTTTCTTGGGAGCACTTCCTACCTTAGATACCTAAGTAAACACTGACCTTATCTATGAGATGTGATAAGACTAACCTAATCAGATATGACCAACACTAGAGACTAGTTAACTTGTCATTTATCCTAGAACCCAACTTTATTGTTACCACCATGACAATATTCATCTTTGCACAATTTTAAATATCATACTTCATTAAATTTTGTGTGCATGTTTACATTTCAAATGACCAACTTCACCTTTTTTTCACCCACCTCATGACTCATCATCTACCATTTATTAAATCCTGACCTAATTTAACCTTCACCTCATTGATTTTTGGTTTGAGGGGGAACACCTCCTATACTCAAGGAAATTAGACCTTTTAGAGATGACCCTTCTTCGTAAACCTTAACCCAAACTAAACTGTGTGATTTTTTAATTTAGGTCAACCTAGTTGAGTATCACTACCTAACCCTTAGAGCACACCTATTCTTTACAACCCACCCACGAACCATTAAAGAACTACATTTGACATAAAGTTATTTTGATATATTATGTCCATAGAACTATGTAGGCAACATTCATTTGCCTAGTGCATCTAGAGTTAACTCGGCCATCACCCTTCACCTTTAACCTAACCTGCTCTATTTTTATTTTATAACTTATTGACCTAAAGTTGTATAATAAAAAGGATAAAAATATAGATACTAGAAAATCGACCATTTTTAATTTTGAAAACACCATGGACACTTAACTAACCTTTGGATCTAGTTAAACTCCCTAGTGGACTTATCCCCCTTTTTAACGTACTAACCTAACCTTTTAACATACTTCTTTTAAACCATTTTCCACCCATTTTTATCTCAAAACTTGACCACTGATAGTTAGGGTAATCATCGATGGTTAAGCTTAACCATTGATGGTTAGGTCCTCAACCTGTACCAAATCAATTTCTAGATTGAGTGTGAGATTAAATTTACACTCAATTTGGCAACTTTCTATTTGGTGATACAAATCAATTTTGTGGTGTCCAGCTTAACATCTTTACCTCTTACCTACTTAGCAAATTTTCCACTCCAATTGGCAACTTCTTCCTATAAATATAGAGCTATAGGAAGGAGATGGGGATCCAAAAATTTATAAGTGCATGTTGCCAAATTTTTCTTGCAGGTATCCACCCTTATCGAAATGTTATCCAAATCATTCTTAGAGGTTGGAGTATTATTATATTAAAAAAATCCCTTTAGGTTTTTTCTACTATATTTCAATATAATTGATAATATGTATTATTTTCTAGCCAAAGAAGAGTTCCCACTTCATCTAGATTAACATGCACACACTTTTAACTAGGTACCCTTACACACTCCTTTCGTTCAGTTCTACTTTCTTCCTTCATAAATTGAGAAAGGAGGAGAAAATTTGAGTAAAATAAGTTGTTTTGATTTCTCAATTGTCTGGTTAAGACCATATGAAAAATGGAAAGGGATTTGTGAAACTCACACCTCAACAAAAGAGCAAACAAAGAAAAGCTCAAAATAGACAAAGCATATACTAAAAATGTGATTAATCCTAAGATTCATTTTAAATCATTTTTTTCTTATGCCTTAAAGAGTGTGAAAGGAGAAATTATCTTGTAAATCAGGTACTATAATAGCTGTCTAAGAATAATTTTAGGTTAAATTTTAGTGCTCAAGAGAATATGCACTAGACTAGGTATGTGGCTTAGCACTGGGGGCTTAGTCCCTTTACTTCATGAATCTGAAGCCAAGCCAAGTCACTTAGGTAATAGATACTATTTGTCTAGAGTTTATACTCTACTAGAGAATGGAGTGGGTCTTTCCCTTGGTGATGAAATCCAAGTGGGATCACCAGGTAGGGTAAGGCAATCTAAAGGGTGATGAAATCCCAATGGGCCTCATCTCAAGTAAGTTTTGATGTTTGTTTTGTGTAATTGGTTTGGTAGTGTAGCATATGTGTGTGATGATTAATTCATGATGCATTTAATTAATCTAGATGAGTTAAATATCAAGTAGGAAAAATAATGAATGTACTCAATTTTAACTAAAAGGAATTTTTGATGTCTTTGCAGGCAAACAAGGAACATCTACAATGCACTTAATGTAGGATAAAAATATAACCTATCCCTAAGATAGAAATGTTTTTTGTTTCTTTTTGATTTTTAGAAAAGAAAAGAAATAAATTTTCTACCTTTTGGAATTTAGAAATAACATAAATGCAAGAACATGTATTTTCACTAATACAACAATATGCCTAAAAAGAACTACGAACCCAGAAGGGGTCCCACTGAGCATGCCATAATGTTTCTTAATATTTTTTACTCTATTTTTTACTTTTAAGAAAAAAGAGAAAAATAATAGATGAAGGGTGTGTACCTGGTTATATATTATGGTCATTGATAACCAGACAAAGTGAGAGCTCTTTTTTGGTGAGGAAAGACTACTTGTAATAAGATCACACTCAACCAACTTGTTTGTTAGATGAGTATGAAGGGTGGATTACCTAGTAACACACTAGATCCAAGAAGTGAAATCTCACTTAGATGGCTATCAATCCACTCCCCTAATGATAAATATTTTTTAAAAATAGAAATGAAAGGTGATAAATTTGTAAGAACATAAATGCTTATGTAAGAAATACATAGTGTACCTGTTTAATAAAAATATAGCACAACAAGTCAATACCATGCATAAGTGGATCAAGGTCAGTTCTAGAGGATCTAAGTAGGGTTTCTAGACAAGACAAAAATAGAGATAGGGTCTGATTGGGTGTAAAATGGGAGGAAGTAACAATACATTATTTTTCTTGGTAGGTGACCATTGACGGTCAGGTTGACTGGTGATAGTTAAGTAACTGACAATGGTTGATGTAACTAGTGATGGATGTAACAACTAGTGACTGTTAACTGTAGAAGTTTGTAGGGTATTGAAATGGAGTTGGGGTAGAATGGAAAGTAGGAAACAAGTGTGGGATCTAAGGGTGAGGGATAATGTCTAAGTGATCTGATCAAGACATAGAGATTTAGTGGAGAAAAGAAATGCTAAAAATAAGAGAAAAATACCTGTATGATGTAAAGTGGGAGCCAATAAAAAGCTGAATGAAATTGGGTAGCATAATAATACTCTAACCTTTAAAAGTCAACAGATAGAGTTTTAAGATCTTGGATGCCTGCACAAAGAAAACAAGAGATCCTAGATGCAATTTTTTGGATCCTTTTCTCTTCCCAGAGCCCTTAATTTATAGCATAAAGTTGCTAAGTGAGGAGGAAGGAAGTTGCTAACATGGTCTGGGATAAAGATGCTCATTAAAAAACATGGTAAGTTATAAGCTTTGCATTAGAAAGTTTCTATTTTTCCTCTGCTTATCTTGCTTATAGCTATAGGATCTCATGGCAAGTTTAGATACCTAACCATCGATGATCGTACTCCCAAATAAAAAAGGGTAAAAATGGGTTCTAAATTAAGGTTTAAAAATGTTTAGTCATGGTGTCTTAGGTGTGTTAATGGATGCTAAATTAGAAAAGGAGTTTTAAGGGTGAGTTAAATATGTAAATAACTAAGGTTTAAAATAGGTCCAAGATAGTTTAACATTAAAAACTGGTAAAGGGGATATTTTTGAGTGTCTACATTTTACCCCTTTTTATTATGTAGCTTAGGTCAATAAGCCATAGAACAAAAATGAACTATTGACTGATTGAGGTCTAATTATCTCGAGTATAGGAGGAGGGTATCCCCCCTCAAAATAAGAGTCGATGAGGTAAAATTAAAATTAGGTCATGGTTTGATAGAAGCTGAAATGGAGGTCACAAAGTTGGTGATAAAAATATGTGAGTATTTGAAACACAAATACGTGCACAACATGCGACTAAGTGTGAGAGTCAAAATCATGTAAATACTAAAGTTACCAATGTTGATAATAATAAGTTTGGGTTTTAGGATAAGTGATAAGATAACCAATCTCTAACGTTAGTCATAGATGATTAGGTCACATATATCAAGTCTCCTAGATAAGTTGGGTATTTTCTTAGGTATCTAGGGTAGGAAGCGATCATAAGAAAAACACAAATGGTTGGGTCACATACGAGGTGGTATGAAATGCAAGAGTTTAACATGGAAAAATCGGTCAAGGTGGTCAACATGAATACAATAAGGTGATCATAAAACATGTGAATAGGTGGGTTCAAAAAAGACTAAAATCAATGTAGCTGTGGGTAAATGGTTTTGATGGTTGGTTGGGTAGGGAGTGGCTAAGCTAATTCTTGATATGCTAGGCAAGAAGACACTGCCTATCTAGTCCTATGGATAGTGGGTCCAATATAGACTTCAAGTCTAATGTATTTCTTGTTGGTTGGGAGAGAGGGTTACTCCTGATTAGGTCAAGGTGTGAAAATAATGGGTTACCCCACTTTGGTGTACTACAAGGTTCATTTTAGGAAGAAAAGGGTGAGAAAGGTGGGGAATATGAAGCATAACCATGACCATAAATAGTTAGGATTAACTAGTGATGGTTAGGATTAACTGGTGATGGTTAAAGTTAATCATCGAGGGTTATGTAACCATCGATGGTTAGGTAACCATCGATAGTTGGGAAAAAACCCTTAAACTATGGTGAAAAGACAAATGGTGAAAGTTTTGTCTTTATTTGGAAATTGACATTTGGCATTTTATGCTACTTGAGAATTTTATACAAGACTTGCCCATGAGTGCTGTAAATGTGCTTAGGTGTTGAGAGGGTATTAGTGACTATGATTGAGAGAGTGATCTAGTTGAGCCGAGATGGATGTTGGAGATGCACGTGGCTAGGTGGATGGACATGGACTGAGACATAATCATCATTCATGAAATGAGGTATGGTATGTGTTGACACTGTGGATTGCACCTTTGAGAGAAGGCTGGGCTTCTCTCTTCCATGTGGTATAATGGAGACTCCTCTCTTACTTGTGGGTCTAGCAAAACTGAGGGGAGAATCTCTAGATAAGGGCTAGCTCCCTTTGATGCATCTCTAGGTTATTTCACTACTATTGTTAATATATAAAAGGGAGGAGGTCAAAAAGAGAGAAGGGTTATTGAAAATAGAACCTAAACTAAACGGTGATGTACCAAAAATGGTTGATCTACTTAGCTGGAACATACACTTTCCACCAAGAACAAGCTGATATAAACTTCATTTGATATGAGAAATTCTTCTGCATCAGTGAGCTAGGGGTCCTCTAGAGATACAGGGAGGAAGAACTACTAGAGGTGTTTTAAGACACACTATGGCAGCCTGTTCACATGCACCTACACTCTGCTATGGACACTTCTAGCTAACTTACAAAAGAAGAACTCACAATACACTAGACATGCTAGAATCATTTTGTGAAAGCATGAAGGAAAATGACTTAACACAAGACAAATCCATAGACATATGCAAAAGTGCAATTGATTTAAGGTAAATTTCGGTAGCGCTTTGCCTTAAAAGCTGAGAGATATCCTTTCTCAAATGAGAGATTACAATATATATATATATATATATCAATATATATATATATATATATATATATATATATATATATATATATATATATATATATATATATATAGAGAGAGAGAGAGAGAGAGAGAGAGAGAGAGCAATGGCACCCCTTTGGAAAAGACTTTGGTCCCCTTTTTTACAGGTGGCCCATGTGCATTGAGAGCATCAAAAAAAGGAAACCATTGAAATAAAATACCGTGTTGGCTGCCAATCTTGACTTTGGTGTTCAAACAATATTGTGAAAGAATGGGCCACACCTCTTTGTCTGTAACAAGACTTCTCCTTCAAGACATTCATGTGTTTTGTCTGCTCATCAATTTAAAGTGTGGAAAAATTGGTGTGTCTTCACTGTTCGCACTCCTTGATGACCACTTGGTGGAGACTATTTCAACTACTAGAATAAATCTCCTACTGATGCCTCCCTTTTTCCACCTGGGCTATTTTGTCCATATCTCATTATTTTGTCTCTTCCTGGCTTTGTCTTTTCCTAGAATTTGAGCTCTTGGGGATATCTTATCATCCTTTGCTAGCTCCTTGGGCTCTTTTCTCAGTGGGCTCTTCCTTTTGGCCTTAAGGCCTTTGAATTCTTTTGGGTTTGTGCTCAAGCATTTAAAGATCAACGACTATTCTATTGCCCTGAATTTAACATCTGTAGGGACGTCATCAAACATCTAGATTCTAACAGCTAGTTTATGATGCTTAATTTTGATGTCTTCAGGCTTGTCACCCCATTTTTCAATTCCTTTAGACTTTCTTTCCTTTAGCTTCCTTAGAAAAGTGCTCTTTTGACTGGGCTTAGTCTTTAGACCCTCTTAAAGGGGAAGTGTCCCTTCAGGCTTTGAGAAAGGTCCCTTTCATGATCTCTGAGAGTCTCCCACAAGGGCACCTGCCCTTTAGGGTCCTCTAGGCTCCTTGTGGTTCTCACATCCTTCAGACATTTTGCTTGAAGGAATTGTTCCCTTCATTTTAAATGCTTGCTTTCGGTCAATTTTTTTGCAGAAAAATTCCTTTGGACAAAATGTCCAAAGGAATTCCTTTGGACCTTTTGTTCAAAGGATTTGCCTTACCATTTTCTATGGATTTTCTTTCTGAATGGACAGTCTTTGTTCAATGACCTACCTTGTGAATTTCTTCAGACAAAATGTTTCAAGGAATTTCTTTAGACATTTAACTCAAAAAAATTTAGCCTTCATTTTATTTTTTGCCTTGTCTTTTGTGAAGGAATAATCTACCTAGTTTCAGCCCTTTTGACCAGCTACCCTCTGTAAGGGTAATCAAATCCAAAGTTACCCTTCGAATATTTTGTAATGGTCCACTTTGCTCATCACCTACCCTCCACAAGGGTACTTAACCTTTGAGTTTTTTGAAATTGATCCTTTGGCCTTTTGAGATTTAGTCCTTTTTATCGATAAAAAACCCTCTAAAATGGTTTACTTGCTCCCTTGCAAATATTTGCATAAGCACTCCTTTCAACCCAGCCTATTCTTTCTACACCAAATGCTTGAAGTTGAGCCTTTTTTCATGCCAAGAAGGAAAAAATGTGTTGCAGAAGCATATTTCTAAATTATCCTTCATGTCTGGGTGTTGAAATGAAAATAAAAGAGAAGGGGGACTAATTTTTGCCCACGGGACCAAAAATGGTCAACAATTTGGCAATTCCCAGGGGAAGCATGCCTACTATGCTTAGAAACCAGTAGCCTTAAAGTCCATTGGGCATGGAGTTAGAACTTAGCTTGAAAAAGTTAGCAATAGCCCCAAGAGATCCAAGAATCAATCATGAAGCTTTTACCCCAAACACAAAGGAAAACACACACAAGACTAAAAAACACTAGTGCAAATAACACTTTGGGAAAATAGGGAAAGAAAAAATGAAAGAAAACTAATATGTACAACTAACCAGGTATATTTGAATCCCTCCTTAAAGTCCATTGGGCATGGAGTCAGAACTTAGCTTGAAAAAGTTAGCAATAGCCCCAAGAGATCCAAGAATCAATTATGAAGCTTTTACCCCAAACACAAAGGAAAACACACACAAGACTTAAAAACACTACTTGTGCAAATAACACTTTGGGAAAATAGGGAAATAAAAAATGAAAGAAAACTAATATGTATAACTAACCAGGTATATTTGAAAACTTCTTAAGTCTCCTTCATGGAAAAAAAACTTATGGTGCCAAACAAGTGACTGAATGGAATGAATATTTGGTGACTTGCTCTTCTTGCCTGCCACCTTGATTGGCTTGTATCCAAATTAATTAGGGGCAAACATGCTTCCAACATATATGTATTATTCTTGTTCTTGGAATCTTTCCCCCTACTGGTTCTTCATGCTAGTGTGTTTCATCAAGAAATCAATGGCTGTTAGCTCATCACCATAAGCCTTTGATATGCATCATGGATTGGCTTGTCTCCTTCTGCTTCATTAAAGATGCTGTCAAACTCATCTTCTACTTGATCATAGCTTTCTTGAAGAAGGGTGACTGTTGTGATGTCTAAAATGAGATCACAGACTGATTTCTCATCCCACAGAACATTAACTTCTTGTGTAAGGCTCTCTTTTTCAAATCTTTCCTCAAGATGGACAAGCCTCTCTTTTTCCTACTCAAAGACCAGAGTCTCTAGTTGTTCAAAGACATCCTCTAATCCTCCTCCAACTCGAGTTTCATGGCATGGTATTCCTTCTTGATGACTTCAAAAATATCATCTTCAAATTCACTGACCTCTTAAAAGGATAAATCTAAAAGCTGCAGCCCCTTTGAATACCTATTTGAGTCCCAATGCTACCTCCTCCACCCTTAGCTAGCTCATAGCCTCCTTGAAGAAGATTGTAACTTGCCCCAATGACCTTAAAAAAATCATTCAACACATGATCTAGACTTTCTCCATGCTCTTCTATGATGTCTTGGAAAGTGAGAGAAGAGTCAAATATCGTCTCTTCCTCATCAGAGATAGAGGCAAAAGTTTGTGACTTGTCTTCTTGTTCATCAAAGGTGGTACCTATGGTGATCTCCTCCTCATCTGCACTCATGAAGTCTCCCTGATCAGTCATGAAATGAGCATAATTCTCTTCACTTTCTTCCTTTAAGATGGATTCCTCAACACAAGAGAAACATTCTTCATTTACCAGGCAAGGAGGTGGAACACAAGGATTGTCAAAATCAAGTTGGGAATGGAAAATAGGGGATCCTTTTGAAAACTTATGAGAAAATAGGGGCAGAACTTGGGCCAAAATCACTTGATTTTCATCTCTTCACTTGACCAACACTTCATCAATATCGAAATTAGCTTGAGGATTGGTAGAAGGGGTGTCTTTTGGCGTAGGCTCCTCTCTATATATATTGTAATCTCTCATTTGAGAAAGGATATCTCTTAGCTTGTAAGGTGGAGCTCTGTCAAAATTTACCTTGAATAAAAAAGAAGCATTTTTGTCTTGTGTTAAGTCATTTTCCTTCATGCTTTCACAGAATGATTCCAGCATGTCTAGTGTATTGTGAGTTCTTCTTTTATAGGTTAGCCAGAAGTGTCCACAATAGAGTATAGGCACATGTGAACAGGCTACCATAGTGTGTCTTAGAACACCTCGGGTAGTTCGTCCTCCCTGTATCTCCAAGAGGACCCCTAGATCACTGATGTAGAAGAATTTCTCATATCAAATGAAGTGTATATCAGCTTTTTCTTGGTGGAAAGTGTATGTTTAAGCTAAGTAGATCAACCATTTTTGGTGCATCACCATTTAGTTTAAGTTCTATTTTCAGTAACCCTTCTCTCTTTTCAACCCCCCCTTTATATATATATTATCAATAGTACTAGAATAACTCATATATACATCAAAGGGAGCTAGCCCTTATCTAGAGATTCTCCCCTCAATTTTTCCAGACCTATAGGCAATAGAGGAGTCTCCATTGTGCCGTGTGGAAGACATAAGCCCAATCTTCTCTCAAGGGTGCAATCCATAGTGTCAACAGTATGTATCTTTAGTTGATATGGATTTTATTTTGTAAAATAGGATATATAAAGTGTATATTAATGCATGTGAGTGGTAGATTGTTTGGGTAGGAGATGCTCTAGGGTTTGGTTTTACTAGGGTTTGAGGTTTTATGATGGTGTATGGGAATTTGGGTATAAGATGAGAGTGGTAAGATGTATGTAGGTGTGTATAGGGAATTTAGGAATGATGGGAAGGGATATTTAGGGTAGATTAAGGTGTTTTAGAGGAGGATGGGGGGTTGAGGCTCACCGTCGATGATCACTAAAAGTGATCATTGATGGTTGAGCTGATTAGTGACGATCGATCCAATGGGTAAAAATGCCCCAAGGAGACCATTGATGGTTGAGGGATCCATTAACAATCGATGAAGGGGGGATTTTAGGTGGAAAAAAGAGAGGGGTAAGGAAGGCGGTGTGCATGGATTTGTTGGGGAAAGGGAATGAGAAGGGGGAGGAGTGGTGGATTGGGTGTGATGGAGTGATTGATATTATCATGTTATGGTTTTAAATGTTGGTTTTGAAAAATTTTCTCTTGGGTGTTTTTTAAAATAATGGTAGGGCCTATTTCTAAATTAGATAGATGGTATATTGTTAATAATATTTTCCATTGAAGATAGGGTGCTCTATGAAAAATGTAGCTAGTGTGTTGATGATTGGGATAAAAAAATGGTTTGAGTGTTTTGAGGTTCTATAGGTCAATAAGATGTAGAGAGTAGGTATATGTTTAGTGATATAGGTATTTTTTTCAATGAAATAGCCATATGGGAAAAGATGTAGGGTAGAAAAGGATGATCAATGGTTTTTAGGAATAAAATGTTATCAAGGTGTAGATCGGTATAAATGAGAGAGAAAAAAAATGTGTTAAGGGTATATAGGAAGCTTTGTATAGATAGTCAGCACTAAGATAGAGATGATAGGTAGGTAGGTGTTTAAATAACCATTTAGAAAGAGATGATGGGTAGGATTGAGGGAACAAGAGTAATTAGTACCGAGTAGGTGATAGGTGCATGAAATCCATGAAGGTTTAAAATTGTTGTTTGTACTAGTGAGAGATAGGTGTAGGAAAGGGATAGATGAAATATTATTAGTAGGTGTACTAGTGATTTATATTCATCATATCTTAAGAAATGTAAATAGGGATAAGTTGTTACCTTATTTTGGATATGATTATTTTGTAAGATCAAGAGTACATCCAACTATGGGATCGAGTACCTGAGGTTTTTATGGAGGTGTAAGATGATATGTTTGCAAAGGACTGGTGACATATGGAGGTAGTTGGTTTTGGAGTGATGCACCATCACCAATGCCTTCCTAGAGATACTATGATGATAGTTTCCCTCATCAAGAGATGGGACTTGATGACTAACACATTTTGGTTACTAATTAGAGAGATGAGCATCCTACTGGAGGATGTGCATAGGATCACCTAATTTCCCATCTAAGGGGATGCAATATATCATATAGAGACTGAGGAGATAGATGAGTGTATGGATCTATTGTTTAGATCGAATAGAATGTATGCATAGTTCCACATTGGTATATTCAACATTAGGTCATTATAATAGTGAGCCCAGGGAAAGAGATACCTATTGATGATAATACAGTTGGTGATGACTTGTTATGCTCTACCAGATTCAGTTGGAGGGAAGTCCCCTTATGTTATAATGGGGGCATTTGTGGAGTTGGTATATTGTTTTGGATGGGCCTAGGATCTATTAGTGCAGATCTATAGAGAGCTATGGGGCTTCAAAGCACATAATCATTATGGTATCAGTGTGGGGTAGATAAAACACATGCATAGTTCTGAGACCATTGAGCTTGCCTATAGAGAGTTACTTACTGATGAACTATAGCGTCAAGATTTATTGGTGGAGGAGGGATGGGGTGATGACAGGGGCTGATGGTGGTGTGAGGGATATTGACTTATTTTGAGACGCCTTAGAGGAAATAACACCTAGAGATATAGTTTTGAGGTTGTATAAGACTTGGCCTATATGGGTTGGGTACAAATACCATACATTAACCTTACAAATTTGGATATGGGTGTAAAAGATGTGAGATGGTGAGATGGAGTGCATCCATTTGAGAGAGGGCAGAGATAGTTCAGACTTAGGCATGGGATGCCACCTAATTTTAAATGGTATAGGAGGGAGGATGTGGAGTTTTATTGCCAGAGCTATAGCCATAAGAGGAGGAGTTGGACCATGAGCATCTACCCATCAAAGAGAGAGATGATGCATGCATTACAATTGATTATCCTACATGGTTCCAAGATATATATGCAGTAGTGGATTTTGGTTGGGGTGATGGGGGTCATATACTTATGGACATTGATTCAACATAAGAACTAGCATAGGGTGATCCTTGATTAATGGTAGCACTAGCTACTATCCATGCCCAAATTAAAGCATTACAAGGGTAGGTGGCCTTGCTACAAGGTTTGATTATGGCACTATAGGGATAGGTGGGGACTATGATGGTAGAGAGGGACCAACCACATGCCTAGGTTATTGTTATATAGGGGCAAGTAAATATCTTGTAGGGATAGATAGGCACATTACACGGGCAAATTGGTGTGGGTATGGTAGGTGCAATAGTAGGAAGGCCAATAAATTTAGTGCCATGGGCACATTATTTAGCCATTGTACAAGAGCTTCATTATTATGAGGTGATAATATTTGATCAGTTGCCCCATGCCATAAGAATCATTGAGTAGAAAACTAGCATGAGTGGTGGGGCCATGCTTGGTACCCAGGTTAGTGGGTTGTAATATTGGGTCAGACAGGGGTCCTAAGGGGACCACCACCAAGTATATGTACAGATGGGGCTAGTGGTAGTGGTACTCTAGGTGTAGGCCCATGATGAGATTGCATATTTTTGATATGTATATAAGTATTTTGATACTGGCCTACATGCCATCGATGTGAGATGTATATGAGCGAGAGATAAGTATATGTATTAACACACATTGATGTATATATATGATTTAGATGATTTACATGAGATGACTCAGATGTTTATGTAGATGTTAAATTTACACACCTTGTATTAATATTATGTATCATTATGTCATAATTCCCCCCATGCATAATTATTTTTATAATTACATTTTACCATCTTTTTTTCCTTTACCACCTAGGTTAATAAGTTAAATACTATGGTTAAATAGTAATTACCCCTTTTACTTTACCCTTAAAACCATAAAATCTAAAAAATCAATAGACGCTAAATTTTCTCCCTTTAGAGGTCATTTTAACCCTTTTTTACCCCATGCAAGCTCATTGGAATAAGATTTCATTCATTTCCACCCATTCTGGGTAAATCGACATCGATCCTCTGTGATCAACGCTGATCATTTAAGATTGACATTGATATATAAATACACAACAAACTTTTATTGCTTAGGAGGATGGTGATGGTGCTTTTGACTTCAAAACTCTACCAAAATCTCACTGTAGTTTGCATATAGACTTTGTGAAAGCTTTGTTATCTTGTAAAATCTCTTCTTAAGGAATCATCAAGAGGATTTCATCCACTTAAGGAATCATTAAGTGGATTTTGTGAAGATTCTTCTCTCATCCCATCAAATTTATTTTTAATAAAAAATGTTAGTGTTGTCATTTATTTTTATCTATCATCTTCTGTATCTGATTGTCATCATTTGATATTCGATTTTATCTAGTTTATTAGTTTTCTAGATCATTATTATAGTCTAATCAATATTCAATTTTCTCATACATAATTGATATTGATTCATATGAATCAACATCGATCGTGTTGGATCAGTATCGATTTATGTCAATTTAATCAAAGTAGTTTTAAACATTTCATTTAACTCTTGAATCTCTATCATTTTTTTAAAAAAATTTGTAAACCTTTGTTTTTGTCTCTTTTTCATTCTATTTTCATCATTTTATCAAAAATACAGTCTTATTATAGCCTATTTTCACTATTTAATAGTGTTTCAAAAAATTGATGTCGATTCATTTGAATCAACATTGATCCTATAGGATCAATATCGATCCCTATTAAATCTTTAATATTATATAAAATCTACAATCTATTTTTTAAAATTTTTGTTTGTTCATGTAGATGATCTTACCTAGTTTAGTGCATAATTCAGTTAGCATATTTGATCTTCCCATAATCCTTCAACCTCTCTTTTAAGATCAGAGTGATATAGCTTTTGAGTTAGGACTTTGTCTTGTGATTTTCATACGTAACTTAGCTTATATTGATGAGCTATTGGTTGTAATTCAAGAAGACATAGACATTACTAATGAATTTTGGGATACATATTTTGATCGTATAAATCTTCTTATTAATTAAACATCTTTGACATTGTCTACTTCTTTCTATATCTATTTTTATAATTTCATGTTTAAGAATAAACTTGAATGTTTCAACATGGGCTGACATCCATCTAAGAGAGCATATCGCTTATTGGGAATAGTTTATACCAGAAAACCCACCCATCTATCTATTAATCAATTTTTGTTTAAGTGTGGCGAATTATAGGTTATTCCTCCCTAGCCAAAGAGGAGTTCTTAAAATCAAACTTGATCAATGGTGCACAACCAACCATCCATATCTCTAGGTAATATTAAACCCTACTTATACATTGTTTTTAGTTTTAATTAGATCACATAGAAAAAGCATAACTACTTAAGCATTATGGCACTCCCGGTGGGACCCATAAGGTCTCATTCTATTTATTAAAAAATCATTCTTGAATTTTAAACTCTTTTCTCCCTTTATTTATTTGTTGCATTCATTCAAAGAAATCTAGACTTTGTATTTTATTTATTATTAAAAGTTAACATAAATTGCATGCATTTTCTTTGCTTAGGTTCTTTCACATAGAATAATCTAGGCAATAATCTATCATAGTCATCAATTTATCCACACACAAACCAAATCACTATCATAATTAACACATCTAAACACTTGACATAAGGAAACTAATGGGGATTTCATCACCTCATGGCAACATTTTTCTATTGATCCTATTTAGATTTCACCACCAAGAGGAGGACCAATTCAGTTCTTTGGCTGAGTATAATCTTTAGGCCATTGATATACCATTGGCTAATCACCCACATTGGATATGGGATTGTGAAGTGAGGGGAGAAATCCCCAAATACCAAGCCATGTATCAATACCAATGCAAACTTTTTTGATCACCAAAACAAACTACCTGAAACCATCCTTAGATTGCCATTTCTTAGGACCTTTGTTATTAATTTCTTTTTTGCCTTTTCTTTGACATCTTAAAAGTTAAAAAAGTGATAAAAAAATTCTTTAGAATCACTTTTAATGTGTGTATCTTTCATTCATACTTAAAATGAGATAATTCAAAAATAAATTTTTGTTTTATTTGTTTGTTTTATCTTCACTTTTATTTTTTATTTTATGGTGTTGAATTAACAACAATAAAAAAGTGAAAATATGAGGGTGTTACATCTTCTCCTATCAAGCATACACCTAGTTCTACTTCTTCCCTTGGATCCTTTGAGAATCTGGTGTTTCCACAATACTATCCTCAAGGAGATCCTTTGTAGAAATACTAGACAATAAACCTATTGCTCTTATTCATTATTTGAATAGTTGACCAATACATATTTATCCTTCCCCCTATGCCCAAAAATCTCCACATAAGTTTGGGATGCCTTTTGATGGAAAAAATAAAATTGGATGATTTACCACAACTATGGCAACCTTTTCCACTAGATATCCTCCACCTAGCTCTAATGCTCAGATTTCACAACCTTTAGAGAACCAACCATTCACAATATCTACCAGTTCTTCAACCATTACTTAGGTCCAAAATAGTACTCTGAATATATCTACCATACCTTCATAAACATTAGTAGGGTTAATTCCTATAAATCCCCCTCCCATTAGAATAACTTTAACACATAGCTCACAATAAATCCTATACATTCAACCTTCCCAAAGTTATGTCTCCTCAGCCTCACAGTATGTAGCCTCATCACAACCAGCGATAGCCACTCAATTATAGTCCTTCCCATAGTATAATGTTCTATTAAAAATACCTTAATACATGGTGGTATCTCAACCTATTATGGCTATCATAGCAGGATATTTTCCCTCACAGCCCATGTCCACCACTTTACCAAATTATCAACCCCCTTAGTAGAATGTCTTAGGAGGTGTACCTTCAAGTAATACTTAAATAGACCTTATGAACATACTTATGAATAGGATGGATAGTTTGGAAGCCTCCACCTCTAGACATAACAATATGCTCACATATGATCAAAATTTTAATGATCCAATCCATCCCTCTATCCCTATTCAACCATACCCCTCATAGTGGGAACTTCTTAAATTCACTAAATTTTAGAATAAAGAAGATCCCCAGCAGTATCTAAGAGCCTTTTGACATGCATGTTATCTTATAACACATGATGATTCCCTCTTACTTAGGACCTTCCCATATCGTTAGTAATATCTGCATTAGATTGGTACAATTTCATTCCCCAACATTCCCTCTTTTCCTGTGGATAATTGACCCACATTTTTATAGAACACTTCTCAATTAATATCATTAGAAAAGTGATTATCACCTATATTTAAACTATTAGATAGTTTGAGGATCAATCCTTATCAGACTTTGTAGCTTGATGGCCTGACCTAATCATCCAACTAACTTTACCCTTGCCACAAACATAATTAATTGAATTTTTTTCACGTTCTTGTGCAAAACATATATCATCCATGTTACAAATTCAAACTTTTAAGACATTTGACAAAGCATTTACCATGGCCTATAAGCTTGAACTCCGTGGCATTGAAGAGAGAAAAATTAAGTTTCATAACAAAAACTTTAAGTCTGAACCATCCAAAATCAATATCAATAACCCTAAACCAAAAGGGGTAGCGAATGCAGTTACTATAAAAACTTCTTCCCTCTGTCATCCAACCAATCTAGAGACTCTACCTATCAAATGTAACAACCTATGGGTCTTACTCATTTTCCCTCTAAGAATTTACCTCTTAAGGAATATACCCCTATAGGATAACCTTATGCTTTATTATTAGATAAACTCCTACAAGTAAATGCCATTAAAATCCCTCTGATTATACTAGTCGATGATACACATCCTAAACCTACTTGGTACAAAGAAAATGAATTTTGTAGTTACCACAGGGTAATAGGACATGACATAAAGTGGTACCAATCCTTTAAATGATTACTATAGAACCTTATTGATAAGGGTGACCTTCGATTGGATAATCCCAATGCTCCTCCTAATCAATCTTTAGATATTTTTAAGCAACCATTTCCTAACCATCCATCCACATCAAACAACATCCAAGCTAACCTTAGGGAGACACCAAATCAAAGTCAACCCTTGATTAGTATAATCCATGACCAATTATTACCTAAAGAAGTCCCAAAAGAACCTTTGGTCTTGGATCTCTTTACAGGAGATGCTTTTGATTTGAGTCAACATGAGGTCATTAAAGCTAGTCCCACAATTCCCATAGAACTCCTTGATATTATTACATGGGACCATTTATGTGCACCATCCCCTTTGCCCTCTCATAATGAATCTCTTAAAAAAGAAAATGAAATTAATCCTTAGGATGTTATAGATACATATCTTGACATTTTCAAAGTTGCACATGTTAATCCTTTAATCCCTATCAAGTCTTGTCATGGAAAACATATATTGAGAGTTGACCCTTTTGCCCAAAACTTTGAACCTTCAAAACCATCTTCTATCATAATACCTCCTCACCTTAAAGATACGAAAGGGAAGAGTAAAGTCTCACATCGATAGCTAGGACAATTGTTTTGGCATTCTACCAAAGAAACCCATAGCTCATCCTTAGGTTAAAGTAGATCTTTTTTTAACATCAAAAGATACAAATCATAGTTTGAATACCCCCTTTATGTTAACACCCAAAATAAAAAAGGGCCTATCCCTTTTATACCATCTCTAACATCCATTTTAGGACCTCATCCATCTTTTGCCTTGATCATAGGTTATTCTATCCAAACACATGGAAGGACACAAAATCCTTTTTCATTTAGTACACCTCCATATCCCTCTTTCTCAATTAAGGGAATATTAAAAAAGCCTAAAATAAAAGAGCTTAAATCTATTCTTCTTGTAAAAAGTAAACAACAAAACCAAAAAAGTAATACCTTACCACGAGAGCTTATTATCAAAACCCCTATAAAACCATAGCATGACCCTTTATAAGGGTCTTATGCTATTATTTTGAAGCAATTGTTAGACACCTCCCTCATTGTGCTATCACCTATACAGACCATTAACCTTCACCATAAAAGGCTTGCATGGTATAAAACTTGAGAAATATGTGCATATCATAGAGTACATGGGCATGATATGGAAAATTCCAAAGCCCTAAAGACTATAATCTAGTAGTTAGTTCAAGATGATGACCTCTTAATTGATGATCTAACTGATAAAACTCCTAAGCTCAAAGTTGTTATTCCATTCGTTCCACCTGTTCATGATCCTGTTAGTCCCATAAGTGATAAAGAGTTGGCAGCCTCTTTAGATCCACCTCTACTACAAATTAATGTTATTCATGTAACTACTGGCTCTCAAAACCAAATTTTTAATAAAGATAATGTTTCAATTATAGAAGCCTCTACATCTAATATGCCTAAACCACCTAGCCAAAAGCCTAAATTTTATATTATAGGAACTACCTCTATTGAAGCTAAGGAGTTAGTACAAATATCTATATTAAAATAGCACCACCAAACACCTATCAAAATGTCATTATACGAGCTTTTTGAGAAATCTCCACAACATCAACAAGCAATGATATAAGCTCTCTAAGCTATTGAAGTCTGACTAGATGAACCACAACCTTTGTTAGATTTTATAGGAGCCGTATGAATGGTCTCAACTCTTAGTTTTACTAATTTTGATATTTTTCCTTTATTACCTGATGATCAAGATCCTTCCATTTTTAATACAACTCAAATAAATCAAACTCAAATTAAAAGAGTTATGATTAATAATAGGGAAATCATTAATATTATTTCCTCGCATGCTTTCTAGTAATTATAATTGCCAAAAACCATTGTATCCTAGTCTATAGGAATTCTTTGTGCATTTAATGACATGATACACCCATAGTAGGAACAATCATTATCACCATTTGTGTGGGTCCTCACACCATTCATGATATCTTTTATGTTATAGAAGGAACATTTCAATACAATATTCTATTATGGCATCTGTAGATTTATGTGATGTGATGCATACCTTCCATCATTCATCGATGCCTTAAGTATGAACATGAAGGTCAGGTACACATCATCCCTACTTATCCTCACCCATTTAAATCATGCAACTTCACCTTTAGGCCAAATGATGTCATAATACTCTCACCTAACATAATTCCATCTCTATCTTCAAATCAAGGCTTGACTAACATGACCATCTCTACTTCAAAATTAACTCCTCTAGAGTCTATTGACTCTATGATATAACAAATTTTAATGGGAGAATATTAGTTATTAACTCTTAATAGTTACCCATTCATAGATAATATGTTCATCTTGATAAGTAACCTAGGTATTCACCTAGTCTAGGTGAGACCATTCCCTTTAGACCACCTTTTTTGCGTACTCACTTAATATATGGTGGGATCAATTAAGCTACCTCAGAGTGTAATGGCAATTTTTATGCAAAACCATTTACATCTAATTTCTCTTTTCTTATTAATCCTTATTTTGTTCAAAATTATCTTCATCACTATGCCTATAAGGGCTTTAACATGGGTAAATATGAGCATGGTCCTCATGATGTCGCATTAGGAGATTCTATAAACTGTATAAAAATCATGGATTAGGTTTTAAGAAGGATTCTAAGTCTACCCTGAAACCTGATCTTCTATCATCATTCAAAGAAGAAGAACCATCCTTTCCATCTGATACCTCTTCCTCAACTAGTGATACCATATCCACTCCTAATTTTTTTTTAGTCAATTCTATATTCTTATAACCCTTTGTATTTTATCATGATAATTAGGTCCAAACCATCCCCTTAGTATATCCTTAGTTAAGAGGATATGATGCACTAGTTATCCCTATTTTTTAGTGTCAAGATGATGAGTCAATCTTGACCCATCTAGGTGCTGAAAACTCTATTTACATAATTATCTTCCATCTAAAATGTCTAGAATATTAAATGAAGCTATTGCTAATATTGATATCAAGTCTTAGGATGTCCCAAGGACTATTAAAATTAGCAAAGCCTTAAATTTACAAGAAAGTCAAGATTTTACCACCTTTTTATTAGATCATAGTAAAGCCTTTACCTGGTCTTATAGCGATATGCTTAGTATTGGTCCCTCAATCATTATCCATAACATCATAACCTTTCCTTATGCTAAGCTAATAAAGTAAAAGCTTCACAAAATGCATCCTCAAGTTTCACTCTATGTAAAAGAGGAATTACAACACCTTTTATCCATTAACTTTATTCAATCCATTAATTATCCTCAATGGATGTCCAATATTGTTCTAGTCACCAAACCCACAAGGGGACTTCATATCTATACTAACTTTCATGACTTAAATCTTGCTTGTCCAAAAGATGATTTTCCCCTTCCTAATATGGACCAGTTAGTAGACTTAACAACTAGCCATGAAATGTTATCTCTTATGGATGGTTTCTCTACTTATAATCAAATTCTTAGTGCATCAGAAGACCAACATAAAACTACATTTATTACTCCTTGGGGAACCTTATATTATCATGTTATGCCCTTTGGCCTTAAGAATGTAGGAGCCATTTATCAGTGGGCCATGACTTATGTATTCCATGACATAATCCATAAAATTGTCAATGAATTTGTAGATGATTTCCTTGGAAAATCAAAATTATATAAGGATCACCTATCTATCTTGAAAATTATCTTTAATCATTTACTTCATTATTGTGTACGTCTAAATCCTAAAAAGTATGTTTTCAATGTCTTCATGGGTAAACTTTTAGGTTTTATTATTTCCATTCATGGAATAGAAGTGGATCCTACTAAAATCAAGGCTATCTTAGAGATGCCTCCTTCTTTTGATCTTAATTAGCTTCATAGCTTACAAGTCAAGCTCCAGTCTATTCATCATTTTATTTCCTAGCTTTTTGACCATTATCAACCCTTCCACCATTTGTTAAAGAAGGGTAGTAACTTTGTATGGGATTCTAATTGTCAAGAAGCATTTAATGCACTTAAAGACTATCTTTTATCACCACCTTTCCTTACTTCCCCTAAGGAAGGGAAAAATTTATTCATTTATATCTTGGCTACAGACCATGCTCTAGGTATTATGCTTGCTCATCGAGATTAACATCACAAAGAGCAAGCTGTTTATTATATAAGTCATACTCTCATAGAATATGAAACATGTTACTCACATGTTAAAACATTATGCCTAGAATTGGTTTTATTAGCCTCTAAGCTTTGTTATTATCTCCTAAACCATAATATGTATGCCATTATGACTACCAATCCCCTTAAATTCATGCATTCTAGGCCATATTAAAATCAATGAATGACTAGATGGATCATGTTGTTAGTAGAGTTTGATCTAGATTTTCTCCATAAAAAGTCTATCAAAGGTCAAATTATTGTTGATAAATTGGATAAAGCACCTCTTAATAATAATCAACCTGTTAATTATGAATTTCTTGATGAAACTATTGAATCCATTTCCCAAAATATCAAATGAATCTATTCTTTGATGGGTTTAAGTGTGACTGCAAAAGTGGTGCAGGGATTGTATTAATCCCTCCTCAAGGTATCCCCATGCCTTTATCTTTTAAATTAGACTTTGATTGCACCAATAACATGGATAAATATGAATCATTGATTATAGGACTCCAAATTAATCTTGCACTAGGAGTCAAATCCCTTAACATCTATGGGGATTCTCAGCTCGTGATCAATCAAATTACAAATATATATCAACATAAGAATGATATCCTTCAAGGATATAGAACTTTGGCTGATCAAATTTTATCTACATTTAAACTTTATGCCATCCAAATTACTCCTAGGTCTACTAATAAGTTTTTAGATACTATGGCATCTCTTGCTTCTTCTATCTTAGCCTCATCTCAGGAGTCTAAGTTATTTGTTCTTGTCCATCAACTTAATCAGCCTTTTTATACAAGGATGGATCTTCCATCCATCCATAATATTGAGGAAAATACTGAGGAGCCATGGTATGTACAAATATTTAATTATTTATCTATAGGATTGTCTCCCCCTCATCTATCCAAAGGTGCTAAGCACATCTTCCAACAGAAAGCTACCCACTATGTCATTCTAGGGGGAGTTCTTTATAAGCATGGTTTTGATAGTATTCTCCTTCATTATCTTCAAAAGTGTGAAGATACTTTAGTTATCTAGGAAGTCCATGATGGCTTATGTGATGGAAAATTTTAATGGCCATGCAATCACCAAGAAAATCTTACGCTTAGGTTACTATTGGCCTACATTAAATCAAGATTGTTGTACATATGTTAAAAGGTGTGTAAAATATCAACATGTAAATTTATCTGATGTCCTTAGTAAATCTTTGAAATCCAGAAGAGAATTTTGGCCATTCTCATAGTGGGGGCTTGATCTTATCAAGTAGGTTAATCCTTAATCCTCTCAATGTCATGGATTTATTATCACTGCCAAAGAGTACTTCACTAAGTGGGTGGAAGCTATGCTACTTATCTCGACCAAGGTAGAGAAGATTGTGGAATTTATCCATAATCATATTATTTTTTGTTTTGGAATTCCTTATAAAATTATAACAAATAATGAAAAATATTTTAAAAATAAGAAAGTCTAGATGTTATGTGACTCATTTAAAATCAAATTAACTTTTTCTTTACCTTACTATCCTCAAGCCAATGGTCAAGCCGAAGAATATAATAAAACCTTAGTAAAAATCTTAACCAAAGTCATTAACAAAGTTGGAAAATATTGGCATCTTTGTAACCCTTTTGCCTTATGGGCATATCAAACTAGTATTCAAACCCCTACAAGTGCTTCTCTATTTCTCTAGTTTATGGTTCGGAAGCAATACTTCCTTTGGAAGTCCAAATTCCCTCCCTTCGAGTATCTCTTAGAGAAATTTTTTTTGACGAGGATTTTCATTAGGAGTGTTTATGCTAGCTTAAATTCTTAGATGAGCATCAAGAAGTAGCCCTTGAACACCTTCATATATATCAAGAATGATTAAAACGAGTATATAATCAACATGTAAGAGAGTGTGAATTTAATATTGGAGATCTTGTGCTTAAAGAAAATCAACATGTCACTAATATGGAATGAAGTAAAAGGGGTAAGTTTTCTCCTAATTGTCTTGGACCATACATCATAACCCATAAATATGGATCTGGGGCATATCATTTAGCCTCTCTTAATGGTAAACTAGAAGTGAACCTCTTAATGCCTTGCTTTTGCATCCTTTCTATAGTTATTAAATATTGGCTTGTCTTGAGTAATCAGTTCTATCATATCCCTTTATACCTAATAATGATATGAGAATTATGTGATTACCCGATAGTTGTAATCCCTGCCTTGAATATGAATACCCTAGCTCTATTCATAGCATTTTCTCTTGGATAAGTTTCACCTATATTAGGAGAAACCCCAAATCATTATTTCCCTTATCTCTTACATACCCTTATTTTATAAGATAACATAATGATTTCATATAATGGAATCATGGAAATTATCTTAAAAGGATATTTTTATGCTAGTATTATCATTATTATAAAAAAATCAAGTATAAAGATCCAAATCAAAAAGGAAAAAATAAAACACTGATCCCTTGAAGGAAACCTGTAATCAAATACAAAAAAGCAAAAATAAATAGACTAATCCCTTGAAGGATAGCTATGAAAAAATATAAAAATGTAGACCACTCCCTCAAAGGATTGCTACTAAGCAGAAAACTTCCTACATTAATTAGTTTTCAAAATTATGTCATTTTTAAAAACCCTAAAAACAAGTCAACCATAAAAAAAAAGTCATTTTTTTCAAAAGAAAAATCCTAAGAAATCTTCCCATCTCGATTAGCTTTCTAATAATAGACTTCCCGTATTGATCAGTCTACTTTCTAGCATAAAATTATTCTTAGAAGAGAAATCCTGATTCTTGAAATATGAGTGACATTATTATTCATCCCTTATCCCATCAAAATAATCTAATCCCAATAATCATATCTCTAATTACTCTAGGTTATGTTAATATTTATTATCCTTTAGTTAAGGATGCATATGCAATGTAGATGAGAGGTCCTCTTTTTGGTTGTGGTCCAAGCTAATGTGGAATGGATTTATACTTTATGTTCATTAAGAATCCATAATCCACCAATCCTAATCCATTTAATATAAGCATGTAATCCATAAATATCATAATGTCAAATAATCCATAATCCATAAATCCATAAGAACATATAATTTTTTAAACCCATAACATCACATAATAAGCATAAACCATAATTTCCATCCCATAATATAGCATAATCCATAAAAAAAAATATAATTTACATCATGATAATAATTAAAACCATCCATAATATGCCATAATATATCCATCTAAATAATCAATGAATCTCTAAACACATCACATAATCCATAAAACATAAATATAAGTCTATATATACATCTCAAATGTCTATACAAATGTAATGAAAGGGCTCATGGCATGTATGATGTGCATGTATACTAGGTAAACTCTATCCTGATGAGATGAATGCTATCATATCCCCTATCATCTCCTTCTCTCCCTCTTACAATGCTCCCTATACTGATGGCACCTGGGGTCCTTCGTGATAAGCTATGGCTAGCCACATGAGATGCAAAGCAAGGATCCTTTTATAACTGATCCTGTACAATCATCTCATAGTATCATAGCTCACTAAGTGTATCCCTATACCTCCATATTGGTACCATATCTATGGGAATGGATCTCAAACTTGTAGTATTTTGATTTGGCCTCTCAATCACAAAAGCTCTCATCTACTCTAACTCAGCCCTGCAACTATCCCTCTCCTAAATGGCCTAGTCTTGGTATCCTCTAACCCTATCAAGCTCATCCCATAAAATCTATAGATTGGATTATAATATCACCTACTCATCCTATCCTAGGGCATATTATACTGGTGCCTCATCTATGTGCTCATCTTATACTGGTGCCTCCTATACCACCTCCTATCGAGGCCTCACTACTCTATGCTACCACCTCACCATATCTCCCATAAACCAAGTGGCATAGTCAAATGTATAGCCTAAATCATCCACATATGATGTTATTAGCTCCTCTTGTGATCCCATCTAGATGATTATGGTGTCAGGTGCTGGCCACTCTAACTCTATATCCTCCTGCCTATATAAGTGTGGAGCTAATGGTACATCCTATAACAACCTAAATTGGTGACAGACCCTATCAAAATAAAATAACTCCACATGGTTCATCCATCACTCATATATCCATCTCTCTTGGGTCACATTCCCTAGCTTTACCTTCATGCTATGCCATGTTGGAAAATGCACATATGGTCTCCAAATAATGTTTCTAATCTATAAGATCTCAAAAATCTATCTATAGTATGCTAGATCATGCACTACCTTATCTGAATATGGTATGACTAGGTCATCATCCCATAAAAATAAGATAACACTATATGCCATGTCTTTGTATCTAACTCATGGGGTCCCAAGAGGGTGAATCACTTGAATGTGCTCATATGTCTAGTAGTGAAGCACAAATGTAATGTCAAGCCCTAGCTAACGCCCAATACGCTAGCTCCATAACTATTTATAAATCTACCCTAGTAAGATGGGCACCCAAGAAAATATTGTATTATATTATAGCATATCTACTATGATTATAGTAAAGCTTCATGGAAACCATCCTCTACCAGAATTAGGTAATGCATAGTAAGTCACTGCTACCATAAGCATGGTCAATAATACCCTCTCTACTGGTGCCTGCTCAAATAAAGGCTAGAATGAAAACCCAACAATAATGAATATAATTTCTATGAAATCCTCACCATATGATTGTCTTAGTGACACTGATCAGCCGACCTCATCCACTATGTACACTAGAGCTCCATGGATTGGTAGCCTCATAATCTAGAAGATGTCCTCGATAGTAATCATCATCTCACCTATTGGAAGATAGAACATATTGGTGGTATAATTCCACTACTCTAGAATCACCATTATCATACCAATGTATCGATGGATATGGTGGTAATACTAAATCCCTCCAAAACCCACCAACTTTAAGTGCACCTAGTCATCATCATCCAACTCCTTTCATAGCTCCTCTAGAAATAATGGGATTCTCTCCCTCATAGTCAGTAACTCATGGGCCTATCATAAGCAATATTTTACTAGTTAATTTCTACTCTTCCTTCCTTTATTACCCTCTCCTTGTAAATCAACATTGATCCTTTCAGATCAATGGCAATCTTTAGATATTGATGATGATCTATTTTGGATTGTGGTTGATCTATATAGATCGACATCGATTCCCTCCTACCTAAAAAATTAATTTTTTCCCTCCTATCCCCTATGCATTCCTAATATACTCTCCCCTTATCCTATTCCCCTTAATTTTCCTCCTCTAAACCCTCTTTTAAGCTAATTTTTTTAAAAACATAAAAAACATTAAAAATGTAAATATATAAAATAAGTGTCACCTACATCATAGTTCACTCATCGTCATTGTCGTCCACTCCCACTAGCCTCCATTACTTTGTTTGTGTGTCTACATGTTAGCAAACCATCAAATTTTGCTTATAAAACTCTCATGTACTTGATATCTCAATGAGCCTTATTATTTGTTAATGGACTCTTTATAGCCATTTTTGAGATCAAGATCATTCCATTTGATTTATGTCAATTCTCTTTAATCGATGTTGATTATTTTTGAATGATGTCAATTCTCTTGAACTACCATTGATTGTTTTTGATCGATGTTGATTCCCCCTGGTTTGATTGATGTTTACATTTTGGATTATTTTTCCTACTTTCAATTTGTTTTTGAACCCATATTTTCTTGCTTTTGTCATAGCTATCCCATTTTGTCTCTCCTATTACCCTTTAGATTGGAGAATTTTGGCCCCTTGTCAGTTCTCTAATCTCTTTTGGCATACCCTTGATTTTTGGAACCTTATCCCATGTAAGATCCCAAGGGTGTCTTTTGTCTTGAGTACATTTGCCTATAGGTACGTCTACACCATACACACACCAGATGCTTTGGTTCGCTATTCCTATCTCTCATTCTTTTGATTTGCCTATTATAAGCTTCCTTGTTTTAGCTATGGCATTTCACTTTTTGATCTAGTTTCTCAAGCATTCTAACTTGCATTACTTTTTGTTTCCTTTAATACAAACATGGACTTCCTTTTTTGTTATCTATCATTTTTTTTTATGTGTCCTTTAGCTATCTTCCATTTTATCCATACCGTATCATCCATTTTATTTTTACATTCCATCTTGTTCAAACCTATTATCTATTTTGTTTCACTTCTCATTGCCTAGTTTAAGGGGGGATACCTTTTCATAAACTTGGGGTATTAGGCAGTATATAGTTTTTGTCTCACAACACACCATTGTATGCCACTCCATAAAAAGGGGAAAATGTAGATGCTAAATTTATACACCTTGTTGTAGACACCGAAATCGTGTCAACTCCCCTGGTCATCTTTCATTTTATTCTTCCACGCCTATTTTGCCCCTGTCAACCATTTTCTTACTAGCCTTGACCCTGGCAGCATGTAAAAATGAGTAGAGAGCTAAAAGCTAGACTCTGTCCTCATTATGCATCTGTCGACGATGGTCGTTACCTGGTCGATGTCGCCAACATCGGTCACTTATCGGCCGACGTCGGCAATCCTACCGACGTCGGTCACCTTACCGTTATTCGTTATCAGTTACCATTCAGTTCCCAACTAGTTTCTCAAACGGTTGTCGAACCATCCCCTGGCCTTCATCAGCGTCCGCCGATCAATCCCGAACATGAACCAATCAATCAAATCTCGAACTCTGACATTTTCATAGACTCTGGAAATCACTTCAATCAACACTCTCTCACGATCAACCAACTCCGGCATCAACCAACTTCAATTCGGCACTGCATAGACAACTTCAACAACGTCAATCATGTCTTCAGCGTGACAGGTAAGTATCTCCTTCTACTTGTTTTTATTTCCTTTTGGTTATTATTACTTGTTATTTCTATTATTCTGGATCCTCTGACTGTAAACTGGAGCCCTGAAGTTCCTTATTTACAATTCTGCCCACTATCCCCTGACTACCCTATACTCTGTTTAAATCCCCTGAAAACCCCCAGACTTTGTCCAGACTCGACCTTACCTCACCCAGACCCTGACCAGACCCTGTCTCGACTCTATCAGACCCTGTCCCGACCCTGACCAGACCCTGTCCCGACTCTATCAGACCTTCTGCAACTCGCCCAGACTCTGTCCAGAACCTACCCCGACCGACGCCGGTCACTACCCCGACCGATGCCGGCAGTTTGATCGATGCCGGCACCTTCCCTAACCGATGCCGGCACCACAGAGACCGATGCCGGCGACTATACAGAATAGTGCTGCTTATTAGGTACACATTTTAATTTTTTGTCATTTATTTTTATCATTTTATCTTTCATTATCTACTTTCGTCAAATATTCTGCTTTTTTTATCAGTGGGTTGATATCTTTCTAGGAAGTCTTTGTACTTCTGGGATCGGGCATTCGCCTGATAGCCCACCATATCCTTGACTAACATTTTTCATCTAGTCTCTTTTTCTTCACAGGTGTCATTCCTCCACAGCCAAAGAGGAGAATCTTCCAACGTTTGATTTCAGTGCGCATAACTTTATCAGGTACTTCTAGCCTTGACCATTTCTTTTAGTTTCTTATTTCTTCTTTTGTAGAAAGCAATTTTGCATAGAAACATTCTGGCACGCCCGGTGGGACCCTAGGTCCTCCTTGGGTTCTTTCTCTCTTTCTTTCGTTCATTTAGGTGCATTAGATTCCTTCCTTTTCACCTCCTCTCGTCTCTTCTTAATGACATCATAAGCAGGACTAAAATGAACATTTCTTTCTTTCTTGCACTTTTAGACTTGCTAAAACTCATATTCTTCGACTCTTTCTCCATTCGTCTTCATACAAACAAATATTTCAACTTGGGCATTAAAACACTTTGCATTCATTTCTATTTGCCTGCATCTCTTAGACCACACATAGTAATTAAACCGCATATTGAATTAATCTAGATCACTTGATGTTACACGACTAAACCACCTGCACAAAACAAACATTTTAACTTACCTGAGACAAGGCCCGACTGGGATTTCATCCCCCAGCAGATACCTTACCCATCTTGGCAATCTCACTTGAATTTCATCACCAAGGGGAAAGCCCACTCCGTTCTCTGGTGGAGGATAATCTCTAGTGGAAGTATGTTTTGGCTAAGCGAAACCAGCTAACCACTGGAATCGTGAAGTGAGGGGAGCTTGCTCCTTAGCACCAGGCCTGTACAGAAGCTAACACAGACTTCTTGAGCACCATAACAAAACCCGAAACCATCCATAGACTGCTTCTTCTAGGACCTGACTCAAAAGCTAATCTTCCTCTACACATATTCTAAGGCATAAGCCACTATAATCCTAATAATTTACTTCTAGGGTTTTAGGATCTACTTGTGTCTTCATCTTTTTTTAGTTCTTATCTGCTTGTTTGAGCTTGTGAGGACATTCTTCCTTGCCTTGAATGGTTCTGACTCGTAGCCAAGCCAAGGCTCTAGTCGATCACGCGAGGCATCATCCTCTTCCATCTACCCCACCTACAACCAACCCTATAATGGAGTTCAACTCAGAAACTGAAAGAACTCCTACCAGACCATCTCTGACCCAAACACCTATTATCCCAAAAGGGGACCAAGATTTCACATGATTCTTGGACCTCAATATCGCAGCCTTACAACACTATCTTGTGAATAGCTGAACGCGAGACTCCTCGGGCAATCCAATCTATGGAATGCCGACTTCTCTCTTCAAAACTGCGGCTGTATCAACGACGTCTGTAGTCCAACCCTCAGATACCCAGGCTATTGCCTCAACCAATGACCAACCTTTTACCAACCATCTAAGCGTGGCCTCTCCTTCCATCGTTGGGCCCACTTTCACCAGGGTTTCGGCCCCCTATCAATCTCATCCCACTCAACCACTTTCTACCCCCTTTCAAAACTTGGTCGTCTCCATTCCGCCTACCCTTACTCCTATCAACACTAGGGTGGCTACCTATCCATTGGCCCATGTTACCTCTAGCCAACCTCCCATGACAACATCAAACCTAGCCATGCCTTCTATCCAACCATCCTTAGTCACTTCTTCTATCCCTACGACTAGTCATCCGTACGTTGCGCCCTTATTGGTACAACCGACTACGTCGTACACCTCTTCCAGCCTCTTTCAAGAGCCTTAAAATTTAGGAGGCATTCCACCCGCCAATCTGCCAGTATATATTATCAAGATGCTGATGGATAAAATGTCCAACCTAGAGACTTTCGTTACCGGCTCACGCAACACTCTCTCGTACGAACAAATCTGCAACGAGCCCATCCATCTTTCTGTCCTCATCAGACCATATCTTAGCCAGTGGGAACTTCCTAAGTTTTCTCATTTCCAAAGCAAGGAAGACCCACAACAACATTTATAGGCATTCAGACACGCCTATTACCTTATCACCCACGATGATGCGTTGCTCTTATGCACGTTTCCCATGTCTCTCTCAGGTGCTACACTTGATTGGTACAGCTCTCTTCCTAGCCATTCCATCTTCACGTTCACTCAGTTGGCCCAGCTCTTCCTTGATCATTTCTCCATCAATATCACCAAGAAGGTCTCCATCACAGACCTCTATTCTATCCGCCAGTTCGAGGATGAATCCATTGCTGATTTCGTCGCTCGGTGGAGGGGCCTTATCAATCAACTTTCATTTTCCTTACCCCAGCCTGAGCTTATTGAACTTTTCTCTCAAGCCTGCGCTAAACATATTTCTTCTACCTTGAGGGTTCAGACCTTCCACACTTTTGATGAAGCCTTCATGATGGCTCATAAACTTGAGTTACGTGCCATCGAGGAGAATAAAGTCAAGTTGCGGAGTAAGAATCCTAACTCTAAAACCAATGACCCCTCTTCTAAGCCTTCCTCGTCCAATCCTAAATCTAAAGCTTCAGCAAATGCTGTGGTTATTAGATCTTCTTCCTCTTCACCTTTAACTAATCAATCTGAACCATCCACATCTATGAGTGTCACTCGCCAATTTCAGCAGAGATACATACAGCGATAGTTTACTCCACTTGGAGAATCATACGCGTCTGTGCTGGAAAAACTCGTCAAACAAGGGGCCATCAATCTCCCTCAGATCTGACCACCACCACAATTTGATCCCTCACGTGCTATCCCTGCGTGGTATAGGGAAGATGACTTCTGTAACTACCACCGTGTTAAAGGTCATGACACAGGCAACTGTAAAACCCTTAAAAATAAAATCCAAGACATGTTGGAAAAGGGTGACCTCATCCTCGACAATCCTAATGCCCCTCCTAATCAGGGTATTGATATTTTCAAACAACCGTTCCCTAATCATCCACCAACCCAAAACAACGTCTAGACCTTGACTGATAATACCCATGAACATAATATTCGAACAGTCAATACAGTCTCGCCCCTCATTTCTAACCAACCTCCAAAGGTGAGTTCATCCATCAGTCCATCACATGTGGATGAAACTCTTTCTCCGGTTAGTTCTCCCTCAACTTCTCTCATTTTGGAGGACGCCTCAACCTTACCTGTACAGCCAGTTTCACCATCTTCCTTCTTGCTGCCCATGGAGGACCCAACTTTTCCTACTCCTTGACCACAAGTGGAGGGCACTATCATCCCTGCCCTTTACCCACTTGAGGAGCTTCATTCTCCAATTTCTTCTCCACCCAGGGAAGAACCTATCTCTCCTTCGTCTCCAACCAAACATGAACCTGTCAAGACTTCACCATGCTTTGGGGCCGAAACTACCATACCTTCAATCCCACAACCGTCGGCATCTTCTCAAGAGCCCAAACTTCATCCCGCATCTTCTTAGCCATTTTCTCGACTAGTGGAGAGACTCAAACTTCTCCCTTCTAGGAAAGTGGAACATCAGGGATTGTGGGACCGTCTCACAGCTCTTCAACAAGCCCGGGCCCTCTCATCTCATGCTGCTAATCCTCCCATGGCAAAACCTCCTAAGACTATCAACAAAAATCAGATTTCTGCCTCTAGACCATCTACATCTCCATCAATCTCATCAAAACCAAAACCCTCATCTACTCCACCTAAACCTATCAAATCGCTTGGCGTTCGCCCCGTCTCCAACCTCACTCATCCACAAGTGAAGGTGGACTTAAACCAGACTTCAACTAATAGTAGTCTTCAACCCAAATCACAAAAGACTGCCAAACCACAGAGGTGAACGCCTCCTCTTTTGTCCCCATTGCCCTCCATTTTGGGCCCGCATCCTTTAACCTTAACCAGAGTCCTTCCCACTTCAACCTCTAATCAAAATCGGTTGCCTCCTTTGCTTCCTTTACCGACCACTAGCCTACCCTCTCCCAAAAGGGCGGTACCTCTCATGAAGAGTGTACCGTCTCCGCCTATCATCGCACCATCAACCCAGAAGGTGGTATGAAAGCCTCCTCCAACTTTGCCCAAGCAAAAGTCACCGACATCGCATAGATCGATGAGCATAGATCCTTTAGTGGGTTCATACTCTTTAATCTTGCAACGACTTTTGCAAACTTCTAGCATAACTCTTCCACCCATCAAGCCTTTCCAACCTCTCGGGTCTAAACCCTCCTAGTTCGACGACACGAAGATTTATTTATATCATCGTACACCAGGACACGACATCGAGGCTTGCTGTGCCCTCAAGGCTGTCATTTGCTGTTATCTAGAGAAAGACACTCTTCTCTTTGAGGACACTTTCAACCAACCCTTGACTCCTTCTCATAACCCTTCTACCTCTTCAAACCCATCTACATCTCATCAACCGGTTACAACTCCCTCATCACCTTCACCTCCCATCTTTGAAATCAATGCCATTCACATCACTACTAGGTCACAAAAGGACAAGGCAAAAGAAAAAGCTGCCATTCCTTGGACCTACCCTTTTGTCAATCCACCTCAACCGCCTAAGCCTAAGATTTCTATCCTTGGCGCGCCTCAACCCTCCTCTTCTTCTTTTTCTTCTGGACCAATCCATGACTCCATGTTGAAACAGCTTCACCAGACGCCTGTGAAGATGTCCCTCTATGATCTCATCCAAACCTCACCCCAACATCGTCAGGCCCTCATCCAAGCCCTACAGATAGCGGAGGTCCAACCCGAAGACCCCCAACCACTTGCTGCCCTTGTCCACTCCTTAGCCCCTGTTGCCTCCATTACATTCAGCGATTCTGAGATTCCTACATCCAACACGGAAGATCAAGATGCTGCTCTCTTCATCACTGCCTATATCGATCGAACACGCATTAAACACGTTATGATTGACGGAAGCGCTAGCATCAACATCATCTCCACCCATGCCTTTGATCAGTTGGCTCTTCCCAAGAAATGCGTCTCCAAAATTGACGCAATCTTGTGCTCTTTCAATGACACTACTACCACGACCATTGGCACAGTCGTTCTTCATATTCGCGTTGGTCCACACACAGTCCCAGAGCTCTTCTACATCATCGAAGGAGAGTTTCAATACAACATCTGGCTGGGCTGACCCTGGATCCGTGCCATGTCCTGTGTCCCCTCCACCCTGCACTATTGTGTGAAATTTGAGCATGACGGACAAGTCCACACCATTCTTGCTGACCCTTCACCCTTCAAAACATGCAACACCACCTACCGTCCAAACGATGTCCTCATCCCTATCAAGTCGTTAACCCTGGCACTGCCTCCATCTGTAGAAGCTTCGACCAATTCGCAACAGGCAGTCGCCCTTACACCTCCCCTTCAAGCGACGACCACAGATCCCATGAAAGATGTCTTCCAAAGACTTTCATTGGGAGAATATCGCTTGTTGGCTTTAGATATGTTCCAAACTCCACAAGAGTATGGACGTCTTCATCACAGCCCCAGCTACGATCATCAAATAGAGATGATCATACCTTATGGTCCACCTCACCTTCGCACTAACCTCGTCTATGGGGGGCTTAATCAAGCTCCTATTGACAGTAATCCTCTTTCTTCACCTCAACCTTTCAAATCAGACTTTTTGTTTCTTAGCAACCCTGCTTTTGCACACACTTACCTTTACAGGTGTGCATGAAAGGGTTTTGGTTTTGGACGCTATGAGCAGGGTTCCCATAGGCCTATCTAATCGCTCAATGATGACGATGCCAAGAAATGATATGGTTTGGGATATCATGACCCTACTCAAGACCCTTTAGACCTTTGTCCTGAACCAATCATTGACCAATCACCTCCACACTCGCCTGTTTCGCCCCCTTCACCTATGGAGTCAGTGGTTTCCATTCCTCCTAGTTTTTTTTTCCATAAACACCATCCGCCTGGACCCCTTAACTTATCAGCTCAATGGGGTGTCCAATTCTCTCCCTCTCATTTTTCCCAGCATGATCAAAGATGAGTCGGCAACCATTCACACTGTTCATTACGTTGACGATGACGCCATTCTTTCTTACATGGGCGCTGACGATTCTTTCATCCAGCGCTCTCTCCCTTCTGAGACCTAGGTTATGTTAAATGAATCAACCATTGACATCAACCTTCCTTCTTCTGATGTTCTTCATGTCTTAAATATTGGCCAATCTTTAGACACTCAGGAGCAGCTTGACTATACCCATTTCCTCTCCAACCATATCAAGGCCTTTGCCTAGACTTACAGTGATATGCCTGGCATCGACCCCACCATCATTACCCATAACATTGTCACCAAATCAGAGGCTAAGCTTGTCAGGCAAAAGCTTTGAAAGATACATCCTCGCGTTGCCCTCCTTGTAAAAGAGGAACTTCAGCACCTCCTTTCTGTCTCCTTCATCCAGCCCATCGATTATCCACAGTGGGTCTCTAACATCGTCCCAGTCACCAAGGCAACTGGGGGGATTCGGATCTACACGAACTATCGTGACCTTAACTTAGCCTATCCTAAAGATGACTTTCCTCTTCCTAACATTGACCAGCTTGTTGATCTTACGGCCGGCCATGAGATGTTATCTCTTATGGATGGGTTTTCAAGATACAATCAAATCTTGATTGCTCCAGAAGATCAGCACAAGACTACTTTCATTACCCCATGGGGGACTTTCTGCTATCGAGTCATGCCTTTTGGCTTGAAAAATGCAGGCGCCACTTATCAGTGTGCCATGACCTACATTTTCCATGATCTCCTCCACAAAATCATGGAGGACTATGTGGATGACCTGCTTGGCAAGTCCAAGTTTCTTTGTGACCATCTAACCATTCTCAAAATCATCTTTTCTCATCTTCTTCAATATAATGTTCATCTTAACCCCAAGAAATGTGTCTTTGGGGTCCGTGGCATCGAGATAGATCCCGCCAAGATTTGCGCTATCCTTGAAATGCCTCCACCGAACAATCTCAAGCAGCTTCGCAGTTTACAAGGGAAGCTCCAGTCTATTTGCCATTTCATCTCACAGCTTTCAGACCGCTGCCAACCTTTTCATCATCTCCTTAAGAAGGACGTCTCCTTTAAATGGGATGAGGACTGTCAAGAGGCTTTTGAAGCCCTCAAAAGCTATTTGGTCTCTCCACCAGTCCTCATTCTACCTAAAGACGACCAACCTTTCTACCTTTATATCTCTGCCACCAACCATTCGTTAGGTGCCATGATCGCACACCGAGATGAGCATCACCGTGAGCAAGTAGTCTATTATATCAACCGAACACTGGTTGATTATGAAACTTGGTATACCCATATCAAAAAACTCTGTTTGGCGTTAGTCTTTGCTGCTACTAAGCTTCGCCACTATCTTCTTAGTCACAAAACCTTTGTCATCACCCACACCAACCCTCTCAAGTATATGCACTCCAAGCCATATCAGAATCAACGTATGGCTCGGTGGCTCATGCTGCTTGCTGAGTTTGATCTCGAATTCATCCAACAGAAATCTATCAAGGGGCAAACTATCGTTGATCAACTAGCAGATGCCCCTCTTCCTGACAATCAACCTTCGTAGTATGAATTCCCTGATGAGTCTATCACTGCACTTTCCTCTGACGACACCACCTATCAGATGACTATGTTCTTTGACGGTTCCAAATGTCAACTAGGTGGGGGTGCTGGGGTTATTCTCATCCCACTCAAAGGGGAGCCCATGCCTTTGTCTTTTAAACTTGACTTTGATTGTACCAATAATATGGCCGAATACGAGGCCTTAATTTTGGGACTCCAGACTGCCCTCTCTCTCAGCATCAAGTCCATCAACATCTTCGATGACTCGCAACTCATCGTCAATCAGGTCAACGGTTCATACCTCTGTAAAAATGAAATTTTGCAAAGATATAAAAACCGTGCTGACATTCTCCTTGCATCTTTTGACCATTTCCTCCTGCAGACTGTTCCTCGATCCATGAATAAGTTTGCTGACACCATGGCTTCTCTCGCTTCACATATCCCATCTTCCTCATCTACATCCAGACTTTTTGTCACGGTGCGTCGTGTGCCGTTGCCTTCATATATCTCTTCTCACATTCATCATGTCAACACTATAGACCCTAGTCCACAAGATGCTTGGTATAAGCAACTTGTAGACTTCTTATCTTTCTCTGTCATTCCTCCCAACCTCTCTAGTAATGCACGATGAGCTTTTATCAAGCGTACCGCTCGCTATACCATGCTAGGGGGTCTTCTCTATAAGCGAGGCTTCGACAGCCTCCTTCTTCGCTGTCTCACCTCCACTGAAGCATCCCAAGCCATTCAACAAGTCCACGACGGGATTTGTGGCAGACATTTTAGTGGGAATTCGGTTGCCAAGCGCATCCTTCATTTGGGCCATTATTGGCCTACCCTTCATCAAGATTGTAGCGACTATGTTCGGCGTTGCATCAAGTGTCAACAACACTCTAACTTGTTTCATCTTCCTAGTCACGCCTTACAAATCACTCAAGATTTTTGGCCTTTTTCTCAGTGGGGTTTAGATCTCATCGGTGAGATTAACCCTCATTCGTCTCTTCGTCATCAATCCATCATCACAGCCACTGAATATTTCACCAAGTGGGTGGAAGCTATTCCTCTCATCTCCACAAAAGTCGACAAGATCGTCGACTTCATCACCACCCATATTATCTGTCGTTTCGGTGTCCCTCATAAAATCATCACCGATAATGGCAAGTCCTTTAAAAACAAAACTGTCCAAACATTATGTGACTCATTCGACATCAAACTCAGTTTTTCTTTGCCTTACTACCCACAAGCAAATGGGCAACCCGAGGCTTCTAACAAAATTCTCACCAAAATTCTCATGAAAGTGGTCAGTGACACAGGCAGGGATTGGCACATTCACATTCCCTTCGCTTTGTGGGCTTACCGCATTAGCATTCGAACCTCTACAGGTGCTACCCCTTTTTCTCTCATGTACAGAACAGAAGCTGTCTTACCTCTCAAAGTACAGATCCCGTCTCTCCGCATTTCTCTACATGATATTCTTTCCAATGATGACTTTCGTCAAGATCGCTTAGCTCAACTTGAGTTACTTGACGAACGCCATCTTGATGCCCTTAATCATCTCCATGTCTATCAACATCGCATCAAATGCACCTATGACAAAAATCTGTGAGAATGAGATTTCAACATCGGAGACCTCGTCCTCAAAGAAAATCAACACGTGACCAATATGGAGCGAAGTAAATAAGGCAAGTTTGCTCCTAATTGGCTCAGACCTTTTATTATCACGCACAAGTATGGATCAGGGACTTATCGTCTATCTTCTCTTGATGGATGCCCAAAACCTAAGCCTCTTAATGCGTTGCATCTGCGACCGTTCTACTGTTAGTCGAGTATTCATCCACTTGACACTTAACTTGAGCTCGTCCCTTGAGCAATCCCCGTCCTCTTAATCCTACTTCCTTTCAACCCTATTCCTCTTAACAATTCCTATAACCCTTTTATGCTGTATGAATGCTTTGTCCTCATAAAAGGGAGCCCTTGACCTTCTATAATCTTGTCTACGACTCACATTTCTGTCAAAATAAATCAAGATGTCACAATATCCATGGTCACTATATCAATATCAAAATCAAAAAGCAGACTGCTCCCTCGAAGGACGGCTGTACTATCATTGCTGTAATTAATAGACTGCTCCCTTGAAGGACAGCTATTCAAACATTATTAAACAAAAATATAGATCACTCCCTCGAAGGATGGCTATGACTAAATCTAGCAATAAACAACACTATTTTAAAAGCTTCCCGCATTGATCAGCTTCACAACTGACCACCAAGCAAATGACATCTTTATGCAGGCTTCCCGCATTGATCAGTCTGCGCTAAAAAAAATAAATAAAATAAAAAAAAAATGAATGAGTCATGGACTTGACTTATAGTTGTCTCAGGGTCTCCTATAAAAAGGGGCATAGTTATTTCTGCTCTTAAAATGGGTTACCCTCTTTTCTCCTCCTATCACCTGCTCAAGGGACTTCGAGCTCACTTTAATGTCGAAGTGATTCGATTACCGCTCTAACATAACTATGGTCAACGACGTTACGCATGAATGGGGCTCTTGGTTCTCATAACCCCTATCTATGCTATCTTTTTGGTCCTTGTCAATGAAAGAGCAATATGCCTTTCACATATCTTTCACTTTGGTCACATTTAACCAAACCTTTTTCAACTTAAACATTCTCAGACCAACAACTCGACAACATGACATTATCATCATCCTTGTCTTTTTCGCATAGTTTCTATGGACACCAGTACACATGGAAACTATCAAATAGACTCAATTTATGTTAAGCATAAACCAATACTTGCTGAAGCATAAATAAACCTTTATTCATTTTTTAGCATACATCCATCACGACTATGGAAACTTGCTAGGGATGAAAGCCTTTCGACCAATTCTACATAATACACCATCTGTAGCATCATCTTATCCTCATCTTCCCCTCATCATTTCGACACTTGACCACATCCAATCATCGACCAATCTCTTCCATTTGTCTGAACTACATTGGTCTGAGGCCCTATGACCAGGGCTATGTAGGCAGCACTCAGATAACACATCCTCTGAGGTTAGCTCGACCACCCCCGTTTGTTCGTCTCCTTGATGGACAAACCTTCTCTTCTGTAACTTTGATCAAGACCAATCATTTTCTTTAACCATTCCTCACTTTTAGGGAGAACTACATTGGCTTGAGGCCCTTCACACAAGGGCTATGTAGGCAGCACTCAGATCACATGACGTTTTCTGAGGTTAGCTCGGCCACATCCTTTCATCCATTCTTCCCCTCGCCCACCAACCATTGGAGATCATGCCTATCTCCTCCGACCTCGACCACTTCCAAGACATTGTTGCCTTGGTTGTTTTTGCATGTATGCTATCTCATGACTGGTTAGCAGAATTGTGCGCAGACCTTTTTTTTTGGACCCTCACAAGTATAGGATCGCAAGCCGGTTGATCCACACTACTTGTGACTTTTTCGTGATTCTAGGAGCACTTCCTGAGCCCGGGATACCTAGAACGCGATGACCCATTTGGAGCTTCAGCTTAGATTGAGTGACCTGATCAGTAGATGACTAAATGCTGGGGCCCGGTTATTTCAATTTTAGCACTCCTTGACCCTTGACATGTGACACTTTGACCCAACCATCTCGTGCAGTGGTATGCATGCAATCATAACTTTTGCAGCGTTCACCCTCACCCCTTTTTCATCCACTCTTTGTCAAATCAGCACCCAATTCTCGGTTCCCTTCCCTCGACTCCTGCTTTGAGGGGGAATACCTCATCCATAATCGGGGTAATCCATTTCCTATTTTTGTCTTGCAGTTTATTCGAACAACCAACAAGATGAAATCAACCTTATCCCACACCTGGGGCAATCACTCTTATTTTTGTCTTGCAGTTCATCCAGAACAACCAACAAGACAAAAAGGGGCAAATGTAGACACCGAAATCGTGTCAACTCCCCTGGTCATCTTTCATTTTATTCTTCCATGCCTATTTCGCCCCTGTCAACCATTTTCTTACTAGCCTTGACCCTGGCAGCATGTAAAAATGAGCAGAGAGCTAAAAGCTAGACTCTGTCCTCATTATGCATCTACCGACGACGGTCGTTACCTGGTCGATGTCACCGATGTCGGTCACTTATCGACCGACGTCGGCAATCCTGCCGACGTCAGTCACCTTACCATTATTCGTTATCAGTTACCATTCGGTTCCCAACCGGTTTCTCGAACAGTTGTCAAACCGTCCTCTGGCCTTCATCAGCGTTCGCCGATCAATCCCGAACATGAACCAATCAATCGAATCTCAAACTCTGACATTTTCATAGACTCTGGCAATCACTTCAATCAACACTCTCTCATGATCAACCAACTCCGGCATCAACCAACTTCAATTTGGCACTGCATAAACAACTTCAACAACGTCAATCATGTCTTCAGCGTGACAGGTAAGTATCTCCTTCTACTTGTTTTTATTTCCTTTTGGTTATTATTACTTGTTATTTCTATTATTTTGGATCCTTTGACTGTAAACCCGAGCCCTGAAGTTCCTTATTTACACTTCTGCCCACTATCCCCTGACTACCCTATACTCTATTTAAATCCCCTAAAAACCCCTAGACTCTATCCAGACTCGACCTTACCTCGCCTAGACCCTGACCAGACCCTGTCTCGACTCTATCAGACCCTGTCCCGACCCTAACCAGACCCTGTCCTGACTCTATCAGACCTTCTGCAACTCGCCCAGACTCTGTCCAGAACCTACCCCGACCGACGCTGGTCACTACCCCAACTGACGCCGGCAGTTTGACCGACGTCGGCACCTTCCCTAACCGACGCTGGCACCACAGAGACTGACGCCGGTGACTGTGCAGAATAGTGCTGCTTATCAGGTACGCATTTTAATTTTCTGTCATTTATTTTTGTCATTTTATCTTTCATTATCTACTTTCGTCAAATATTCTACTTTTTTTATCAGTGGGTTGATATCTTTCTAGGAAGTCTTCGTACTTCCGAGATTGGGTGTTCGCCTGACAGCCCACCATATCCTCGACTAACATTTTTCATCTAGTCTCTTTTTCTTCACAGGTGTCATTCCTCCACAGCCAAAGAGGAGAATCTTCCAACGTCTGATTTTGGTGCGCATAACTTTATCAGGTACTTCTAGCTTTGACCATTTCTTTTAGTTTCTTATTTCTTCTTTTGTAGAAAGTAATTTTGCATAGAAACACTTGTATTAATATTATGTATCGTTATGTCATATTGCCCCCTCGTGCATAATTATTTTTATAATTATATTTTACAATCATTTTTTCTTTACCACCTAGGTTAATAAGCTAATAACTATGGTTAAATAGTAATTACCGCTTTTACTTTACCCTTAAAACTATAAAATCTAAAAAATCAATTAAAACTAAATTTTTTTCCCCTCCTAGCAAACTTATTCCATGGTTAAAACAAACCAAACAACCTTATAGGTTGTTTTAACCCTCTTTTACCCTGTGCTAGCCCATTAGAACAACATTTCATTTGACTCCACCCATTCTGGGTAAATTGATGTCAATCCTCTGTGATTGATACTGATCAGTTAGGATCAATGTCGATCCATAAATACACAACAAACCTCCATTACTCAAGAGGATGGTGACAGTGCTTTTGACTTCGAAACTCTACCAAAATATCATTACAATTTATGTACAGACTTTTTAAAAGTTTTGTTATCTTATAGAATCTCCACTTAAGGAATCATCAAGAGGATTTTGTAAAGATTCTTCCCTCATCTCATCAAGTTTATTTTCTATCAAAAAGGTTTATGTTATAATTTATTTTTATCTATCATCTTCTATGTCTGATTGTCATCATTTGACATTTGGTTTTATCTATTTTATCAGTTTTTTAGGTCATTATTATAGTCTAATCAATATTTAGTTTTCTCATACAAAATTGATATCGATTCATCTAAATCAATGTAGATCATGTTGGATTAGCATTGATCCTTATTAGTTTAATTAAAATAGTTTTAAACATCTCATTTAATTCTTAAATCTTTTTCAAAATTGTTTTCTATTTATAAACCTCTATTTCTATCTCTTTTTCATTCTGTTTTCATCATTTTATCAAAAATATAAAGTGTTATTATAGTTTGTTTTCAATTTTTAACAATGTTTCATAGAATGGATGTCAATTCATCTGAATCGACATCAATCCTATAAAATTGATATCAATCCTATAGGATCAACATTGATCCCTATTCAATCTTTAATATTATATAAATTTGCAATTTATTTTCCAAATTTTTTGTCTATTCATGTAGATGACCTTGCCTGGTTTAGTGCATAATTTAATTAGCATATTTAATATTCTCATAATCCCTCAACCTCTCTTTAAAGATCAGAGTGATATAGCTTTTGATATAGGACTTTGTATTGTGATTTTCATACATGACTTCACCTATATTGATGAGTTATTGGCTATAATTCAAGAAGACATAGACATTGTTAATGAATTTTGGGATGCATATTTTAATCATATAAATCTTCTTATTAATTAATCATATTTGGTGTTGTGTACTTATATCCATATCTATTTTTGTAATTTCATGTTTAAGAATAAACTTAAATGTTTGAATGTGGGTTGACATCCATTTGAGAAAGCATATCTCTTTTTGGGACAGGTTTATACCAGGTAGCCCATCCATCTATCTATTAATCAATTTTTGTTTAAGTGTGGTGAATTGTAGGTTATTCCTCCCCAACCAAAGAGGAGTTCTCATAATCAAGTTTGATTAATGGTACATAACCAACCATCCATATCTCCATGTAATATTAAACCCCACTTATACTTTATTTTTAGTTTTAATTATATCACATAGAAAAAGCATAAAAACCACTTAAACAATTTATGGTGATTATGTTTTTATGTTTTATGAGATGGATTTTTTTATGTTTATGATGTGATGATTAGGACTGATGTTTATGGGTAACTTATATGTTTTTGATGTTATAGATGGTGATTGTTTATGGACTTATGATTATGATGATTATTTAGATCGATGTTCTTAGTATAGGCATGTGATGATATATAGTTTAATGTTTTGTTCCAGATGATATTATTGATTATAAAGGTATATTTTGATGTGGGGACAATGCTTATTATATATATGCTTGGATATGGTGAAAATTTAGGTAATGTGTGAATATGATGTTACTCAATGTGAAAGAAAATGGTTTGTACAATTTGTTCATGTGGATTTTATGGTTCATGATATGTTATTCATGATATAGTTTATGATTATGGTCTATTTTAAGAATGTTATGATGTGTATAGATAAGATTTAATGTTTTAATGAAAACACATAAAGTAAGTGTAGGTAAAAAACTCAATATAATTAGAGACAACGTCCTTATGAACTAATATAATTGAGAAAAAGGTTTATTGGGTTCATTGGCTTGGAACCTGTTAGACCCAAGGTGAATTGATCTTAATGAAAATAAACCTTTCATATGATTTGCATTATCATGCTTTTAGTGAAAATGTGTCATCATAAATGCAGGGTGCCAAGTGAGATCATAGTCCCTTGACTTATAGAGGGTATATAGGAAAAGGGGATGATAGGTAAATGAAGGGAAAAGGGATGATGTAAGAACCTAATGTGGATTTACTTACCTTTTTTATAGGTAACTTGAGAACCAAAATATACAAGTCCATATCTTTACAAGGTATAGACTGATCGATGTGGGAAGTTTACAATTATAATTTTTCTTGAGAGAACTGATTGTGGCCCTTTTGGGATAAATCTCTTTTGATAGGGCCATTTATTGCTCATATTTATGAAAAGGGTGAAGTTGATCAATGTGAGAAGCTTTAAATGTTTTAATAGAGTTGATTGTAGATTATAGGAAGAGATTAGGTTTGACATGTTGGCTTAGCCATCCTTCAAGGGAGTGATCAAGTTTGAATATGATGTATCTATTTTGACTTTATTTGGTAGTTGTCCTTTGAGGGAATGGTATGTACTTAAGAAAATGGACCCAAATAATATTTTATATCCCATGTAGAATATTTTTTGAATGCTATTTTAGACATGGACACATCTATTCAAGATTAAAGGTTGACCTTTATAGGGCTAAGATTTTTACCACAAAAGGTGGTTACAAGGTTTAGAAAGTGGTTTTGGGATACAAGTGACCATGGGATTCCATTTAGTTAAAGACAAAAAATATCCATGAGAACCATGTCATGGGCCAAGCCATGGTACCTATGTTTAAGATTGGGCTAAAATTTATGATGGATAATCACATGGGTCTGTTGTAATCACATGTCCCCAAGAGGAATAGGGTAAGGGAGGTGAGAATATTATAAACTAAGGGATGAGCTTAAGTTAGACAACATGGTTTATTAGATCTCCTTTAATAGTAGAAATGATGCAAATGTGAAGCATTGAGAGGCTCAGGTTTTGGTTTTCCTTCAAGAGAGGACAAATGATAAGCTCCTGATCCATACTTATGGGTGATGATATAGGGTCCAAGCTAATTAAAATAAAATTTACTTTTTTTGTTTTTCTCCATATTTTTTACATGTTGGTTTTATTTAAGGAAGAGGTCTCTGAAATTGAATTCCCATTCTTTTAGATGTTTGTTATAAGCATGAAAGATATGCTCTTGGTAGATGTGAAGATGGTTAAGGGAAATAAGGTGATGCTCATCAAAAAAATCAAGATGCATGAGGCACTCTTGATAATAATCATCTTCAAAAATGATGTCTTGCAAGTATATGTGAAGAGAGGGGATTTGAACTTTGAGAGGTAAGACAACCTCAGTGCCAATGACCAAGGAAAAAGGTGTAGTACCTATAAAGTTTTAAATGCTAGTGCAATAGGCCCACAAGGTGAATGGGATGTGCAAGTACCAATCCTAACCTAAAGCACTTACAACTTTGGTTAGCATTTTGATGAGGGTTTTATTAGAGGCTTTTGCCTGTCCATTTGCCTACAAACAATATGACATGGAAACGCTGAGATTGATGCTAAATGCATCACAGAGGGATTGAACTTTATTATTTTTAAAGGATTTTCTATTATAAATGATGATTTTTTGAGGGACACCAAAATGATAGATGATGTGGTGATTGATGAAATCGATAATATTTTCAACTTTGATCAAGATAAGGGGAATGGATTTCACCTATTTAGTGAAATATTCAGTAACAATGATGATGTATTGGTGTCATTGAGATGATTGAGGATTGATTTCTCTAATGACATCAATCTCACACTAAAATAAGGGCCAATAATATTTGAATACCTAAAGTCCATGAGTGGATACCTGAAGTCTATGAGTTAGCATAATTTTGGCATTTGATAGACTTATTTACATATTCACAATAGTCATAATTAAGGGTAGGCCAATAATAACCAAGGTGTAGGATTCTTTTAGCGATAATGAGGACACTAAAATGTCCCCCATAGACTCTATCATGAGTTTCTTTGATAGCATGGGAAATCTCATGACTCCATAGATAATGGAGAAGAAGGCCATCAAATCCACATTTTTAAAGGATTCCTCCTAGTATAGTATAATGAGATGTACCCTGAATGAAGGCTTTCTGAGCATTCTTTGAGAGGTCAGGTGGAATGATGTCAAGGTTAAGCTAGTTAAAAGTTTGGTCATATCAGACATCTAAAGGAGATGCCTTCACACTGTAGATGGTAGGAAGGTCTGAATTGATATATGAAGGCTTGATGAAATGATGGATGGTGATAAATAGTTTAGATTCAGTGAATTGAGAGGGAATTTTAGATGTAAGGAAGGCCATTATATTTGCAAATTTGTTAGTAGATTGGGGTACTAACTAGATCTAGTAATGTTTTAAATATGTTAAGATTTTATCAAAGAGAAGCTTATATTTTTTAAAAATATTAGTTTTACATTGATAAGACCCATTGACTTGGTTGATCACGAGTTGGGAATCACTGAGGATAGAAATAGTTTTGATTCCCAAGGTGTGAGTGGTTTGGAGACCAATGACCAAAGCTTCATATTTTACCATATTTTTAGTACATTCAAAGTCAATTTTAAAGGAAAGTGGATGAGGTTCTCCATGAAGGGGAATTAGAATTATGCCTGCACCCCCACCATGTTGGCATTTAGAGCCATCAAAAAACATGGTCATTTGGTAAGGGGGTTCTTCCTGAGAAAGATTCATAATAGACTCTTTGGAAAGGTAAATGGAATAGGTTGGTTATCTAGGAGGGGAGCTATAGCTAATTGGTCAGTGATGACCTACCCTTTAAAGGATTTTTATTGAATAAACTCAAGATCAAACTCAGCTAGAAGCATGAGCCACTTAGCCATATGCTAATTTTGGTATGGATTGAAGTGCATATACTTAAGTGGGTCAGTGTTGGTAATGACATATGTTTTATGATTAGAAAGGTAAGAAGGTAATGCATATGATGATATACCTCTTAATGCAACCAAGAGTGTTTACACATTCAATGGGGAAGGTCATGTCACCCCTAGTGAGCATATTAGGGACATCTCAAACTTTTATAGTTTTTACAATGTCACTAAAGTCAATATTGTAATTATACTACTTGTCATGTCTCTTAGAGGGAAAACACTTGATTGGTATAGGACATTGCAAGGAATATGTATCACCACTTGGGATTATTTTGGAGAGTTTATAACCTCAAGGTTTAATGAAATTTTTTACCGTACATCACTTATTCACCAACTAAATGTTATTCAAAGATTCCCCAAGGAGACTATGCATGACTTTAATGAGGGATTTTAGAGAACTTGGTATAGACTACCCCATCCCATGAGACCATCTGTAAGCTTTATATTCCATACATATCTAATGGCTATTGGAATTGACTTAGCCATCATGTTGTAGTCCATGGGTGGTTACACCTTATTTGAAGCTTATGACCTTGCCACTAGATCTAAGAATGGCCTAATACAAGATAGAAAACTACCTCTAAAACTCTCCATGATTCTTATGCCAAACATGTTTATTTATACCCCAAGTGTTTCTCAAATTACAAATGCAAATACCAAGTATAGAACTGCCCTTAAGAAGGTAGAAAATACTATTGATTGGGATGAAATATTTAAATCCTTAGAGGATCAAGTTAGGTAATCAAATATGTAATATGAAGTTAACCAAAACCCCTACCCCTATTATCAATAAGGAAATATGTTACCACCTCAAAAATATGGTCAAGTTAGAGGGCAAGGATAACCTAACTTCAATAGGCCATCTAAGGCATACAACCCAACTTCGACCTCCAACATAAGATCCATAGTACTAGTTTATAGTAACCTAGATCAAAATGAATAATGGAAGAAAGGATAGTTCATAGATGAAAATAAAATTAGGGAGAAACCTTTGGTTACTCAAGAAGGAGTTACTCCTCAACTATCAACAAAATATGATAATTACATGCAAGTAAATGAAGGATGAGAGCCCTAAAAGGTGAACCTTTCAAACTTTCTATTGGAAGACACATATGTAATCAATAATAATTCTTTAGTTGTAGCTATTACCAGATTCAAAATGAAGGCTTAGGTGATGATCATGGTGTTGACCCAAGTTCAAGTAACCCTCCTACAAGGTAGCAAGGTGTAAGTCTAAGTGTGATAGTCCCTACAAATTCTGCACCTATTTCAAATCAAAATGTTGGAAGGTCAACTCAAAGTGCTCCAATGCCTCAAGATCAAGGAAATTATTTGCCTTAAATAACCCAAGAAAAGATAAATGTTCCTTCTTTGAACATTGTTGATTATTTGAAGAGTGCTAAAATATCTCTCTCTTTGGAAAATGCTTCACTTTCTTGGCCAAAAGGAGCTTCTTCAAGAACAACTATCCCAAATCTACCTTAGTCTTCAACCATCAAGTCATAATAATGTTGATCTCACTAATGATCCCACACACATTGTTGTACCCTCTTCCAAATCTAAAAAGTATTCACCATTATACCTCACTCTCATTTTTGGAGACAAATTTGTTCTCAACTACATTATCGATAGTGAGGCAAGTATCTCAGTGATGCCCAATCTTATGGAGGATAAATTGGGTTCAAAATATGAACCATATAATAAGGGAGTGCTAAAAATTGATGGGACACGAACTAAGTTAGTGGGACTTATCAAAGGGTTGAGAATTTTCCTTCATGATTGTCCAAGCTTCCCTATCCTTCAAGATATAGTAGTGGTTGACTTGCCTTTCCACTTTACTATTTTCCTCTCAAGGGATTTAATAGCCAAGATATGAGGCTACCTCTCAAATGACTATTCCTTATTAAACTTCAAGACAAGGTATGGAGAAAAGGTAACCATTATAACTCAATGGTTGGATAAGTTTCATATTGATCCTTATGAGGAAGCAAGCTCTAATATCAATTTCACAATCAATGATCAAGAAGAGTTTTCTATGGATGATGTAGCATCCTCTAAGCTTGAGGTCATATCTGATATTTTCCTAGATGAGTATAGTGTAAAAACTTATGGATATGATCCATACACTTTATTTGAGCAAACTAATCTTGGAACATACATCATCCATGAGGAATATGATGAATAATCTGAGGTAAACATTGATAGTTATTCTCTACAAGTTGCTTAAGATAATTACCTTATTCATAGGCATGATGATGATAGCTTTTAAGGTTTGGTAGATCAAGATTATTAAAAATATAGTGCCATTATACATGCATAAGATGGAGAAGTCCATGAATGTGATAACCTTGAAGTGGAAGATGACCTATGGCAATAATTCTATGTCATAGTTCATGAATTTGAATAATTGTGCAAACCAACTCTTCTTAACAAGTGTGAACCTGATACAAAGGTTGTTGATGAGTCCCATAAACATGAAAGAGAATGTCTTGTCAAGAATGAGATTGAGTGTCTAGATATTGTCAAAGAAGTTATAGTTAGGAAGGGATGTAATGAATCTAAAGTAAAATATTTTTTCATTGAGGAGTAGTTAAAACCTTAACTTGATGATGAATAAATTTTAGATATATTGGAATAGTAGGAGGAAGATATTGATGATCTTATAAATCAAGAACATCATGTCTTAGAAGAGAGTGAAGTTGATGCAACTTTGATGACCCCTACCACTCAGTTTGAGAAGTGAAAATTAGACATGGCAAAGTTCAAACAAGCTATAAAGCTAAACAAGACTCTTTGAGGGCAAGATGGAGTGTCCTTGAAAGCTCCAAGTAGCACACTTATAGATAAAATAATATCTAAAAATGGTGATTCCTTTGACTATCTACACAAACAAGTGTTTATTGATAAGTATGCTTCACATGGTGGATTGCTTTCATAGATAAAAAATGATGCAAGAGGTACTATATTTGATCCCAATTAAATTTATGGTGATTTTTCTTCACCTAAAGTGTTTGAGGTCTTGTATATACTAAGATAGGTGTGTTTTGCTTATGTTGTGTGTATTTTTCCTAAGTGTTCTTGATAACAAAAATGTGTTTTTTCAGGTGTCTTATTATATTATGTGTTTAATTCTTGTTTTTGGTGTGTTTTGGTGTCTTTTTAGAGGAAATTCAATGTTAGTTATAGTGTATATGTGACTCCATAACCTATTGGATAGGAGTAGGCTACTAGTCTTTAGCATATCAAGATTGCCACCCTTAGGAAATTATCAAAATGTTGACTAATTCAACCACAAATAAAATTAGGTTAACCCCCTACGTATTCAAACTTGTTACATGGGTATTCTAGGGCATAAAATTCATCCCATGGTATTTAATAGGGTCAAATATTATGTTTATCTTTATTATATTTGTCTATAGTTGGTCTTATGTCATCTAAGGGTCACATTTTAAGTCATTTGTTAAAGTAGTACTATTTCCATAGGATCAATTTTTTTAAAAATAATATTAGACATCCCACATGTTAGGTACATGCCAAAGATGGTAGTTTTGAAGTGACAATTGTAGGTGTAATGTCAAAACAAGAAGATCAATGGGAAAGTGGTAGTATTGAGTTGTTATATAGCCTATACAACATATTTGGAACCTAGGATAACTTTAAGAGTGTCTCTTTGGATTACGCAAATCCAATTCCATGTTTGGGTAGCTTAGATATGTGTTAAAATGGCAAAAAATGACCTATCTTTCCTATCAATCTCTTAGACATGCAAAAAGGGTCAACCAATTTTAGTTTGGTATGACTTAGAGGAGTTGATTCAAAGCAAGTGAACTTGGTGGGTGGTATTAACCTCTATGTAATCCAAAATTATGTTAATATTTATAGGTTTTGTTTATTTTTCTTTATGAACCATTGCTAAGAAGGTTTTCTCCTCTTTTTTACCTATACATCCCTATAGCATTTAAGTGTCTTCTCTATTTATATTGGTATTTGAAAAAAAAATTGTTGTACACGACCTTGAGGAGTATGAGAATCCTTATCACAAGGTTTATAATATAGTTTTCATGTGTGGAGCCAAGAAATGAGCAAGACTATCTCATTTTCTAGTGAGGGACTCCATTACAAATCTACAGACTATGTTTCACATTTGTAAAGCTTGTTCTATTGAAGTGGATTTAGATCAAAAGTAACATGATATTTATAACCTATCATGGAATGGTGTTATCATTGAAAATATTAATATCATGTAGCATGGTTGATGGAGTGAAAATCCTAACACATTGTACATAGTCAAGAAACTCTGTGACTGTCACCTACAATCAAGTGTAAAGGAGACTTGACTAGTAATGTTAATGAAGCATGAAGATTTCAAGGTGTTGAGAGAATTATCAAAGTGGGAAAATTGATTTTGAACTATTTAAGGAGGTTTAATATTTGTTTTAAAACCAATTCTTAGCACACAGTCAAGTGACCCTACAATTACCACCTACAAGACTGTGTAAAAATGTTCAAAAAATGATTATGAGGAGGTGTGAACTTCATATTTGGACTTTTCAATAGGATGGTTTGATAACCTATAAATGTCTAAACATATTTAGCTTCACACTTAAACCCTTCATTGACACTCACATTTAGCCAAGGTTGAGAAAGTGTTTAAAGGGAGAATTTACCTTAACTTATCCAAATGAGGATTTTGCTTTACACTTGGTCTTTCCATGGTGAGATGTCTTGAGGTTTGGATGGGTTTAGTAGTTTCCATCTTGTAGCACAAGCATAGGGGAAATGTCCTGATATAAAAAAGTGGTTGTGTAGTCATGAGAGCATAATGCAAATAAGTTTCCAATTTAGGTAGGTTTCCACTATAGATATTTAGTGGGCTACAATACTCATGAAGCCCAAATGGTCTTATGTTGAAATAATGACACAATGGAAGCATGTTTTCAAGACCAAGTGACCTTATTTGAATAAGATATGACACTAGGAATTCAATAGCATTTAGAGAAGTTGATGTACAATGTTTTGACATAGGGCATCACCTACAGGGGCCCTTGTTCTCCTAAGTTGTCACCCATAACCTAACTGTAGACTCACAGTGTTGATATTGAGAGACTAGAAACAAACCCTACAAACCTAGATGATCATATATGTACACTTGGAAATGATCTAATTACCTTATAAGGATCAAAAGGAAGTAATGAAATAATTAGGATACAAATGAGCATCTACAGGGGCATCATGATTTCTACAAAATGTACATCTATAGGTGACATGATCTGACTGTAGACTGGTTTTAGAAAATTAGAGATGTAAGATTAGAAGGTTGGAATAAGTATATATGAATTGAACTTGTTGATACCACTCTTACAATGGTAGCAACACATCTCCATATAATTATTAGACCAAAAAGTAGGAACACCAACATATAGTCACAATTCTAAGGTTTCTTAAAACCCTACATAGTCACTTGTCCCATAAGTCTGTCTTGAAGATTTGAAGCATTGGGGACTCTGCAAAGGTGATTAGATAGTGTATAAGGTCCTTATGAACTATTATATCCCTCCATGACTTCACTTTGGCTGATCAAATAGGGGAGATGCCCTCTATTTTTATCTCACACATAGGGCACTCCTAGGTAATTTAATCTGTAGGCTTGGTGTATAGATGAAGAAAGGGATGGCATAAGTAGTCTTGAAAAACCAAAGAATGAGGTAAGGAGATGAAGTATATGTGTCTAAAAATTAATATTCACCTACATTCATTGGAAACCATTCACAAGTAGTCATAGGCCATCAAGCACAATCATGCCTATTAGACCTAGAACTAAGCCTAAGCCCTACAGGGGTCTAAATTCACTTTTAGACCACATGAACCCTAAAATACATTTGAGGACCTTAGAGGGAGAGTATAAGACTATTTAAACCAATAATTTTGTTGGAGTCTACATATAGGGGTTTTTTTTTCCTAAAATCATCTTAGGGGTGTGTAAAATGCACTCAAAGAACTTATGGGCCATTTTTAAATGCTCATATCTATACATATTGATTTCGTGGTACCCTAAGGAGATAGGGGTATTTTATTATGGTCCTACACTTGGTCTTTGTGGAATTAGTTTAGGGATTGAACATTTGGTTTTTATGAATCATCCTTAAGAATTAAAACCTTCTAAAACCCTCTTAAAACCTTGGTTTTGACCCAATGGAGAAAATATGCATCAAGGAGGGGTAATTTGGTTTAGAAATTGAAGTAGAATTATTGAATATTATCTCAGTCTCTTGGACATCATATTGGTCTATACCCTAATTATACAGATAAGATAAATTTAGGGCAATTTTATAGATTTTAAATTATTTTGTAGTTATATAAGAGTTTTGGTAGATGAAAACCATTGGAAAATGTAAAGAGAGAATTACTATAACTCTATATATTCATAAATATCCACAAAAAATCATATAAACATCTCTGCTACATCATTCATCATGTTGGGTGAATATTTTGTCGTCAAGCAACTGATGGCAAAATGGGTATATCGACCACAACACAAGGAGATTTATATGGCAAAAAGTGTGGGTTTACCACATCATAGTGAGATAAATCTCTCCTCTCATCAAGGGAAGGTTCCCTATAAACTATTTATATATTAATATGAACTGAAAATAGACTCAGGGGTGAGATTACACCATCCATCTATCTTTTTTTAGAGATGATGTTTACAAGGTAAAAGAGAAATCTTAGTTAATGACTGAAAGCATTTCTCTTCTTTCAAAAATGATGTTCAGCAAATGGCAGAAAATCTTCTCGGATAGTAACTAGATCCATGAGAAACCCATAAAAGCACAAAGTCTTTCGTTGCTCCCCTTACTAATTTAGAATGCACATAATAGTAGAGTGAAGTGTAGCTCAAAGTCTACACCGTAAACTACAATAGAGCATAAAATTATGAAGGATAAAAGTAGTTCAAAGCCTTTATAATATCCTTATCAATAAAACAAGAGAAACATGAACTAAAGGTAATTATAGCAACACAAAGTCTTCATAATTAACTTCAGAACATCTTCAGATAATTTCCACACACTTTGCTTATTTAATCAAATAGATGAGAAATTATTAGGGAAAAAAACATAAGAATGATCTTCTAAATAACACAAATTATTTCAACACAAAGTCTGAAAGTAACCTGCTTTCTCATTTATTCAAGAAAATATGATTTACAATCTGAGCTCAAAGTCTCAAGAAGTATCTCAATTTAAGTAGAGTTTTTGCTCTTAATTATCAAAAGATCCATCCATTACAAAAGAGGCTCCCTCTATATATAGGGAGAAGCCTTGAGACTTGAGAAAAAACTTAAATATTATAACCTAGTCAAAGATGAGAGTCTTTGTTGACTTTGGGACTTTCTAGATTTTTACATGTAATTACACATGACAAAAGTACATGTGCAAATGTCCCAAGTCAATTACAAAGTGCATTTAGAAAAATGAAAATTAAACCAATAGAAAGTTGATTCAATTTATAGCTCCATCCTTATTTATATGAGCATGGTACATGGTAATAGCTACCTGAATCCTAATACTATCTAGAGCAATAGTATTTTTGAAGACCACCTTAGCCTTGATTGTGGCATCTCTCACTGCTGTGATTGATTTTGCATGACTAGTTAACCTGGTTCTCAGATTATCTAGAGTTAACTAATTATCCAAGATGTTATCCATAAAGGCCACTAAAATTGCTGTCTCCTTGAATTACCTTCAGAACATACCTTCAAATTCTTGAATCATTTCTTCTGCTAAAATGAATTGGTTGTCCTGTGTGGCAAGTTTGCAAGGTAGCTCCTCCAACTTATGCAACAGACTGATATCAATTTGTTCACTGAGGTCTCTAAAAGATTTGAGGTCACTGATTAATTCCTTAAGCACCCAACTCTTATATATTAATGCTTCTTTAGTTTTAATATACGAGTTTATATCAACAATGATGCCAATTGATATCAGAGTGCTTATTTTTAGCTTCTTCATATCTATCCATTGGCTAAGATATTTATTTGTGCTTTCAATATCCTGAGAAATGATATTGATAAGCTCATCTAGTTTAGCTCACATTTTCTTCATCTTACCCATTTTCTCAGATAATTATATAAGTAAGGAAAACCCTTGTGCATGCATCTTGTCTAAGTAATCCTCAAACACTTTACCCTTGAGATAGGTTCTTTTTGCTTTCTAGATCATGGGATCATCTATGGAGATAGCTTCTGGAGTTACTACTTTTGGAGTGAGAGTGATTCTTCTTATCACTGCAGTCAATTGTTCCACCCTTGCCTTATAATGATCCTAAATTTCTCTTTCCCTATCAAATTTTTGAACCATAATATCCATTACTGATTACAAATCACTCTTGGTGCCTTCATGAGTTATCTTCCCTAACTCAACTCAAGAGATAGAGTAGCTGATTATGTCAAAATTTTCAAGAGTTACATTTTGTGGAGGTTTGGCTATTTACAAAAATTTGTGCCCCTTATCTCCAATCATATTTGAAAGGATCTTTGGCTTCTTTGGAGTGTTAGCTCTTATCGGTGATATTTTAATGAAGTCAAAGTCATCTAGAGAGATGGCTTATTTTTTTTATTTTGGGTGTGTAAGCTGATGACCAAGGTGGGAGAGTAGAAGCACTTACATTAGTAACAATCCCTATAGTTGGCATCACTAAGGTAGCACTTGCACTGCTAGTAGAAACAATAGGCATAGTATTAGTTAAAACCACACCTACTACTGAATGGTCGAGGGTATAACTATCTTTGATGTTAAAAGATGGAGATGAAAAACTAGGGATGGATCCTGATGAATGAAGAACATCTCCAAAAGTGCTTTGAGGGTCACCAAAAATGATCTTAGAAGGAGAGGTGGCTTGAGAAGAGGGAATACTAATTAGAGAAATAGGTGGAGTTGTACCGGGTGAGTTGGGCAGAGAAGAAGAAATTCCTATGTTTGGCTACACACCCTCTTATAGAGATATAGTTTTCATCTCCTATGACCTACAGGCCTATCATCAATTTCCATCTGTCTTATTGCTAGTTCTTCGGTGCTTTGCTTTTCAACCTCCATATTTATTGTTCTCAGCTCTTTTTCTACAACTTTTGATTTCTTTGTTACAAAAATGATCTTAGGCTTATGGGGCCTAGAAGGAGAAAGAAAATCACTCTTATTTTTTAGTTTTGTTTTCCGCTCTCCTCTTTGTCTCTTCTTAAAATTTGGCCTCTGACCCCGTAATGAATTCTTTCAAAGTGATCCCCCTATTTGCTAACCAATCATTGGTGTTTGCCAATATTGGTTCAAATTTCATCCTCAAGGAGGTCAACTCTTTCTGAGACCATTAGATAGGGGGAAGAGGAGTATTGGTGACTTGTTCAACATGATATCTATTATTGATCAGATCTCTGTCATCTACTAGATTTATAGAGATATTAGTGAGCCCCAAATATTCTATTTATTCAAGAGATAGTCTACTATAGTCTATTTTTTTGATATCTTCTGCTGTCCTCAAATCGATCTAAATGTCTTTGATCATAGGCTCATGGAATTGGGTCTTCCTCTTGATCATGTCTTTTACACCTCTGCAGTCAAAATTTAGTCTCCTTTTTAAATGCTTAATAGTTAAAAGTTCCATTTCAGTCTCCATTGCTTTAGCTTTTACAGCGGTCAATACTGAAAATCTGCCAATTTCAATTGGGAACCTGAAACTTGGTTTCTTGAGTTCTATCTACTTATTTTGCATGACAATAATTTGCCTGCACATCTCCATCAAGACCAATTTATCTGAGGGGAATCTTGGAAGTATATAGGGATAGCCTTAAAAAAATCCAACCCACATATAATAAAAAGTAGGAAACTACAAGAACATACAACCAAAGTCATTCACAATAGTCTAGGCTTCATGTGACACTCTTTTATATTCTAATTGGGGGTCAAAGAAACACAAAAATATTGTAAAGAAAATGTCATTTACCCTTCTAAAGTGATGGATAGAACCTTTCAATGTTAGCTGAGGGTAATATTGATATATCAGGGTTGTTCTCCTGTCTCCCTCTGATGTTAAATGGGGGAAGGTTCTCATGGATGCTGTAATATACACTAGGTATGAAGTCATGTAGAATTTAAAGGTAGTGGATACCTTTGTCAATTGCTCATGCAGAGCATTGCTAATTTGTTCTCTCTAAAAAATGACTTGTTTGCCCTGGAGAATTATTTTAATGAAGGGATACATCTATTTGTGAAACTAAGAGGAAGAAGGTAATCCTCGTACTCTGTTGAGAAGAGTAATCAAGTCACCAACCTCATCTATAAAATTTATCTTTAGAAAGTTTTGTGGCCATCTGGACAAGTTCACTCTAGGAGTTTTGAGCCATCTATTATTAATCACTTTCTTTGCTTTTTTGGGATCTTTATCATATTCTTTTTGTACTTCAACAAAGTCAAGCTTCAACACCTTAGTAGCAGGAGGACACATGAACACTTTGTTGATGAACTTAGGGTCTAGTCTAATTACTATGTTACCATTAGCATCTACCACAGCCCTGGTGTCTTTGTTGTAGAATTGAGCACATTAGAGAATGAAATTTGTGTGATGAGCCACTAGAAGAAAAGAGGAGACCAAATGAATATTTCTCTCAATTATACTCTTCATTTTGAAGCTAGGATTGTTTGCTTTAGTTATTTCTATGAACTCCGCCATATCTACATGCCTGATCTCTGTATCCCTAATGTCATTGACATTAGAAGTGACTGATGTGACTAAAAAAACATCTTGACACTGGTACTTCATTATCTTTGACTTCTTTAGAGAAACTTCAATCATTGGGATGAGCTTTTGTCAAAAGTATATTGATGAAGGATCTTGAAGAGGAACTAAAATAAGAATTATGATCGTGGAATTAAGGAAAATATTGATAATCTAGGAAAATTGCACGTTGGATGATCATGACCAGGAAAATATGCTTGAAAGGGCTAAGGTAGGAGTAGGTCAGAAAGTGAAAGGGAAGAAAGCTCAAGAAAATAGGAAAAATAAAATTTTCTTAGAGTTAGGTTGTCAGAGAGAAAGCATGTAGGGGTGGCAAAAATTTCCACCCTTACATGTGGGGGAAAGTTCTGTGCATAGGTGGCAAAAATTGCCGCCCTTGCACATTAAGAAGAATAGATGTGCATCGACATCAATTTTTTTGCCTATGCATGTGGAAAGGGATATCGTGCAAGGGCAGTGAAAATTGCTGCTTATGCATGAAAAATAAAAATGGGAGTTTGTGTAAAGGTGGTAGAAATTGTTGCCCTTACACTGATTGGTAAGGGATCTGTAAGGGCAGTGAATTTTGCTGCCTTTACACTAGTTTTATCAGCCACATATAAGGGTAGAAAAATTTGCCACCATTACATAGGTTAAATGGCTGATGGGTAGAAAGAAGAGGAGGGTTTTCCCCGCTTAGATTGCCTCATCGATGGTAAAAAATGAAGGAAGGGGAAGAGGAAAACTAGAAAATCAAGACTAGAAAGGAAGAAAGGAAAGAATAACATGAAAAAAAGAAAAAACAAAAATAAAAACCAAAATAAGAAGAGAAAAATGTGAAAACCTACCTAAAAAATCATGATACAATGCTTGAATCTGATGAAAACTTGATTCCACTTGCTTGCATGATCATCCAGACGTAGGAAGGAGGGGGAAACAAAGAAGAATGGAATGAAAAGAGGTGATAAAGGGGTTAAATGGGGCAAAAATTGACCCCAACCACTCAATGCACATGGACATAAATGCCACATGTGAAAATTGAGATTATGTAGGGGTAGCAAAAATTATCACCTCTACATGATGAGGTTTCCAGAGGGATGCAAGGGTGGCAAAAATTGCCGCTCCTACATGAAGCAAAATAAAAATGCAAGGGTGACAATTTTTGCCACTCTTGCATGGAGGATGCAAGGGTGGCAAAAATTACCGTCTTTATAGGAAAAACTATAAACCATATGTAATGGTAGAAAAATTTGCCACCCTTACATGTGTCAGGATCTAAACAAGAACAATTAATTACTTTTGTGTAAGCAACTAAACACGGAATTAAAACTAGAATTGAAAGCAACTAGAAACTAGAACCAGCAAAGAATCAGAGATACAATAAATAATGAAAATTTGTATTAAACTCTTCACAATTACAAACACAATTCAGCTACTTGAATTGTCTATCTTACACCCTTCTGTTCTCATACAATCATACAAGCTATGAAGATCTATCCCTCTTATATAGAATTAGGGATCATGAGCTATGCAATATCAACCATTAGATACACCTCCTAATCTAAGGCTTAAAATAGTCCTACTAAAGATAGAGACCCAGACTCAACACTAATAGTTCAACTAATCAGGTAAATAATCTGTTCATCCCATGAAAATAACATTCTAAAATGCACAGGTAACTGACGTCGGTCCCTGCCTATCTGCACATGACAGATGTTGGCCGATCCATAACTGACGCCAGTAGCTACTAGTTGACTCCTTGCTGTCATTGGTGACTGTGTAAATCTTGTAACTTTACACTCACTCATTTGGTGAAGCTTTTAGCTCCACACCTCAACAATCTCCCAGTTGGAGATAAATAACTGCACCTGTACCTATACAGTAACATCTTCTAGCTTCTCCATCTTCAAGCTCAATCTTGAAGACCAAAAAAAGTTGAATGAAGATTTAAATTCTCCTTTATTACTAGCTTGGTTAACATATCCATAGGGTTCTCATCTATATGGATCTTCTCCAGCTTCAACTCACCATCCTCCAATACCTGTCTAATGAAGTGGTACCTAAGCTGTGTATGTTTGGTTCTTGAGTGAAAGGCTGAATTCTTTGCCAAATGAATTGCACTTTGACTATCACTGTATAATCTACAACTCTCTTACACCATTCCCAACTCTTCCATGAACTGTGTCATCCATATCATCTCCTTGCTAGCCTCTGTAACTGCAATATATTCTACCTCTGCAGTAGACAAGGCAACAACCTTCTACAACTTTGAAATCTAGCTAACTGCCATTCCACAAATAGTGAAAACATATCCTGTGGTGCTTCTCTTGCCATCTAAGTCACCTGCCATATCTGAATCTACATAACCATGTAGAGAAGTATTTGACCCTCCATAGCACAAATACCTATTACTGGTCCCTCTCAGATATCTGAGAATCCACTGAACTGCTTTCTAGTGCTCCTTCCCTGGATTGGCCATAAATTTATTGACAACTCCCACTACTTGGGCAATATCTAGTCTAGTACATACCATTGCATACATTAAGCTCCCAACTGTGGAAGCATATGAAACTCTACTCATGTACTCTACCACATCATGTGAATTAGGACACTGTTCTTTACTCAACTTGAAGTGTCCAGCCATAGGTGTGCTCACTGATTTTGCATCCTGCATATTGAACCTCTCCAACACCTTGTTCACATAATCTTCTTGAGACAAAATCAACCTGTGATTTTTCCTATCTCTCTTGATACTCATGCCAAGGATTTTCTTCGCTGCTCCCAAATCCTTCATGGTAAATGTGTGAGCTAATTTTACCTTAAGCTCAGAAATATCTTACATGTGTGAACTTGCAACAAGCATATCATCTACATACAGTAATAGGATAATATATCTACCATTATCCAATCTCATAAAATAAACACAATGATCAGATTGACATCTACTGAAACCATGCTCAGTCATAAACTTGTCAAATTTTAGATACCACTGTCTAGGAGCCTGTTTAAGACCATATAAGCTTTTCTTCAACCTGCACACAAGCTTTTCCTTACCTTTGACCTCAAACCCTTCTGACTAATCCATATATATTTCTTCATCCAAATATCAATGAAAAAATGTTGTCTTAACATCAAGTTGCTCAAGATGCAAATCCTCAATAGCAACTAAAGACAATACAGTCCAAATAGAAGTCATTTTTACTACAGGAGAAAAAATTTCACCAAAATCAATACCTGGTTTCTATGCAAATCCCTTTACTACCAACCTGGATTTATGTCTCATCTATCCATTCTCACCTTCCTTTAACCTGTAAACCCATTTGTTTTTCAGTGCTCTCTTACCAACTGGCAACTCAACCAAATCCCATGTTTGGTTCTCTTTCAAGGGATCAATCTCCTCATTCATGCCAAGCTCCCACTATTTATGGGTTTCTAACTGCATTGCTTCATCAAAACTCTTTGGTTCTCCACTATCAGTGAGCAATAAGTAGAATAATGAAAGGGAATATCTAATTGGAGGTTTACTTACCCTTTCTGACCTCTTCCTAGGCATCCGAGACTCATGCACTGCTTGTTGTCCACCCAAATTCTTTGTTAGTGACCGATCTCGGTCATCTCCAGGCCTATAACTGACCGACATCAGTTCCACATGACTGACACCAGTTCCTTCCTGACCGACATCAGTTCCTGTATGACTGATGTCGGTTCCTACCTGATCGACATTGGTGTCTGTGTTTTCTTGTCTGTGAAAATTCTTTCCCATGAGCTCATTTTGGATCACATTCTCATCTAAATCTCGATTGCTCTGCTCAGAATCATTCAACCTCTTGAGCTGATTCCTGTACATCACTTTCTCATTGAAAACAACATCATGGCTTCTAATAATCTTGTTAGTTTCTAGATTCCACAACCAAAATCTGAAATCTTCAGAGCCATAACCAATAAAAGTGCACCTCATAGACTTAGCATCTAGCTTCTTTCTATTTTCTTTATCAACGTGCACAAATGCTTCAGAACCAAAAACTCTGAGAAATGAAAAATCTACTTTTTTACCTATCCACGCCTCTTCTAGAATTCCACCATCCAGAGCAGTAGAGGGTCCTCTGTTAATTAGGTAAATTGCAGTGTCTACAGCTTTTGCCCAAAATTGTAAGGGCAAACCAGCATGCAATCTCATACTTTGTCCACGCTCCATTATTGTTCTATTCATCCTCTTAGAAACTCCATTTTGCTGAGGTGTCCTTGGAACCACCTTTTGCCTATGTATTCCATTCATAAAATAGTACCTGTTGAACTTATAGCTATAGTACTCACCACCATTGTCAAATCTAACACACTTCAATCTCAAACCTGTTTCATTCTCAACCAAAGCTTTCTATTTCATAAATATGTCAAATACATCAGATTTCTTCTTTATGCAATAGACCCATACCTTTCTTGTAGCATCATCAATGAAAGTAACATAATACTGTGATCCTCTAATAAAAGCTACTTGAGCTGGTCCCCACACGTCTGTGTGAATAAGCTCCAACTTGTGCTTCCTCCTTGTTGGTCTAATTTTGAGAAACTTCACTCTCTTTTGCTTTCCAAAAATAAAATGCTCACAAAAATCTAGATCTATGCTTTTCAAATCTGAAAGCTTACCTTTTGACTTAAGAACTTTCATTCCATTCTCACTCATGTGGTTGAGCCTATAGTGCCACAACTTTGCATCTACATCTAAAGTAGATAATATAGAAAGAGAATAATCAGTAATACAATTACATAAATAGAGAGTACCTTCTCTCTTATCTCTGGCTAATACAAGTGCACCCTTGGTAACCTTCCAAAATTCAGTTGTGAGAGTTACAGTGCAACCCTCATCCCCCAACTTTCTTGTAAAAATTAGATTCTTCTTTAGGATGGGTACATGCCTGACATCCCTCAACACCCATGTGTTGCCATTCTACAATTTTAGCTGCACTTTTTCTTTGCCAACAATTTTACAAGGCTCATCATCCCCTAAATAAACTTTTCTAAAATCTTCCTAGACATAATCACTGAAAAAGTTTCTATTTGGGGTTGTGTGAAAAGAAGCACCAAAATCTACAACTCAAGATTCTATTCTATTATCCAAAGAAAGTACAAGAGCATCTTGTATAAAAATACATGTAACTTTTACTTTTTCTTTACCCTCATGCTGATTCTCTTCTTTAACCGACAACCATCAATCTTTCTTTGTATGCCCTATCTTTCCACAATTCCAGCATGCTATTCTTCTTCCATTTTTGGATTTTGATCTACCTCTCATCTTTGACTTAGACCTTGATCTTCCATGCTTGCTCTTCTCTTTTTGCCTTCCCCTAATTTCAATACTTAAAGCATTACCTGATGATTCCCCTGTGCTTTTCCTGCATGTCTCTTCATTTAGAATTACACTAACAACATCATCAACTTTCAAGATATTTGTAGCAGATGCAGTATTACTAACTACCATTACTAAACTATGCCAACTTTTAGGTAAAGAGCATAATATTAAAAGAGCCTTAATTTCATCATCAAAAACTATTTTGACTGAATTTAATTGATTTACAATTCCATAGAAATCATTAAAATGACTAGATACATATCTACCTTCCTGCATTTGTAAATTAAATAATTGCTTCATAAGATATACCTTATTTGAAGCTGAGGGCTTTTCATATAAATTTGCTAAAGTGTCCATCAATTCTACCATTATCTTTGCCTGTGACAAGTTGGAAATCATAGAAGATGCCAGGCTCAACCTTATGGATCCCAGCGCTTTTCTATCAAGAACATCCCATTCTTCATCTTCCATATCTTTGGGCTTCTTTGAAACCCCACCCAATGGTAAGTACAGATCTTTTTGGTACAGATAATCTTCTATCTACATCCTCCATAATTGATAATTATTGCCATTAAACTTCTCCATTCTTAGTTTGCATTCTTCTACCATTGCAATACTCCCACTCAAATAGAAACCCCTGTGAGTAACCTATAATCAACACACACTAAACATATCTAAAACCACCTATTAGTGAACCCAAGCTCTGATACCACTTGTCAGGATCTAGACAAAAACAATTGATTACTTTTATGTAAGCAACTAAACACAGAATTAAAACCAAAATTGAAAGCAACTAAAAATTAGAACCAGCAAAAAATTAGAGATACAAGAAACAATGAAAACTTGTATTAAACTCTTCACAATTACAAACACAATTCAACTACTTGAATTATCTATCTTACACCATTCTGTTCTCATACAGTCATACAAGCTATGAAGATCTATCCCTCTTATATAGAATTAGGGATCATGAGCTATGTAATATCAACCATTAGATACACCTTCTAATCTAAGGCTTAAAACAGTCCTACTAAAGATAGAGACCCCGACTCAACACTAACAGTTCAACTAATCATGCAAATAATCCATTTGTCCCACGAAAATAGCATTCTAGAATGCACAAGTAACTAATGTCAGTCCCTACCTGTCTACACATGGCCAAAGTCGGCTGATCCATAACTGACGCCGACAGCTATTGGTCGACTCCTTGCCATCATCGGTGACTATGTAAATCTTGAAACTTTGCATTTGCTCATTTGGTGAAGCTTTTAGCTCCACACCTCAACATGTAAACTCAAGAAAACACCTCTCAAATTTATCAAAATTTTTGTCATTTGATCACATCAAAATCATAACGATTTTCACATTTTTTGAGAAATCACAACAAGAGAACATCATGAACTTTTAACAATGCCATTTGACCAAACATGAGATCAAGAAAAACTTGCCTCAAAAGATGAACTTAGAGTAAAAAACATGAAATGAACAAGTTTTATAGGGGTTGTTCCAAAAATAAGCGTCGCTAATTTTGAGAACAATAACTAGCTCCTATTGGGGAACTTCTATTGATTGAAACTTGAAATGATCGATGGGAGTAGAAACCAATCTTTAAGTGCCTTCATCCAAGCCATTGGGCCATAGAGTCAAGCTAAGAAAGGAAAAGACATGAAAAACCAAAAGAAAATAAAAAACACAAAAACTGTACAAATGTACAAGTGAACTCATCTAATACTTTAAGGATTGAAGTGTTTCAGATGTTGCCCACTGTGAGGCAGTGAGAATGGCGCTCCATCTTGATATTCTAGAAAGAAGCTATTTTTACCATAGACCTAATAAATGGTAAATGGACCTCTCCACAAAGAATCAAATTTATCATGCATTCCTTTTGGTTCTCTCCTCTTGTCCCACAATAAGACTTGATCTTTAATCTAAAAATAATGAATCTTTGCCCTCTTGTCAAAGAGTTTCTTCACCTAATTTTGATGTCCAGTAATCTGGTCCACTACCATGGTTTGTTTCTCATCTAATTCAATTAGGCACATGATCCTTTTATCAATGGAATTTTTGAAGGTTGAATCTTCGATTGCCTTTGCCAACCTCAGTGCTAGTAGTTCTAAGGTGATTGATATCTCTACATTTAAACCATACAAAAGTTGGAATGGTGACATGTCTATTGCCCTCTTGAGTTTAATCTTATCTACCTATAAAGCATTAAATAATGCTTTATGCCAAGTCCTCTGATTATCATCTACCAGTTTTTTGATAATAATAACCAGATTTATGTTGCTTGATTCTGCTTGGCCATTTCTTTGTAGAAAATAATCAGAAGAGTGGGAGAGGGTAATCCTATAATAAACACAAAACTAAGTAATCTCATAAGAAGAAAAATAAACTATATTATCTGTTAGAATCTTAGTTGGAACCCCAAACTGAGAAATACTATTTTTCTTAAGAAAATTACATACCACTTCGGAAGTAGCATGCTTAGTTGGAATGGCTTCTACCCATTTAGTAAAATAGTTAGTCACAGTGAGAACATAGTCATGTCTAGCACTTGAGGATGGGTTCATTGTGCCAATGAAATCAATACCCCATTATTGAAAAGGTTCTTCAATCAACACTAGTTTGAGGGGTAATACAGCCAATTTAGGTTTCCTGATGAACTATTGACACAATTCACACCTTCATACCTATTTGTACGTATCTTGAAATAGTGTAGGCCAATAGTACCTCACTCGTAGAATTTTATGAGCTGTCACTAGTGTAAAAAAATGTCCCTCACAAGCCAAATTATGGAAAGGCTCCAAAAGTTTACCTTGTTGTGCCTTATCGACACAACGAAGAAATACCCCATCAAGGCTTCTCTTGTACAAACCATTGTCCCACAAGACATAGTTAGCAACCTTTAACTTAAAATTTATTTTTTCTTTATAGGATAGATGTGTGGGACACTCACCATAGATAAGAAAATGAGCAATATTAGAATACCACTCATCAGTAGTAGTGATGAAGAGAATTGTAAGCACATTTTTGACATCTGTTTCTTCATTTTCTATTTTCTTGGGAATATTATTAGTAATCAACTAGCAGAGCCCCTTTCCTTACACAAGCTTGGTAGGTTTGATATCAAAATCAAATTCTTGAATCTTAGCAATTTAATTTCCCCTTTTAGTACCAAACTCCTATTGAATTAGAATGGACTTCACCATGGTATCAGGTACCAAAACAACAGTATGTGAATTCATGATATAAAATCTAAAATGCTTTATCACCTTGAATACGACAAAAGCATGCTTCTCCATATTTGAATAATTTAATTCATGAGATTTGAGAGGACAAATCATGAATGATATGGGAGATTCCACACTCTCTTTATTTTTCTAAACCAAAATAGCCGAAAGTGTATGCTTAAAAGCATAACTGTATATTATGAAGTCTTTGGTATAATTTGGACAAACTAAAATTTGTGTACGGGCAATCACTTTTTTGATGTCTTCAAATGCTAACTTGCCTTCTGTGGTCTATTGGAAAGTGGTTTTTCCCTTCATCATGTCAACAATGTGGTGAGTCTTCTTTGTGAATGCTGTATTGAATCTTTGTAAAAAATTCACCTTTATGAAGAAAAAATGGACTGCCATCTTACTAGCAGGAAGAGTAAGGTTTTGGATAGATTTGACTCTTTATGAGTTAATTTTTATACCTTCTCAAGATATAGTGTGATCAATAAGTTTACCTTCTATAACCCTAAAAATTGACTTCTTGGGATTAAGAGAAATACCATTTTATCGACAGTGCTCCAACACTTGTTGTAAATGGTGCATGTGATCAAGACAATGTTTGGAAAAATGGTCAATTCATCAAGATATACTACAATAAATTTCCCCATTTCATCTTTGAAAGTAAGATCCATTTCTCTTTGGAAGGTAGCACCAACATTGATCAAACTGAAAGACATTCTGCGATATGCAAAAGTGCCCCAAGGTGTAGTGAAAATAGTTTTATGTTGATCTACTTTATTGACTTCTACTTGATTGTACCCAGAAAAACCATCTAACATTGATAATATTTCTGAATTAGTCATTGTTTGCAACACTTGATCCATAATGGGTAGAGGGTAGTTATCTTTTAAAGAAGATTGATTTAGGTTTCTAAAATCAACACAGATATAAATTTTTCTATTCTTTTTTCTCACAGAAACTATGTTAGCAATCCAGGTGGAATGATGGATTGGAAAAATAGTCTTTGCATTCAACATTTTTTAGATCTCTGAAAGGATAGTACCTAATATTTTAGGGTTATATTGCCTTTGTTTTTGATTGTAAGGTAATGACCCAAATTTAAGAGGAATTTCATGCCAATCTCCTCAGGTTTGAGAGATTTCAAATTATCGTAAGAATATGCCAAAACATCAATGTAATGGTGAAGAAGAGTAACAAATTTGAGCTTTTTATTAGAAGTGCAATAATTCTCAATGTTAACCATATTGGGATTTTCTATTGTACTCAAATTCACCTGATCAAATTCTTTGAAGGAACTTGAATCCACTTGTCACTGCTTGACATACCTATCATGCTTATCAAACAATCTCTCGAGAAAAACCAAACCTTTTGTAATTTTATTTTCCTTGAGTTGAAGGAACTCTTCGCCAGCTTTGGAATTTACTTCAGGAATCGATTCCCATGGTGGAGATTCATTTTTTTCAAAATAAAGATCTTCAAAGCTATCCATCTTTTTTAGAAAAGCAATGATTTGATGGTCATTGTTAAACACCTGCCAATGGCTGGCATTATCAAGTACACTAGGTCGAAATACCAACTCAATAGTGTACATGTCCCCTTTAAAATCCTTATGGGGAACCATGATGGTTGTAGAGACTGCTAATGAATTTGAGTGATCATTAAATTCTCTTAGCATAGCAGAAATATTGAAAGCATCAAATTTTTTAATATAATCCCATACTAGATTGCGATAATGTTTTAACCTTTCATTTTTATTTTAGTATAGGTTCTTTACCTAGCAAACCACTAGTTCAGCATCTCCTTGAGCATAAAGAATCTTAATACCTTTAGCATGAAAAGATTTCAATCCAAGTAGTAAAGACTCATACTTGACAGTGTTGTTAGTATTATTGAACTGTAACTTATATGATTAAGGAAAAATTTCTCCTCGAGGGAAGATCAAAACAATTCTAGCTCTAGAACTAGTAGAAGAGCAACTGCCATCAAATTCTAAAATCTAGACATTATCAGAATATGATCCCTTCAAAAACTTCTCTTCATTATTCAGGGAGGATCCTTTATTGTCTAAACTTTGCTCTAACAATTCTTCTGACTTTGTATCTAGATTTTTTGAATTGTTACTAAAAGGACTTTCATTTGATGAGGTGAAAATATCTTTAATAGTCAGGAAATAATTACCCATTCTTGATGATCCAAATAAAATTTGAGCTTTGAGATCTGATGTTTGGGTGATTATATGTTTAGACTCTTTTTTAAGAAGTAATTTTTTCATGATGCCTTTAACAGGTATCCTTACTTGAGGTAGGTCCATACTCAATTCTCCATCTATGTCTGCAAAAATTGTGCCTAAGTAGAATGCTATAAGAGGCTGAAACATTAGCTACGAAGACTATTATTTTGATCCTCTTCTCTAGAAAAGCTACAAATTCAAATTGGGTATCTTTGATTTGACCTAAGAATGGTACTTTCTTGTTCTCCATGGAGAAGCATCTACCAAAATTCTTAGTCAAGGTAAGACCAAGAGAATCTGCTACCTTGGCAGGCATAACATTGTCAGAGGCTCCAGAGTCTATTATATAGTTACTCAACTTATGACCATTTATCAGAAGGAAAACATATAAAGGTTCTATCTTCTTGGGGGCAACAAGTGGAGTAGCGATGAGATTATTTTGGATAGATTTGTTCTTCAAGGAATCATGAGACACCTTTGAAAAATTTGGTCCTATTGGGGTGGTTTTATTTTTTACATATTCGGCCAACCTATCAAATTGTTTGAGATTAGCTCTCAAGTAATCAACTTTGGTCATTTGAATCTTAGTCTTTTTGGCATGATCAATTATATCAAATAACTAAAATAAACTAGAGATAGAGAGAGGAAACCCCTCATCCTGATCTTTATTGGGTGTGGCACTGGTTATAGAGATATAAGTAGAAGGTATGGGATGGTTTGAGATACTCACTTTTTTATTAGTCACCAGGTCCTTTGATTAGAAAGGCAGTGAAGTCCCCCATTTAGTGATCAAAACTACTAGCTAAGATTCTTCTCCTACTTTTTTTATTAGTTTGTTGAGCTGACTGGTTCTGAGACCTGGTAAAAATAGCATACGGTCCATCAAACACTTCTCCCTTACTTTTAGCTTCATCCTGATAATCCAAGAAACTAATGTTGGAGTCACTAGCTAATTCTTCTTCTTATTCTACAAAGAGATTAGCATCATCTTCTTGGTCTAAATCAAGTTGGAGCAAAGAATCATGTTTAGCTTTAAGGTAACCAACTACTGAGTTAACTGGTGCTACTTTAATGACAAGTTTTCCCTATGGGGGAGGCAGATGATTTGGTTGCCCTTGATTTTTGGTAGCATTGCCTTGATATGACTAGTTTTGAAATGTCCTCCTTGGTATATCCTGATAAGGAGGAGTAGACATACCTTGGGCCATTTCTCTTTTCAAGACTAGCAGTTCATTCATCAACTTTTGCATCATAGGATCTGTGGTGCTCATGGAAGAACTTTCAACAGATGAAAAAAATTTATTTTTATTAAAATATTTTCTAATTTTACCTACCAGGATAAGATCATCTTCCACCTTGATAGCCAAATTTTGGGCTACAAAAAGATCCATAGGCCCGGCCCACCTCAACAAAAAACTTACTTCAATAAGTTAAGAGTTGATAAAAAAGCACTTGAGGTTCTCTGGTGTGGGTTGAACAATTGTAAAAATTTAGTTTCTCAGCTTATTGAATTTAGCAATGAAGCTCGCATAGGTTCATGAGGTTCCTTCTTCATTTGTGTAAGCTAAGCCAACAAGGCATGTGCATCTTCAGTGGGTTTGAACTTGGCCTCAAACTTGGCCTTGAGCGTATTCCAGTCAGTTATAGTTTGAGCTTGAAGGTGATAAAACTAGTCAGTAGCAATGCCTTGCAAAAATTTTACAAACAATCTCACTACTATATCTTCATATTCCACACCTATCACACCGTGTGCTATGGAGAAGGTAGTAATATGCTCATTAGGAGGAGCCTTGTTGTTGCCATAGAATTTGAGGAAATTCTTTTTCAAACTACGAGATAGTTCATATAAAGGTGGGGCTAGATTGAGAGGACCAAAGGAGTTACCCCAAGGACCTTGGGCTATTATGATATGATAATTGAAGGGAGGGATAAAAAATCTTGGTGTGGTAAGTACGGACAACACTCTACTAGCACTAAGACTAGAAGCTTCATTGGTATTGGATATCTGACGTTGGTAGGAGGAAAGTTCCTAGTACACTAGAGACGCGATAGCGGAGGAGAGATCTCAAAATTATTTTTCCACACTAACTTGAATATAGAATCAATAATACCTTGATCTCTCTAGCTTTGCATGTACGGTGGATCTGCCAAAGTGAAAAACTAAACAAGTACCGAAAATGGTTCAATTTGAAGTTTGAGGCTTTAAAGTGCATGTTTGTATCCCCAGCTGTTAGAGTATGGATAAGGTTATATAATGGAAATGGATATAAAATAGAAATAGATAGGATATGAACTACTTCAATATGAAGCTTGAGGCTTCAGACTGCACATAATGTCTCCAACAGAGTCACCAAAAAGCTGTTGGGTGAATATTTTATCGTCAAGCATTCGATGATAAAATGGGTATATCAACCACAGCACAAGGAGATTTATACAAAAAAAGTGTGGGTTTACCACATCATAGTGAGATATATCTCTCCTCTCATCAAGGGGAGGTTCTCTATAAACTATTTATATATTAATATGAATTGAAAATAGACTCAAGGGTGAGATTACACCATCCATCTCTCTTTTTTTAGAGATGATGTTTACAAGGTAAAAGAGAAATCTTGGTTAATGACTGAAAGCATTTCTCTTCTTTCAAAAATAATGTTCAACAAATGGCAAATTTTTTTCTCAAATAGTAACTGTATCCACAAGAAACCCATGAAAGCACAAAGTCTTTCATTGCTCCCCTTACTAATTTAGAACATACGTAACAATAGAGTGAAGTGCAGCTCAAAGTCTACACCGTAAGCTACAACAGAGCATAAGATCACGAAGGATAAAAGTAGTACAAAGCCTTTCTAATATCCTTATCAATAAAATAAGAGAAACATGAACTAAAGGTAATTATAGCAACATAAAGTCTTCATAACTAACTTCAAAGCATCTTCAGATAATTTCCACACACTTTGCTTATTTAATCAAATAGATGAGAGATTATTAGGAAAAAGAACATAAGAAAGATCTTCTAAATAACACAAATTATTTCAACACAAAGTCTGAAAGTAACCTGCTTTCTCATTTATTCAAGAAAATATGATTTACAATCTGAGCTCAAAGTCTCAAGAAGTATCTCAATTTAAGCAGAGTTTTTGCTCTTAATTATCAAAAGATCCATCCATTACAAAAGAGGCTCCCTCTATATATAGGGAGAAGCCTTGAGACTTGAGAAAAAACTTAAATATTACAACCTAGTCAAAGATAAGAATCTTTGTTGACTTTGAGACTTTCTATATTTTTACATGTAATTTACACATGACAAAAGTACATGTGCAAATGTCCCAAGTCAATTATCAAGTGCATTTAGAAAAATAGAAATTAAACCAATAGAAAGTTGATTCAATTTGTAGCTCCATCCTTCTTTATATGAGCATGGTACATGGTGATAGCCACTTGAATCCTGATACTTTCTAGAGTAATAGTATTTTTGAAGACCACCTTAGCCTTGACTATGGTGCCTCTCACTACTGTGATTGATTTTGCATGACTAGTTAACCTGGTTCTCAGATTATCTAGAGTTAACTGATTATCTAGGATGTTATCCATAGAGGCCACTAAAAATGCTTTCTCCTCAAATTTCCTTTAGAACATACCTTCAAATTCTTGAATCATTTCTTTTATTGAAATAAACTAGTTGTCCTGTGTGACAAGTTTTCAAGGTAACTCCTCCAACTTATGCAACAGTCTGATATCACTTTATTCACTGAGGTCTCTAGAAGATTTGAGGTTGCTGATTAATTCCTTAAGCACCTAAATCCTATATATTAATGCTTATTTAGTTTCAATATATGAGTCTCTATCAACAATAATGCCAATTGATATTAGAGTGCTTATTTTCAGCTTCTTCATATCTATCTATTGGCCAAGATATTTATCTGTGCTTTCAATATCTTGAGAAATAATTTTGATAAGCTCATCTAGTTCAACTCTCATTTTCTTCATCTTACCCATTTTTTCAGACAATTCTATAAGTAAGGAAATACCTTGTGTGTGCATCTTTTCTAAGTAATCCTCAAGCACTTTGCCCTTGAGATAGGTTCTTTCTACTTTCTAGATCACAGGATCATCTATGGAGATAGCTTCTAGAATTACTACTTCTGGAGTGAGAGTGATTCTTCTTATCACTGCAGTCAATTATTCCACCCTCGCCTTATAATGATCCTTCATTTCTCTTTCTCTATCAAATTTCTAAACTATAATATCCATTTTTGATTGTAAATCACTCTTGGTGCCTTCATGAGTTATTTTTCCTAACTTAACTCGAGAGATAGAGTAGCTGCTTATGTCAAGAATTTTAAGAGTTGCATCTTGTGGAGGTTTGGGTATTTCCAAAAATTTGTGCCCCTTATCTCCAATCATATTTGAAAGGATTTTTAGCTTTTTTAGAGTCTTAGCTCTTACCAACGCTATTTTACTAAAGTCAAAGTCATCTAGAGAGATGTCTTATTTTTTCCTTTTGGGTGTGTAAGCTGCTAACCAAGGTGGGAGAGCAGAAGCACTTACATTAGCAACAGTCCTTATAGTTGGTGTCATTGGGGTAACACATGCACTATTGATAGAAATAATGGGCATAGTATCAGTTAAAACAATACCTGCTGCTGAATGGTCGAGGGTAGAACTATCTCTGATGTTAAAAGATGGAGATGACAAATTGGAGATGGATCCTAATGAATGAAAAACATCTCCAGAAGCACTTTGAGGGTCACCAAAAATGATCTTGTAAGGAGAGGTGGCTCTAGAAGAGGGAATACTAATTGGAGAAATAAGCGAAGGAGTTACACTAAGTGAGTTGGGTGGAGAAGAAGAAATTCCTATGTCTAGCTGCACACCCTCTTGCAGAGATAGAGTTTTCATCTCCTATTGACCTACATGCCTATCATCAGTTTCTATCTGTCTTGCTATTGGTTCTTCAGTGCTTTGCTTCTCAACCTCCATATCTATTGTTCTCGATTCTTTTTCTACAACTTTTCATTTTTTCGTTACAAAAATGATCCTAGGCTTATGGGGCCTCGAAGGAGAAGGAACATCACTCTTATTCTTTGATCTATTTTTTGCTCTCCTCCTTGTCTCTTCTTGAAATTTAGCCTCTGACCCCATAATGAATTCTTTCAATGTGATCCCCTTATTTGCTAACCAATCATTGGTGTTTGCCAATATTGGTTTGAATCTCATCCTCAAGGAGGTCAACTCTTTCTGAGACTATTGGATAGGGGGAAGAGGAGTATTGGTGACTTGTTTAGCATGATATCTATTATTGATTAGATCTCTATCATCTACTAGATTTATAAGGATATCAGTGAGCCCCAAATATTTTATTTGTTCAAGATATAGTCTAATATAGTCCATTTTTTGTTATCTTTTGCTGTCCTCAAATCGATCCAAACATCTTCGATCATAGGCTCATAGAATTGGGTCTTCCTCCTGATCATGTCTTTTACACCTTTGTAGTCAAAATTTGGTCTCTTTTTGAAATTCTTCATGGTTACAAGTTGCATTTCGATCTCTATTGCTCTAGATTTTACAATGATCAATATTGAGAATCTGTCAATTTCAATTGAGAACCTAAAACTAGGTTTCTTAATTTCCATCTGCTTATTATGCATGACAACAATTTTTTTGCATAGCTCCATCAAGACCAATTTATCTAAGCAGAATCTTGGAAGCATATAGGGATAGCCTTGGAAAAAGCTAACCCATAGATAAAAAAAAGTAGGGAACTACAATAACATACAACCAAAGTCATTCAAAATAGTCCAAGCTTCATCTGACACTCTTTTCTTTTCTAATTGGGGGTTGAAGAGACACAAAAATACTACAAAGAAAGCATCATTTACCCTTCTAAAGTGATGGATAGGACCTATCAATTTTAGTTGAGGGTAATATTATTATACCATGGTTGTTCTCCTGTCTCCCTTTGATGTTAAACTAGGGAAGGTTCTCATGGATGCTGCAATATATATTAGGTATGAAGTCATTTAGAATTTAAAAGTAGTGGATACCTTTGTCAATTGCTCATTTAGAGCATTGCTGATTTGTTCTCCCCAAAAAATGACTTGTTTGCTCTAGAAAATTATCTTAATGAAGGGATACATCCATACGTGAAACTGAGAGGAAGAAGGTAAACCTTGTACTCTGCTGAGAAGAGTAATCAAGTCACCAACCTCATCTATAAAATTGCTCCTTGGAAATTTCTGTGGCCATCTAGATAAGTTCACACTGGGAGTTTTGAGCCATCTATTATTAATCACTTTCTTTGCTTTCTCAGGATCTTTATCATAATCTTTTTGTGCTTCAATGAAGTCAAGCTTCAACACCTCAATAGTGGGAGGGCACATAAACACTTTGTCGATGAACTTAGGGTCTAATCTAATTACTATGTTACCACTAAAATCTACCAAGCCCTGGTGTCTTTGTTGTAGAATTGAACGCACTAGAGAATGAACTATGTGTGATGAGCTACCACAGGAAAAGAGGAGACTAGATGAATATTAATCTTAATTATCCTCTTTATTTTAGAGCTAGGATTGTTTGCTTTAGTTTTTTCTATGAACTCATCCATAACTACGTGCCTGATCTCTATATCCCTAATGTCATCGACATTAGAAGTGACCGAGGTGACTGAAAAAACACCTTGATAATGGTACTTCATAATCTTTGACTTTTTTGGAGAAACCTCATTCATCGAGATGAGCCTTTGTCAAAAGTATATTGATGAAGAAGGATCTTGGAGAGGAACTGCAATAGGAATCATGATCATAATTAGGGAAAATATTGACAATTTGAGAAAATTGCACGTTAGATGATCATGACCAGGGAAATGTGCTTGAAAGGGCTAAGGCGAGAGTAGGCCATAAAGTAAAAGGGAAGTAGGCTTGAAAAAATAGGAAAAATGAAATTTTCCTGAGTTAGGTTGCCAAACAGAAAACATGTAGGGGTAGCAAAAATTGCCACCCTTGCATGTGGGGGAAATTTCTGTGCATAGGCGGCAAAAATCACCGCCCTTACACATTGGGAAGAATAGATGTGCATTGGTGGAAATTTTTGCCACCTATGCATGTGGAAAGGGATATCATGAAAGGGTATTGAAAATTGCCACTGATGCATGAAGAGAAAAAATGAGAGTTTATGTGAAGGCAACATAAATTGCAGCCCTTGCACCGATTGGCAAGGGATTCGTAAGGGTAGCAAATTTTGCTGCCTTTACACTAGTTTTGTCAGCCACATGTAAGAGTGGAAAAATTCACCACCATTACATGGGTTAAATGGCTAACAAGTAGGAAGAAGAGGATGAGGGTTTTATCCACTTAGATTGCCTTGTCGATGGGAAAAAATGGAGGAAAGGGAAGAGGAAAACTAGAAAATCAAGACTAGAAAGGAAGAAAGGAAAGAGAAACATGAAAAAGAGAAAAAATAAAAACAAAACAAAAACCAAAACAAGAAGAGAAAAATGCAAAAACCTACCTAAAAAATTGCAATACAACACTTGAATCTGATGAAAATTTGATTCCACTTGCTCACACGATCATCTAGACACAGGAAGGAGGGGGAAACAAAGGAGAGTGGAATAAAAAGAGGTGAAAAAGGGGTTAAATGGGGTGAAAATCAACCCCAACCACTCAGATCGCACAACTATGAATGCCACTCATAAAAATTGAGATCATGTAGGGGCAAAAAAAATTACTACCTCTACATGATGAGGTTATCAGAGGGATGTAGGGGCAACAAAAATTGCCGCTCCTGCATGAAGTGAAAGAAAAATGCAAGGGTGGTGATTTTTGTCGCTCCTGCATGGAGGATGCAAGGGTGGAAAAAATTGTTGCCTTTTCAAGGGAAACTAAAAATCACATGTGGTGGCAAAATTTTTTGCCCTTACATGTAAACTCAAGAAAACACCTCTCAAATTTATCGAAAATGTTGTCATTTAATCACATCAAAATTGTAACAATTTTCACATTTTTTGAGAAATCGCAACAAGGAAACATCACAAAAATTTAACAATGCTAGTTTACCAAACCTGAGATCAATAAAAACTTGCCTCGAAAGATGAACTTAGAGTAAAAAACATGAAATAGACAAGTTTCATAGGGGTTGTTCCAAAAATGAGTGTAGCTAATTTTGGGAACAATACATCACAGGTAGTCTTAGATAGGTAATGAGAAGAGTAAGTGATAACCTTGTGAGAAGATTATTTTTGGATCCTTTTAAGGTCTACCTAATGAAGTAGAAGGAAAAGAGAATTTAAATTTTTTCCTAACACCTATTCCATGGATTTGGTTGAGCAACTATAGGTCAATTGGATGATAAATGTGAAGAATGAGGCCTAAAAGACCAATGAGTGATTACAGGTAGTGAATACATTTGTCATGAAGAAGGCTATTAGTTATGGAATCATATAATGACTATCATACCTTGTTTCTAACCCCCCTAACATAGTGCATATGTTTCAAGTCTTCCTATTCCAATTTTTAGCGATTAAGAGATGCCTCATAATGAAGGCAGTTTTTAAAAAGGCCATTTGAGGACCTTATGCTAGTTTGAGGAGTTTTTCATGCTTCTGGTAGACACTTGTATAAGGAAACCTTCATGGTCTATTATCCACTCCATTTTACTATAATGTAAGTAGTTTTCAAGCCTTGACATTTGGAATTGTGACCCTTGAACTCCTCTTCTTCTCTCTCCTCTCATACATCCTATAAATGCACTCAATTTTGGCTTCTATAAAATGATTCCATGTTTGGTATGGTGAAACCATGATGGTTTAAATACTAATTTTTTCCTTTGAATAAAAATGTGAAGATATTTTTGATTCTATAATTCCTTGTATAAGTGTGCGGATTAGTGAACAAGTTGATTGATAAGTGGTAATCACTTATCCTTGCATTCATCTTACTTTCTAATATTGTGTGCAAGTAATTCATTCTCAAATAACTCACATGGAGTGTAGTCAGTGTCCTTGTTTATCTCTAAGTGCAAGCAGTTGCATCAGTGTCTAGGATTAGGACTTTTATCCTTTCACTTTAAGAAGTGAAGTATATATCACCTTCATGTTTGAAATACTTATGTTAGAGTACCTTAGAAGTTTGAAGCCAATACTGTAAATAATTTTTCATAGTGCAGGTCATGGTAGTCTAGTGGATATCAATTTGATGTATCACCTTATTAGAATAGGTTATTTTCATGTTACTCTTTATCTCTTTTCATCCAATAAAACTAGTAGTGTAGGTGATAAAAAATCAAAGTTATATCTATGGAGCTAGCCCTTAAACCTAGAGGTTTACCTTTGATATAGGTAATCCACAAGCCTAGAGGTAATCTAATGTTTCCCAAATCTTAGAGTAGTCTTGAAATATCATCTCTAAGGTGAAATATTTGGTGACAACATGGTAATCATAAGGGTTATTAAGAGACCTAGTTTCAATATCAGATAAAATATTCTCAAGATCAATAAAAGGATCACTAAGACTACACACATCCAATAGAGATCAGATCCACTATGATAGTCTTCAATAGATAAAGCCCTTAAAAACTTTGTTATGACTTCATCATCTAGATTGGGATAAAATAATATGCCTGGTGATTGATTGTCATATTAATTTGAGGTATCTTCAAAAAGGCATGCATAGTCATCATATGCTACAATATCTATGAGGGATGAAGTTTTTGATGAGTATTCTAATTTAGACACTAGTGTTGAACATGATCCTGATGTAGATAAAACTAGTGTTGACTCCAATCCTGATTTTGATGTACATGAGGTGATGTTGCTAGTATAAGATTTATTATCCACAAGTGACCTTTCAACATTGGGATTTTAATATGATGAGGGGGAGACAATGAATTTAAAAAATAAAGGCTTATGGAAGGACTTATGAGAGAAGGGAGGAATAGGTTCATGGGGAACAAACTCATTTTCGATGGGGGATTTGTCAAAGATGGGGAGACCATGGAAGATGGATGTGGTTTCTTGACCTTGGCTTGGAAAGAGATGGTCTTGATTATGATCAAGAATATAATCTTGGCATTCCTCTTCTTGTTCACCCAAATATGTAGATTCATCTAATTCATTCTCATATTCTATGTTACCATGGTCAATGAGGTCTTGGACATAGTTTTAGAAATTATAACATCAGTTAATGATATGCCACTAGGTTTGGTGATATATACAATATTGGTTAGTGTTATACCAAGAGGGCTTAGGATTGGTAGGATTAAGACGTTATATGGGTGGATAGACTATCTGTTATTGGAAACAAGTTTATGGAATAGGTATTTTAATGATATAAGAAGATGAGTATAAGGGATATCTTCACTTCATACTTTGCATGTGAAAACATTATACTTTAGATTAGATGGTTGTTGATGTGATTGGGTGGGTGGACTAATATTAAATGAGGTGGATAGGATTGAATTCCCTCTACTAGTGTAGGAAGGAGTAGACAACTAGCTATGACTAATGGACGGAAGATTTGAATGAGATGGGGTGGTATGAAGACTAGGAATTGACTAACATAGATAGGTGCTAACTGGAGGTAATGTTCAGTAGATGTGGCTAAAGTTTGTAGGATGTGGAGTGCTTATCTCAAAGAGGTGAGAAAGGAGCATATCTCTATTGGCTATGAGTCATTTATCAATTAGGGTAATGACCAAATATATTTTGGATACCATGGATTTAGATGAGAGAAAATATAGATGATGGAATTTGCCATCCCTAATTGATAGGTATGTGGGATTGAATGGAAAGATTGAGGGATGAAGATGAAATATGTGGAAATTTTTTGGATAAAGGATTTATTTAGTTCTATCTCAAGTTTTACTATATGTTTGATGTTATGTGATGTTCTATCAACTAGACTAAATTAGAACATGAGCTAGACTATGATGATTTTGACTAAATTTAACTAGGTGAGCTATGACAAGCTCTAGGATTTGATCATAGGCTAGACTAGCCCAAGAGACTAATTTCAACTAAGGATTAATTGGATTAATACTATCTTAAGATTAAGAATATTGAATCTAATAGGATGAGGTGATTTTATTGATAGATTGATAGGATTTGTGATTATGACTTAAACTTGATTAGACACAAGCAAGATAATAATGAGGGCCTTGATGTGAAGAGTATTTTGACAACATAGATGAAGACCAAAGTATGAATATAGAATTGATGGGATGAATAGTATAGACAAGGGAGATGAGTTGGGTTGTACTAGTATTAGGACTAGTTTGATAAGATGGTAGATAAGGTGACTAAGCTAGACAATATCAAGACAAATGACCAAATTGGATTAGGGGATTGTGCAAGTTAAGATGATGTGTGATTGGTTATGGATAAGGTGGAATTGGTCTTATGACATTAGAGATGATTAATGATAAGGATAAGTGAAGATAAAAATTGATTAGGATATGTAGGTGATGGGGGTATGATTAATGATATGTGGATGATACTAGGATAAGATGTGACTAAGATGAGATTTAGGATAAGATGTAAGATGAGACAATGTTTAAAAGTATGTACAAAGAAAATATGTACAATAAGATGATATGATGTTGAGATAAGGATATACAATATGATATGTGAAAGAGATATAGATAGATATGTATAGGTTTGGGTAAAATATTAATGGGTCTAACACAACACTCACTAAATCAAGAAAATCACAAACCTAAGTTTAGTAAAATGATTTAGGTGTATAACTCAATGACTACACCATCTAATGGATTTATGAGTGAGGATGTAGGATGTTGACCCTTTACAGAATCTCTTGAACCCTCTTAACCCCGTTTTCACATGACAATCACTTGGGAGCTTATATTAACTCTGACAACAAGTTGTCTATTTTAGCTACAAGGTCTTAAGCTAGGCTATATAGACTCTCTAGGGGAGTCCTTGATATATGATAGGTATAGTGGGGCCCAAGTTCATGTAAGGTATTGTTTAATGCCTGGTTTATAAAATTAACTCTTTCCCTTCATAGATGACCTATATGAAGCCAACCTCTTAGCCTAATGATAGTTATCTTTGATGTTTATACTCCACCAAAACATAGAGTGTGGATTAATATATGGTGGTGAAATCCATGGTAATTATTCCCCTAAAACTATGGTAAGTGCATGAGTGTGAATTCCACATCACATTTCCCCTAAAAAAATTGAGGGTTTATTAGTGGTTTTTGATCCTCCAAGATTCCTTGCTAGGATAAAGGGAGGAGAACATACACCACTATAACCTTTGGGTAACACACATGTATACAAAAGGATTTATTAAATGATTTAATTAAGTGTGATATATACAAAATGATTTTTTTTCAAATGCCAAAATATATTTAATAGGTGACCTAAAAATAAATCAATTAGTAGTTTCTATTAACAATCTTGAGGGGCAATCTACATGACAAATTATTAGACAAAAATATGACCTGAAAGACAAGATTTTAGCATGCAAAAATTGCCACTGGATTTACCTCTGTAAGGAATAAAAAGGTTAGTCCAATAAGCCTTACTAAAAAAATCAAAAAATTTATGATTTTAGACTATAACATTTTTTTGGATGAGGATCTATGATGTTGGGGTTTGGGGGTGGCAACCCCCAACAGGGTCAAAGGGTAGTGCCCCTTGTGGGGATTAAGGGTAGTGCCTTGGGTGTGCTCCTGGTCACCATATTGGGTAGGGTCAAGGGTCAGCTCCCTTGATGCCGAATATAATTTGGGACTTGTAGAACCTTTAGAATGACTCAAAATTCATTAAAAATGCACTCAAGAAACAATAATTTGAAGGCTACTACTAGATCGATAAAAATTATAGATACACAGTTAGTTATATGTACAATCACTTCTAAATAAGTAATACCATAACTAATATGTCAAAACTACAATTTAGGATATGTAGTTTTGTAGGCAGTTAGGTTGATTGTGACCATGTAGTTAGGAAAAATTTCATATGGTCAATGAAATACTAAAATTTTAAAAATAAATATTGCACTTTGAGATATGCAATTTCACAAAGGGTTGGTGATTGCACGGTCAGGTAAAACCACAAGTAGTTAGTGTAATACTATAGCTAGAAATTAATATCATAACTCTTGAGATGTAGTTTTGTGATTTAGGAAGAAATAATAGATTTTGGAGAAGCTTACAAAATAAGATGAATAGAATGCTAAAAGATTTTATGTGACTTAAAACAAGTTTTTATCAGATGCTAAATGACTAAGAAATGATAGGATGGATAGACATGGTTTAGTTGTTAACTATATTCAAAACTACCTATCTATGTTCAAAACTACTTATTAGAATAAAAAATGCCTTTATAAATAGGTGATACTACATAGTTTAGATATAGGAGGTATTTAGGGGTATTAAGTTGGTTTGGGTAGAGTCCTTCCTTTCCTTCAATCACAACACAGTTATATAGAGTTAACAAAAATTGTTAGAAAAAAATCACAGGTTTAGATCAACAATTTTGGTTTTAAGCCAAAATCACCTCTTATAGAGGCAAAATAAACTCTAGGAATCAATAACTCAATTGTAGATATGAGGTATTTCATAAAGTATTCAAAAGGATGGTTCAAGGGTGATAAGTTTTGTTTGAGCAAAAATTTTCTCCCCTATAAACAAAACACAACCAACGAAAGACAATAAAATGACTAGATAACAGAAATGATAAGTATTGGTTAGTGACTTAAAAACGTAATCAAAAATGCATATGATGGATACAAAATCACATCTAGAATTCAAAACCACATTTCTTAAGAGATAGTTTTACAAAAATACCAAAAACTACCAAAAATGTCATATGGCTAGTGGTTAATATATGTGGTTAGTCAAAACCACTTCTAGGGTATGAAAAAAAGCCTCTACAAAACTGAAAGTTGTAGAGTAATACCACACTTCACCTAGAGGATGAAAATTTTAAAAATTTGAGACACAATTTGCCTTTGACTTGACCTACAACCTTAAGAAAACACACTCAAAGCACAAAATGTCAGTTCAAGAGGAAGGATTCCACTATGATCGCCAAATGTAAGACAAAAATTTTGAGCAAGGGATTTAGTTATGCAAATTATATCAAAATCACTCAAAGCATCAATCTACCACTAAAATCTATAGCTATTTAGGAATAAAATTCTATAAAAAATGAAACATTCATACCTGCATTAGATCCTATAAGTTAAGTGCTCTAGATCAAGATCAAACAATAAAAAGATTAATTGACTATGGATTACTTACCAAAGAGTGAGGTTTTTAGCATGATGCTTATTTGATCAAAAGATTTGGATGGCATAAATTCATGGATCAATGATAGCATGAAGACTTAGAGAGCTTACGATAATTTTGATTAGTTTTACAATGGAAATGAGGAAGATTTAAATAGGCCATGGAGGGAAGATCAATGGCCAATATTCAAATTTAGGATGAAGAGGATCAATGGTGGAGGATTATCTAAGGAATTAAAAATTCCTTGGAAGCCTCTAGAATAAAGGCCTATAGAGAGTAAAGGATAAGATATAGAGGATTTTAGAATTGGAGAATTCTAGAAAGTATTAGGGGTATAAACAAGATTAGTAAGTGATTAAAGACTAGGGATGTAGGAAAGCTTAGGAATACGCTAGGGTTGGTGGGATTGGAATTTAAAATTCTAATATAATGGATAACTGATATTAATTAGTAAATAAGATATAATTATAAGAATTAATAGGTTTGTGGGGATAATATAAGGTTAGTAAATGAAGAATAATGAAGGGGGATGTTAGATAAATGATTAGAAAGGGTGATATAAAATTAGATGAGATAGGTGAATTAGTGTTGACTAATAGTAATATTAGTGATAATAAATGAAGTGAGAAAATTTAGATGTATAAAATTTTCCCCTCTTTGAAAGGGAATTGAAAGTGGAAGGAGTGGAAGGAGTAATGGTCTTTTAAATAAAAACCATTTCATGAATGATGTTAATGATATTATTGTATATGATTCCCCATTGAGGGGACATGCGAGAAATAATGAAATAGATGGCCACTCAAAATAGGAAATGAGGGGTGGGATGTGAGATAGATGATGAATAAAATGAACTTGACTGAATAGTGAGCTACAAAGTGATGATGCTCCTAACAAAGACATATGCACAAGGAGTAGAAATGACTGTGTCATGGTTGTCAACACATCCCAAAGGGGAACTAACTGTAAAATTATGATGATAATACAAAATGGATTCAATATCTTGACATATCCTAGGCAAAGATGCATACCATGGAGAGTTAAATACCAAGATGATAAAGGCCATGAGCTGTTGACATATCCAAAATAAGGATACATGTTGGGAACACATTAGGAAAATGATAGGATAATGATTTGATAATATTAATGATAAATGTAGATCAAAAGCTTAAGTTGAGTGATATAATGAAGGATAAGAGAGAGAATAAATGATATGATTGAGTGACAAAAATATGAAGGGGAAAAATTGGACTAATATGTAATCAAATCAATAAGCCACAATGTGTTAATAAAGATACCCATTACAAGGACATATACAAGGGAGTAAAAGATGATAATAAATTTATGATTCTAGTTATTCCCCAATTGAGGGAGGAAACTATAAAATTTAAAAGATGAATTAACCAATTAGTGATAAGGGATGACTAATGGAAGAAAAGATGGATGTTGTGATTTATTGGGCCCAATCAACAAGTGTGGGCAATTAATGAAAAGATTAGGGAAATGATTTCAAAAATGGTGATTGATCAAAAGATTTATTGATTAATGAATGAGATTGAAGATCAAGGTTTGATTGATGCAAGATGCGAGGATGGAGAAGGACAATATAAATGTGATGATGAATATAAGGGAAAGAAGAGAGAATGGTTAAGCTGACCTTATACACATTATGTGACTAAGTAATGCTTACATAATTTGAAAAAGACCTCAAGCCAATGTAGTTTAGAATAGATGATAGATGACAAGATAGACTAGAGGATGATGATGATGATGGATGTTAGACATGTTAGTTGTTATATAGAGGATACAATGCAGATAAAGATAGAGGACTCAAAGAAATGATGAGATTTAGGATGACAAATGGCTTTGAGAAATGATTGGATATTAGATGACTGGAGTAAGATGTTGACTTGATGATGAGATTAAGATGATTAAAAGAGTGGATAGGTGATAAAGAAGAGGAAAAATGATGAGTGTAGTCCATTATCAAGCCATTATGTATGTAATAAAGCTCATCATAGTCTAAACAATCTGATTTAAATATATCACTAGGCAATATTCCCCATGATATAAGTACGACTAAGAGGATGTTGTGTCAAAGTGCATAAAAAGGGGTAAATAGTGAAATCTGCATCATTGAGGGCACCTAAAAACATAATTGTAACTTTGGTGTCATCATAGCATCCTTGTTCATTACCCAATAGAAAAAAAAGGCATGATTTAATACTACTTAAAAGACTAAAATAAGATAAACATAAATAAGACAACAAACATATGCAAATATATACATGATTAAAGTCATGCAAAGAGTAGACAAGTAACCCACATAAGTATCTACATGTGATCTCATTATGTTTTTTCTAATTATCCTAATGAGAGTCAATGGGATGATTGATTAGTTGATGATTTAGACTAATTTTTGCATGATGATGTGATGTGAATTCAAATTATGGATAGACTTTAGGTAGACTAGAGATTCAGATTAAAATAATGTTATGAATATGGACTTGGAAGTGATCATGAGGACATAGGATAAGATAAGATGAAAAAATGATAAGACCTTTAGGACATAAGACAATGTGGTATGATTAGATGATATGTATGAATTAAGACATAGAAAAAGATGAATGGGATATATATGACAAGACGACTTAGGATTTTTGGGATTTTATGGATTTTATAATTTTTATGTTTTTTTAGAATATTTCAATTTTTAGGTCTTTTGAGAATAAGTACACACACACACACACACACACACACACACACACACACACACACACACACACACACACACACACACAAATGGGGTTACTAGAAAAGGGAATACCAAACCTAGCAATCAGGATAAGGATGGATGCAATAATGGGTGATATGACAAAAGGATGAGGGTGTTGTTGAAAATAGGATGAAGACCAAGGAAGAATAGACTAGGGAATGCCAATGACCACATTGTGAATGAATCAAATGTTTAGTTACCTTAGTGTCCATTGGAGGATATGCCAGAATGATTTTAGAACACTTCCCAATACCAATTATATGTAATTACTAATGTCAAGACCTATTCTATGCTAGGATGATTCTTTCGTAAACTACTATAAAATAACAATTAATTCATTCATTGAAAATATATTGGAAAATCTTATCAAACTTATCACAAGAGCTTATTTACACAAGTGCACACAAGACAAAAGTTTCATATTCTTTCCAAATTAGCTTTTAATTACTTCAAAAAATCATGAGCCAAGTCTAAATTCATTTTTATGTAGCCCTAACACAAGCATGATCAAGTACTCAAGTTAATTATAGATGCATTCATATAGTCAAAAGAGAAGAATTACACAAATCCTTTAGGTGGGATGACTAGGATTTTTGATTCCTCTTCAGAGTATTGGTACATAGGAAGCACTCAACACAATGGAATGTTTAATTTTATCACAATTCTAACCACTAACCCCTTTTTACTCATTCATATCTGTTTATCTTCTTATGGCACAAAGCTAGGATTTACAATTTCAAGAAGACATATACAAGTCTTTAAACATTTTTTAAAGATAAAGTTAGTGCCAAAATACCTATTTTCACCATTTCACCCAAATATTCCAAAAGTTTCAATCTTCTAAAAAAATAAAAGATTGACCATTAGGGACACCAATTATTATTTCTTCTATTCTATTGGGTGTTCCTATCCTTGAAGGCACTTATGCCCATCTACTGAGGGATTCTAAGTTTTCTAAATTATTATTTAACCTACATTCTATTTTTCTATGTAGTCACTTGATGAATAAAAAATATCTCTCTTTTATATACTTTACTCTTGTTTGTTTTTATTTTACTTTATCCATTTTAGTCATTTATCTCAAGTTTTGTTGTTTATGAATATATTTACAATATCCTACTTTTATATATTCCATTTATATTAATGAAGATTAATTGAAATATACATTCCAATTCATATATAATAATAAATTACTTAGTTGACATTATCTCTCCACATATACCAAATATGCAAGTAAATCTATCACCAATACTTAACATATTTATCTCTACATCTAGAAAAAGGAATGTGATAGGACAAATGTCAATTGTATTATATTTTTACCTATCTAAGGATGTTGTTTTATGACAATGTCACTATCTTCTATGTGTCTAATGACGTTATCACTATCCTAACTCAAGATACGTTGAGCCCCTACCATCCTCTCATGGAAAACTATAAAAAAATGATTTCCTAATGGCCACACTAATCCTTGGATGACCCATCTATCTCATCATGGTGGTTCCCATGCCACCATCAAAACACTAGGATTATCTCCTACATGATCTATCTCCATATTAATTTTTTGTCACCAACATCACCTCCCACCACATGGGGCATGATAAAGTCTCAAAACTAGGACATCAATAGATACACCCTATCCCCTACTCCATGTGGCTCTTATGAGTCTCTCACCTAATGAGGTGGGATTTATAGTGGCACTTCCAAGTGAACTAATAAAATGTATGGGCATATAGTCACATGCATGTGGCCCTAACCACCAAGTGTAATGCCATATTATCTAAGCTCACACTTGTACCCATATTATAGATGGATAAGATGACCAAGAATCCACAATGCCTTAGTATGGTTTACATACAATTTATTCCCTATGAATAGTATCTAAATCTTGATAAAAAGGAATCAAACTCAAAAATTGATCATGATTCCATGTTATCACCCAAGGTGGGTGGTCCCCAATTTGATGTGGGATCCCTACTAGTCGTACATAAAAAATTACTCATAAATAAAACACAAAAACAAAGTCATTGGCCCTATGGTCTATTGACCCTTGTAAAACATATCATAAAAATCATGAAAGCATTATACCCAAATGGGAGATCACGTATCATACATGCTTCCATGCTCCAACCTAGACCAACACAAAATAGTAACATATAGTGGCATGACCCATCAAAATTATGACAAAAAGCTCACATGGTCATAAGACCAATGATGACCTTCTGAATATCTAGAATGCTATACACATAGATAATAAATAGTTTGATGATATGCTTATATTGATCATACTCGTCATACCATTAGCTCAATGGACTAGCTCTTGATGATCTTCCATAAATAATGACGTGTCACATATTATCAATGTGCTCTCAATTCATAAACCTAATATCATATGCACATCCTTTAGGGTGATGGTGACATCCACTATGTCCCCATCCAACACCCATCTAAAGGTGGTTGTGATCCTCTCATAGTACTAAAATAAATATCCATCAACTTCATGCTCAATGAGACCTAACACATCTCCATGACCCTTCTAAAGATCAAGTTGATTGAGTATGCTCTATCTATGTTTGATAGCCTAGCCAATAAATTCGGTAGCCAACTCATATCTATCACCCTCAAAAGGAACTTATATATTTAAAAAATATTAGATAACAACATCAATTTAGATATTTTATTGAAAAATGCCAAATCAAATCAAAATCTATCTAAATATTTGCATTAAAAATAAAAATTGGTTCATTAAATTTTTACTACTTTGGCCAGCTACAGTTTCTATTATACTAACCATGTATTTTAAATACTACTATGTTGGCCATAATTTTATAGCATCTACCATTTATTTCACTTATATGGAATCATCGACATACTAAAATGTATTAGACTTTAGTCACTATAATTAACATTTAATGCTAAAATAATGCACTTGTGACCATAATCTATGCACACTTAACCTATGATCAATTCCATGGTTCCAAATAGATATTCCTATACTTTTATGTAGATGAAATCTATCCTTAAGCAATTCTAATACTGAATATTCATATTATTCATTACAAGTATCCTAGACTCACTATTAGACTAATTCACACTTCTAGTTTAGTTGTCTCTACTCCTCCGATGAAGGCAAACTAGTCAAAATTCATATAGAGGATAAATATCCCTAAGGATGTCAAAGAACCCTACAAATAATGGTGTGATTTAACCTTGTATGAATAGTGTGGCATTATCACATAATTTAACACATCTTTATTCTTGATTATAAGAGTGACCTCACATAATCCCTCATTGATCACATAGTCTCTGTTGTAGTCCATCATATCTAAGTGTCAGCTAAAAATAACAAGTTTTATAACAATTATATGTATTTATTACATATCTTATACATTATGATTTTATTTAACAAGTTTTCATAATTATATTAACATTTAATTTCCAATTTTTTTATGAAACATATTGGTAAATCCATTTTATTTTTTGAATATTGCAAGCCCTAGTTTTCTCTATGGTTTTCTTCTAAATTTTTTCTTAGGGTTTAAAATAAAAATTTGATTTACTTGTTATGTTGCATTGTTTTCTAGAAATAACTTATCTCTCTCCTCTTGTAATTATTTTAGTATCTGAAGTTTTGAAAATGGATTAAAAAAACTATCTTTTTCCTCTTAACCCTCAAGATAGTGATAGGTACTTTCCCTCTAACTAGGTCCATGTTATCATTATCCTAAGAGGTAACGTGACCCATACTATAGTTCCAAATGAGGGAAACCAACACATTCTTTCTCAACCCCAACTACCTTCCACATCTCCCGTTGATGGTGTTTATATGCATATTCAATCAAAAGTACCTAGGGTTTATGCTTGTGGAACCTATGAAGATCAAATCCTCACTGTGAGCAAGTCAATAGAATAATTGCCAAAACAAAAACAAAATTTCATTTCAAAAACCATATCATGTGAAAATCATATCACATATAAAAGAATCCATAATATGCTAATATCAATCACGTTTTTATATCTTCATCTAGCACTTTTGGGCCTAACAAGACTTCATATTAAAATTGGAAGCAACAATAGAATACATCCACAACTAGTGATTCATAAAGTATGTAAAAAACTAATAAAATTTCAAGTGAGATCCTTCGATAAATGATTCAAAGCAAGTTGATCAAACAACCTCATATAAATCCTTTAAATAAATCAAAATGTTATTGTGCATATCATAGAATGAATGGGCATCATACATATAGTTATTTGGCTTTGAAAGATAATATTTTAAATTTAATTAATAGTAGTGTTCCTATTATAGATACATAAATCAAGAAACCTATTGAGATTGTGGCCTCCCAGGCCAAATATCAACCCTGACCATTTTAAACTTGACCATTGCATCAGTTTTATCCTCAAAAGAGGTCTTAAAGGTCATGATTTACAGTCATGAGATAAGGTTGAATATGTTTTAGAGTCCATATTAGGTCTAATCAACCCTTATAAAGGTCTATTTGTAGAGATTTTACAATGTCAAAATGGGGTTTTAAGGGGTCTTAAGAGTCTTCTAGGGTCATAAACATGTTCAAATAGTGTCTATAAGTGCATATGAGGGTGTAAAAGACGTTACAATGTCACATTATCTATGTTATTCAAGTCAAATTTGAAAGAAAACCCTTTTTATGACTTATAAGAGGCTCATAATAACAAAATACATCCCACCACCTCCACTAATATGTACTAGGAGAGTCAAATTTCATTAAATGACTTATTTTTCCCCTTTTCTTTAATTTTACATCCTTTATTCATCCTCAAACGTGCCAAAAATACCAAAACCGTACCATTTCAAGCATTAAAATACATATTTCATGATTTTTAAGATTGTTTTGTAGGGTTTTATTGTCAAATAGGTCCATCTAAGGACAAAATATCATAAATTTCAACCAGGGAATATGAAGAACCTTTAAAAATGAAGATTTTCATGATAAAAGGCAACATTTTGAGATTTTTTTATAGGTGTATAGAACTGTATGGATAGGTATAGGTCAAGGTAAGGCCATGGAAAGTAAAGTACACCATTTCCTATCCATTTTAGGTCTCAGGTAGGGGTTTTATTCTCAAAAATGTCCAAACAAGGCAAACATTGATTCATCTATCCTTCAAAGACCTAAAGTGGCTACATTCTTGACATGGCCAATTAATTGAGGAGATGCATGGAATAGTATGACCATTGGAGAAGGATAAAAGGGTTTTAAATAACATGGTATAATTTTCAAAAAATAGAAATAATCATTTAGCTCTATGAACAATCACTAAGGAGAAAAAACAACCTCTAAAAGACATCAAATAGAGCATAATTTAAGTTAAAATATTATTTCTACTATTGCATGGTTCCAGGTGGTTTTTGGGGGATGTGAAGAGGCATATGGACACCATTTAGGTGAATTTCATCTAATTGAGAAACTTAAAATCATGCACCACCAATCAAAACTCCCTTAATGGTCCTAAACCCTCATAAACCCCCAACAAGTGAAATCTACTTTTCTAATGTTCTAGCCCTATTTCAATGGAATTTATTATTGTATGAGGTTGTAAATATGTCAAATACCTCTAATTAATGATATGGTAAACACTTATTTTTGGTCACTTTCATGCTTAAACTAGGATTCAAAACCATTTCCTGTAAACGATGTAACTTAAGCCTATAAATCACCTAGATTGCCAAAATTTATCTATGTAAAGATTTTAATAGCTCATAAATGTGGCAAGGCTTGTGTATTTAGGGTATTAACCTATATGCACCAATAACCTAGTTTGGTTTCAACCCTAGTCAAATTATGACCTAGTAATTTGACACTTTTAGCCTGTCGAGGTATTAATTAAAAATATTTAAAATAATTACCAAAAACACAAGTGAATTTTATTTATAACATATTTAAAACATTTTAAATCTTAATTAAATTGCATAAATAAAAATTTCAAATTGAATCAGTGAATTTTATTTATCAAAAAAAGAATTTTTAGTCAAATATGAGTTAAAGGTCAAATGAGCTAATAGAGTGATTTATTAATTCTTAAATATTCCAAAAAGGTGAGTCATAACCTAAAAAATATCTAAAGTAAGTTCTCATGACTCATAAATATCTAAAACTAAGGTGTCAAGATTTCATGAGTGCTTTTACCCAACCCAAGGTTAGTATGACTCAACTTAGGTTTTTTTAGACTCAACCAAATTTAAAATTTAACCTAATCTCCCTAGAGTTAGAGTTAATTCTTAGAGCTATAAATAAAAGTGCCCACATAATATGCCAAAAATATTTTGTGTGTAAGGTTATTCTGTAGGAATGCCTTTAAGAAGTCATTGAGAGTAGTGTTGACCAATTTTGACCACTAGAACAAAATGAGTCAACCCCTATAGTTTGAAACTTTTCATAGGGTTCTCTAAGCTTGTAAATGGTCTTTACAAGAGTCATGACATGGTTATATTGAATGTAATTATCATGGTTTCAAGTGTAAAATTATTTCAAAGTCTTAGTGATGTTTTCTCGAAAGGTAAGCTATGACATGTGTCTTGTCTAATCAACCTGCACAATACTTTTTGGGAGTAATTTCGTAGGACTAAATCATGTTCATTTCTCTCCAAAACTTGTATAATGGTATTAAAATATTAGAAAAATATAATGGTCAATGTGGTTTTAGAGAATTATTCTTCAATTTAAAATATCATAGTCATGAAAATTGCCCAGTGTGCAGATTTCTATGTTTTTAATTATCAAATCAGCGTACGTAGAACTTTTCAAACACTATTTCATAGAACAAAATGAAGTCCAATCACCTTAAAATTTCACATGATGGTAGAAAAATGTGGTAAAAATATGTGGTAAAAAAAAATTTAGACAATTTTCTTCCACATGTGAAATTAATAGGATTAAAAATTGGCTTTCGAGCTGATTTTTACTTAGTCAATTTTTTGTGTTTTCAATTTTTAGATTTGGTCAGTGCACACATTTTGCGCTTATTTTTTCAATAGTAAAAGGGGCCAAATATTTTTAAAATTTATCATGGTGATATATAAATTTAATTAAAGTTCAAAGGAAAATATAGTGCATAAATATTAGATATAATGTGTGGAATGTGTAGCTATCAAAATCAGAGTTTGCTTTGATTTTTACGTAGTTATTTTTTGTATCTCCTAGTTGCTAAATTTTCCTAGTGAGCACTTTTAAAATCTATTTTCATAGGATAAAATGAATTATAAATTTCATGAAAGTTTTTATTATTGTATCCTGATGGCATGAGAAGGTAATGCATTTAGTTTCATAGCTTTTGGAAATTTGAGTGAAAAGTTATGATGGTGCAGAGTGACCCTTTTGGGAAGATTTATCACTTAGCTAACTCTTCATAAAAAAACACTGAGGGTAGATCATAGTGGCTAATTTTATCATTTAAGAAAAATAAAAATATATTTTTGATTATATTTTTAAGAGATTTTTATAAATATAATATATGATGGGTTTTATTCATATCTTGCTCTGCGATTTTTCATTTTTCCATATTCTAAAGGTGCTGATACAACTGTGTATGACTACATGTTGGGTTTTTATCCATATATTTTGATCCATAGATCCATTTTAAATTCCATTGGTTACATTAAAAATATGATTTCTCCATTTTTTTAATGATATTAATTTCAAATTGAAGAAATGTATAATTGAAATTGGTCAATGTCACAACTAAAATGGTGTATTGATTTGACAAATAAATGAACTTAAATGCAAAGGTGGCTAATAACATCAAGAATCACTTCTAAAATATATAGCATGGACATGAATTTTATTCTCAAAATATATCTCATCTAGTTCCCCAATCATTATTGAGTATTGTAGCTTCCCCAATAGTTGGCAAGGTTGAGTAATAACTGTGAGCTCTCCAATTGCCTATATAAGTAGGCATATTTATCATTTTAAAGAGAGGAATTTTTGAGCATAGAAATTTTGTAAAAATTTTCCTTCCATGAGACCTTTATATCTTGAGCCTTAAAGCTAATAAGAATTGGATTTTTCTTTCTTCATTATTCTTGCATTTTGCGTATATTTCTGTGATTGTTGATCTTTACCTATGGATGTATTTTCCCTCTCATCATTGTCCATCCCTTCACACCTCTATGAAAAACATGGAACTAATTTCTAGGACATATTATATGTGTACACAGATCTATATAGGCCTTATTTTTGGATAACCTTTATCTATTTTAGTGATACAATGTGTCCTTGTGCCTCTATATGAAACACTTATGCATTTGAAGAGTCCATTTTAGAGATTGTGTGATAGTTTCTCATTCTTCACAATTGTAGTGTATTATTCAAGGCTTATAGAGGTGCTCTATCTATTATTTTTGCATCACCCTTTATTTATTTTATGACTTTCTTACCTTCTCCCCTCCTTTTCCCTCAAAAGCTTAGGCTTAAATTAGGGATATATTTACCTTTCTTCTCTTTAGGTCTATATGATGATCTTAAATCAATCTGCCTAGAATAGAAGGAGTTTATACTTCTCTGAAGTTTCATCCCAAGTAGTGCAAGGGTCCTACAACCTTGAAGTTGACCCCATTGTGTATCTAGGAGTGAGAGAACCTAAAAAACCCTCTCATAAGGTGTAATTTTAAGCTATAACAAGTAGTTTTATAATGCCCATTTTATGCCAAGACTTATACCAAACCACAAGTGACTACTAGAGAAGTGCTACCACTATAGAGAAGCATTGAAAAATTCTCTAATGTCATATACCAAACATGAACATCCTTATGCCAATAAGTAGACATTAAAGTTGATAAAAGAGGTAAATTACTTGTGTTGTTTTTATCTCTATTTTATGATCTTATTCATTATGTTATGCTCTCCCTAGTTCTTAGGTAAGTGTGTCTAGTTATTGTGTATTGTTATGCATGGATTTTTATCATCTTGACTAAAAAGGAACTAGTCAATTTTTATGTGTTATTCAAACACCTAAGATACATAATGGCATGCTCAATGGGACCATGAATCCTGTATGACCAAGGAGATTGATGTGAAACCTTGAATTTTTATAACAAAAGAATTTAATTATTCAAATTTAGAGTTTTGTCCTTGAAAATATAATCATTCTATTTTATGTGTAATTAGTGGCTTCACCCTCTATAATGGAGGATTTGTCATTCCTATGCTCTATTTGTGATCTTTATTTGTGCAAAAATGGTAGTTTTGACTTGTAAAATGGCATCTTTGTCATCTAAAAATGATGGCTTTAAAATTGATAAAAAATGACATCACCAGGTAAATTTTGATTTGGTTTTGGTGATTTCACAAATTTTTAGCTTGTAATCAGAGATTTTGCTAGACCTAATTAGTGGCTTCATCCTGTTTAATAACAACTTTGCTAAAGAGTAGCCTCTATTTTTTTTTGTGTTCTTAGGAAAATAAAAACTTCACTAAAAATAAAAGCTTTTATCTGTTTCATAAATTATAGCTTTGTTTTGAGTTGTTAGAAACTTGAAAACTCAAAATGGAATGTTTTTTATTGATTTACTTTTTGGCCTAAAGATAAGAAAACCCCCTAAAATTTTTTAGGAACCAATGTGGAGAGAGAGAGGCCCAAAAATTTCTAAATCCCATATACACTTTCATTCAATGCTTAAAATCATCTTATCAAAGTTGTATTTGAGTAATTCAAAGTTTTTACAAGTGTAAACAAGGCCAAAGAGTCAAAATTTCAATCACAATTGAGCTGGTGTTATTAAAAAGAACATAACATTTAGTTAGAGATCTTAAGAGCTTTTTTAATTTTTGTTTATTCCTTTGTTATTAGCTAATTTCAAAGTTCATAGATTAAATTATTTGTTTTTAATAAATTAAAAAACTATTGTGCATATGCTCTCCCCCTATTCCCTATAAGGAACTTAGGTGACCAAAAGTGCTTAGTTTATTACCTTGTTTGTTTAGTCTTGTCAAAAAGAATGTCAGTTTGTTCTCCCTAAGTTTCAAGTGACTTGGGCGACTTAAAAATGACTTCTAAATTATTTCCATTTATTTTTTTACATTTTTCTTGTGGGTGGGAGTTCATTGCTTCCTCAAAAATTCTTTAGGGGTACATTGACTTGGGGTTTCATGTCATAGCATTATACCAACCCCAATCTATAGTGGGATATATAAATTGGGTACATGATATAGGATTGTCAAGGGGCTGAGTGGATAGCCTCTTCGATCCTAACAAAAATATGAGTCAGGTCTTGCTAAACATTAGAATTTACTAATAAGCACATAGATAAAGTCATTGTGTAAAATAATAGACCTTTGCATAGTAAGTTATCAAGTATGAACCCAATTGATGTGATTGTGCCCTTATGTTAGCCACACTTGAGACCATTTAGTGAATTTTAAAACTTAAAAATTTTATTCAACTCAAATTTCTATGAAATATCTTTCCAAATGTTGAGTGATCATCATTCTAAGTTCATTCCACATACCAAGGATTGAGAGATAGAGGGGATGTAAAAACTCTATCTACATATGTTATTTAATTTATGGATTAATACTTAATTCCTTTCAAGAATTGGTATATTAATGAAAACTTTGGAATAAGCTATGTACACTCATGTCAGTTTTAGGAAAAGGATGAGCCATTAGTGTTACTTATATTTTCTTTGATTTATATGTGTGTTTTATATTAAAATTATTTGTTTTGAATGTCAAGTTGAAACAAGTTGAAAACCATCACTTTGTTTTCACACCACTTTAGCCTAAGATATGTTACTCTACCTATTTTGTGTTATACTTTTGCCTTAGAGTTTTATTCTAAAACCATTTGTGTGTCACTTATTTAAAAAAATAATTGTTACAATGCCCATTATATCTCAAACATTTGCCTTAGACTTTTAGTCTAAAACCCTTGTCATACCATTTTTTTGAAGGAGTGTTGTTACATTGCCTAAATTTTTCCAAAACATTTATCATATTTAAAACCAAGTTCCAAACCATTGTTATACCTCTTGTTTCAAATGTGTGGTTATGCTACCCATTTTGGTCTAGTCCATTTGCCTTATAACATTTGAATGTTTTTGCATTAAATTTGAAATTTAATATTTCAAAGTATAAATCTTAAACTAATCAAGTTTATGCCAAAGCCTCATCTAATTTGGGCTTAGGTAGTCTACCTTTTGTGTTTGGATTATGTTACTTAGGTTAAATTCATATTTGATCTAAAGACCCCCTTGCCTAGTCCTAGTGGTTGTTTATTGTCTTGTGTCTTGTTTGAGAGTCCTTCGAGCTAGGTTGTGGCCACGTGCCTTATTTGAAATTTGTTGTGTTGATTTTTAAAATTTTCTAATCCCATTGTTCAAATAGTCTTTTGTGAATCAAGTATTGAGTTTTGGTGAGCCAATTATTGAGTGTTTACCCAAGTCAGTTACCTTAGTTTAGATTGTTTTTGATTTCTTATTTTAGATCAACCTTTTGTTTCTGAGTCTAGCCTTATTTTTCATGTTAATGATTTTAACCATATTTGGAAAAATAGTTGTTATCCTTTGATCATAGATCACAATTTTTCTAACTTATCTAGATACCTTTGTCACTAATTATAACTGCCATTGGTACAAATCAGTACCATAGCCATATATGAGTTTTGAACTTTGTGTGACAATTTTCATTGATTATAAATACCTTTGAGAAAATCAATTCCATAGCCATATATTGGTTTTGAAATTTTGTGTTACAATTTCCATTGATTATAACCACCTTTGGGTAAATTATTATCATTTGTTAGAGTGGTTTTGATTTTGTTTTATCTTTACCTTTGCCTAGTTTAGCTATTTTTCCCTTTGGGCCTCTTTTATAGAGTTAAATGTTGTTTGTTTTAGACCTTGATTGTTTTATACCTTTTAGACCTTTTTTTTTCATTAGACCTAGTCATAGCTCTAAACATGCCTCATTACACATGTAGTAAGACTATGTATAATCTGAATTATGAGAACTTTATGACCAGTGACCTTTTTATTAAAGAAATGAATGATGATGATGTATCTTATGAGATGGATCCCTATCCATATTATAATATTAAATATGTTGAGCAAATGTTAGACCCATTAACACAGTATTTGGTAACTTCACCTTCTTATCTAGGCCAAGAATAAGAACAAACAACATAGTACCTTGCTCAAGTGACACCTAACATTGAACAAAGCCAATAATAAGAACTTTACTATGTTATGATACCGACATAGACAAGTTATGATCCATACTTTTTTGATCATCATTTGTTAAAATAATAAACATAAAATTCTCATCATAGTTATAAAATTAGGGTCCAAGTTTTTGTCAAACTTCCCACATGAAAGTCTGAGTAGGTTGATTAAAAATCCTAGTAATGTGCCTCAAATTCAATAGTTAAAACATGTATCAACTAGTTATGGTCAAGATTTAGTTTAAATGTTGTATTAGAGCCAAAGTATGTTTACAAAAAGGAAAGGCCCTATGGATGATCAAATATATTAGGTACAACAAATATACCAAAATTACCTCAATCTAACTCACAATCTTAATGCAATGGCTATTTATAATATACCACTTATTGAGTTCATTCCATAAACATGGTAAACAATAGATGCTTCAAGATATGTAAACTAAAACATAGAACCATTTAACAAAATCAAACTAGTTGGTGACATGTTTAGTGTCCCTATTTCAATTGAAGAGACTATTGCTCAAACAGAAGGCCTCACTCAAAATGTTGTGAATAACATATAGGTGTATTGTAATTTAAACCAAAGGAGGTCTAATTTACCATTAAGTAATACACAAAAAATTCTTCCAACCAACACTATGAGTGGATTGTAATAATAGGGGATAGGTATGCCTATTTCCCAAAATCAACAAGTAACCTCCAATCCTCAACCAGTTGTTTCCTTGAGGGTGCAATAAGGGGTAAAAATCGAATAACATACCAACTTACCATCACAAGTATAGAACACTACACCACCTCAATAAGGGGAAATGATTATTCTACCATAATAATCATAGACCAATATACCTCAATAATAAAAAATGTTTCCTAATACACAACGTGTATCTATTGGTTAGAAAGTGCTAGTTGGTCAACAATATAAAATTACAAACTCTCAAAAATTACATATTCAATAAGTGTTCAACCAACAAGGTTCTTATATACAAGAGGTACCAAGCTAGGCAATAGTTTTCTTTCACCTAATAGGTATTGCACGTGTAAAAAGGATCCAAATTTCAACACATTCAATAATATATTTCTACTCAACAACATGTTCCATACATATAATAAGGTTCAATGAGTAGGCATCAAGTTCCCTTGCAAACCCAATAATACCAACACATCCCACAAAGCTAAATGCCATTACCATAACCACAAGTTTCTAGTCAAGACTATGTATCCAATCTAAACCATAATGTATTCCAACAATAACATATTCCATATTCATAGTACAATTCTAACATATGAATATGTATACCTAGTCAATTGACCAATTCAACCAACATTACACACTATGCCATTCCAACCTACCCTAGTCAAGGTAATCCACCTTTGACTATAAAACTCTAATAACAACATGTCACTCTATTTGGCTTCTTTCCCCAAGAGTTACAATAAGTTAAGGATGCAATTAAAGCTATTCAGATTAAAAATCAAATAAATAAATTTAAATAGGATGAAATATGCTCTTATCTATTCAATATGGATTATCTATAAATACCATTTTTGTTTGGTTATGAGCTGCTTAAATTTGACCAATACAAGGGAAAATATGACCCCAAATAAAATCTAAAATAATTATTTGTTTCTTGTTAGCTAGTGGCATATAGTGACATATACTTACTTCTACTCTTTGTAAGGAGTCTAGTTAGACAATCCTTGGAATGGTTTCTAAAATTTTCAAAGAATTTTGTACCTAAATTTGATGATCTTTTGGAGAAGTTTGTATCGCATTTTTCATATAATATTGAGAATGGGATTATAGTTGTGGACTTGGGCCAATTTAAATAAAAGATTGGTTAAAAATTTAGTGCATACTTACAATATTGGAGAGCACTAGCAAGCTGATTTACTCATAATATTCTAGATATTTAGTTGGCCATGATATTTACTAGGAGCCTTCATAGTGAGATATCTTACCATCTCAAGTTACAATGTGCTCATACATTTAAATAGGTTATACAAAAAGGAATACAAATTGAGAAAGCCATTGTAAACAAAGGGACAATCGATCTATCTTCTTCTAATCAAAGCCAAAATTAGAATTAAGGTCAACAAAACTAGAACCAAAACCAAAGCCAGAACCATAATCAGAACCCAATTTAAGTACAGACTTTAATGCCACCTCAAGACAAAAAAAGAGAGACCAAAACCCTACAACTGTAATAAGAATGTTGTTGGCAATGGGGTCATTGATTCATGCCATGTTCAGATGGTATAAACACTAGCTATCCATTTACCTCCACCCATTCAACAACCACCACCTCTATACATTTAGCCAAGGCCTCCATAAAACCAACAACCATAGAATCAAAATCATTTAAAAACCCCTGCTCCAAGGATAGGATCTCCCATTCCCAGATAATTCAATGACCTTGGTAAGCCTATTGAATTTATGTTTTAAATATTAGTTCAGGAAAATATGATTAGTTAGTCAATACTAAATTTATTTCATGAAGGAATTCATGTTCTTGATTGGTAAAAAGAACATGAATTTTATGAGTACCATCATGTCTGAGGACATTCTACAAGCTAATGTATCCATCTCAAAAATTTGATTGAGAATATGTTAGAAAATGGAGAGATACAAAGAGATACCCATACTATTATGACCAATCATAACTTGGGCATATACCATAATCTATTTCCCCAACATAACAATAATAGCTAGTAGTAATAACAATAATATTAATAAAAATGGAAAATAACTCCACCACAAAATCAACAACAATAATACAAGTCACCAAAATAACAACAAAATGGTTGGAACTAAGGGAAAACTAACCAAACCAACCAAGAAGACCATCATGCTATTGTGTATATATATAACAATGTTATAGGACATATCTTAAGTGGTCATCTTGCCACTATCACCATTAACCCTTGACTAACTAAAAATAGAGCTAGATCCTCACCAATAATACCTACTATCCAAATAATGCCTAACAACCTCTTTATGTTGGTAATTCTTCTTTAGACCATGTTAGTAGCCAGGATAAAAAATGCCCTAAAATTACCATTCAAAGTCCCATTACCTACCCAACCAACTACCAAATCCAAGTACCATATTGATATTGTGAAATCATGACTCGACAAGCCAAGGTTAATATCAAGGATTGTAGGCAAATAATATGAATGAGCCCATTCAACCTTCCATCCCTATTAAAAATAAACTAACAAAATTGAGGGGAAGACCTATGATATTTTGGAGTAGTTAAAGAAGACACTTGTGCATATATACATCGTGGATTTTTTGGATACATATAGTGTCCACAAAGATATCTTAAATGAGTAATAAAATCAATCCCTCATTCCAAATGACATCACTCTAGATAAATTTCAAGCCATGGTAGGACATTTAGCCCCTGGCCAATGTTTTACCTTTGACCAAAGTGACATGTCATCTCTAGGCCCTCTACATAATAACCCATTATACATCAAGACTAGTATAACAAACCATAGAATTAAACATATATTTATAGACAATGGTTCAAGCCTCAATATTGTGTCTTTGAAGATGATTAACCATCTTTAATATTCAATAGTTGACTTGCAGCCATATACCATTATTATCAAGGCCTATGATAATGAAGAATGAGAATCTCAAGGCACTATTAGCTTACCAATGGTCATGGGGATTTTGACCTATGACACTTTATACCATATTTTAGACCTAAAATCATCTTACAATCTATTATTGGGCCGGCCTTGGATCCATGAAATTGAGCATATACCCTCCACATTATATATATGTATAAAGTTTTAATATTTAAGAATATAAGTGACTATAATAGTTGATATTCAACCATATCAATATTATAAACATCTTGAAGCTAAGTATAAAATCTATAACTATCAATTTGGAATGAATCCTATTCCTAAATTTGATAGATAAAGAGATGAAAAAGGAAAATTTATTGAATTCGGACCATAAGTAAATTACATTGACCCAGATAACTTATATTTTACCTCATCCATACCTCCACCCAATATTTCCAATCACTTATATATAACTAAAAAAGGTCTCAGAGAATACAATTCCCATAATACATTCCATATTTCCAAATTACCACAAAATCCTAAAACTTATGGAAGACATAAAGTCAAAATTAATCATATGGAGTGGTAAACCAAGGGACAATCTCACCTGAATAAGCCCATTATTTTCAAACCAGCCTCTGGCTTAGAACAAGACCCTTCAGGTGGAGATGATTCATGATTTACAGTGATGACTTAGCTAACTATTACCAAAGTGCAAAATATTGTATCCATAACATGATTATGGATCACCTAAATAATGAAGGTAAAGGCACGAGGATACATCAACAAGGCATGATTGAACCAGTCTTAAAGACTAAGTATAAGGGAACCCATGGTATTATATTTGAACTTCCTAGGGGTGACCCATCATATATTATTTAGGGTTTAACATAATTTACTAGTGAAGATGATGTTGATAGTGATGCGGGTCCTGATTATAACATCTACCATGATTTCATCACTAAAATTTTATTTAATTCCCATACCATTTATACCATTAACCCTATTTATCAACCTTCATCATTAAACCTTTATCATCCATAGTTGATAGACTGGGACCAATAAGAGTAAAAAATGATATTAGATGAGTTTGACAATGATGAGTCCATATGTGACTTTATGGGATTGAGGAATCACATTCCTCTTGGAGATCACAAGAAAGATTTTTTTAATCAAATTGGACCCTGCTACCTATTTTGGAGAGCAGGTAAACTTCCTTAGCCAAAAACAAAAATAAAATAAAACATTGAGGTATAAAAGTTAAAAACTCTTTGAGGCACAAAAACTCTTTGAGGCACTTTTTGACAAGGGTAAAATTAAAGAGAAAGGAAAGTCTCTTGGTGAAAATTGGTTTTCGGTGCCATTAGACGAGGATGTTCACCCCTATTCCTATGAAGCATAGGAGACCTATAGTCCAAAGCCTATTTATGGATTAAAATTTAGTATCGAGTAGAGGCAAGATTTTTCATAAATTGTTCAAGAATGCCCTAAAGTATTTGTTTCATGTCCTTTACTAGTATTAGGAGATTTTGATTCATCCTACTTGGGAGAATTAGATGAGATAGTCTATCTAGAGGACTTTGCCATAAATAACTAGTTTATCTCCTTGTTGACATTTTTAGATGATGGTTCTATAATTATTATAATGGACACTTCAAAGTTAAACATTGGGACTCTAGAGGACTCAAAATAGATTAAATTAGGCGTGTCCCTCATCGAGGAGTAATGTGAAGTCTATACAACCCTTTTGAAGGAGTTTGTTGACATATTTACATAAGCTTATTTGAACATACCAGGTTTGGATGCCACCTTGGTTTTACACAATCTCATTATACATCTTGATGCCAAAACCATTAATCAAGATGTATCCTTATATTTCTATGCTAGTCAAGAAAGAGTTGGTGAAACTCTTAGATGCAAATTGCATTAGGCTGATTGACTATTCAGAGTGGATTTCAAAAATTGTGTAAGTGAGAAAGAAACTAAAAGGTATTAGAATATGCACCAAATTGAGAGATATTAATAAATATTAATTTAAATATGACATTCTTTTGCATAAAATTAACATGATAGTCAACTTAATGGATGAATATGAAATCATTTCTATTATGGATGGATTTTTAGGATATAACTAGTTTAGAATTGTACTGGAAGACCAACACAAGATAGCATTCACCACTCCATGGGGAATGTTTTACTATCAAGTGATGTAATTTATAATTAAGAATGCCATAGCTAGATACCAAAGATCCCTGATAATGATTTTCCATGATATGATGCATGACATTATTGAGGATTGTGGACAAGGAATACGTAGAGGGGAGCCTAGTCTTATGTTAGTCCAAAAAATAAAACTCAAATAAACACACTAAGATCCTAACACCTCCAGCCTAGACACTAGGGATATATTAGGTAACAAGAAAAAATATAAAAATACAAAAAAAAATATAAAATAACATTTTCTTTCACCTTCCTTGGATGTTCTAAATGACTCATTGAATGGCTTGCTCGGCTTGTGAATCAAGAAGTCTTTAACAATGAAGCTTGCTTGGCTCCTTCTCTCCTTGACACCTTGGATTTGATTGATTGGATTAATATTTGAGAATGATAACATTATTTGTATGAGGCTTATGGAGTAAATCCTGTATAATAACTCTAAAATATCTAAAATTAGAAATGAAGTGGTATGGCCTTGTATTTATAGCCTCAATAATTAATTCTCATCCAAGATGAGATAAGATTGAGTTTAAACATGGAATGGGTTCAAACTAACCTTAGGTGAGTTAATACTAATTTTAGTTGAGTTAAAATTTGTCATGTAATTATCATTTTTAATTACTAGGCATGGCTCTCAAATTAGATATTTTAGGATATTTTCAAAGAGCTTGATAACCTATAAAGGTAATGATGAAAATGCTTGATATTTTGAATTTTGGAAATTTCATTTTTAGATATTAATTAATTAAAAATAGATAATTTAACTAATAATTTAATCTTGTTTAATTTGTTAACTAATTTTGATTAGCATTTTTATTCTTTTAATATTTAATCAAGTGCCCCACTTAATAGGTTCATAGGCTGAATTGATAGTTATTATGTTGTAAGGCGATTAAGGATGAATTTGTGGGAGGTTATTATTGTGCATGGTATAATAACTCAAATAAATATGCCTCAACATGATAATGATATTTTATTAATGATGCACAAATTTTTTTGAGACATTTAGTGATTTTTAGGCTTAATTTGCAATGGTTGGTAGGAATTGATCTGAAGTCTAGTCGGAAGCTAGTTGTGACCGATTTTATGTGTCTAGAGTTTGCCCCTATTTGGGAAGGAATTGAAAGATATAGGCATAGTAAAATATTCTTAAATAATGAAAGGTTATGTATGCCTAATAATTTGATGAAAATAGATGAGCTCTGAATGCCCCCTCAAGGGAATGATCAACAAAAGGGGTCAATGACTAGTCCCTCAAAAGAAGGAAAATGATTAGACCAAAAAATAAAAGAGGTGGAAAAGACTAATTTTCTCATAGGAGGTTATAATTAGTGGCATGGTGAGCTACCCTGATTAGGCAGATAAATAGGATAGTTTACCTAAAAGTGGTTATAATCATTGGCATAGATAAACAGATAATAATTTGCCCAAAGACAGTTATAATTATTAGCTAAAGGATAAGCATACTAAGAGAATGATTTGTCTAAATATGGTTATAATTATTTAAAAAAAAAAATGATTTGCTCATAGGTAGTTATAATCATTGGTAGGATAAAACATGTCCCAATTGGATTGATGGAGATAATAGTTTGCCCAAAGGTGGTGATAAACATTATCACAATGAAAACTTGCCCCAATTGGGCAAAAAAGAGACAATGATTTGTCTAAAGGTGGTTATATGTCATCAACCTCTAGATATATCAAAACACAATGATCTACCCATAGGTGGTTATAATCATTGGTACTGCAAGTGGGATGATACACAATTATTTACCCAAAGGTAGTTAGAATTATTGGCATAATGATGGGAGAGATAATGAAAAATTGGATAATGGTGCTTACAAATTAAACTCATACTCATAGAGCAAGAGTAAACTAGTATAAAGGAGAAATATGAAGTTGAGCAACCTACTATTATGGAGATGCACATCCGAAATAGCATGGATTAAAATTTTATTGGGATGTAATTAATCTATAAATGGGAAATGATTTTGGTGGATTAAAATTTTTTTAGGTGCCAAGGAGAAGTACCATGACCATATTTCATGTAAGATTTTTTAAGCTAATTTTTGATGTGTCATGTGATGGTAGGCATATTGATATAAAAAACTATGAGAACTTAGCTAGAATATGCAAAAAGATGGACACATGATCCAATAAATAATTGAAAATAATGCATTAATGATGAAAACCATGATGACAATGTTGACATATGAATATGGATGAGCTTAATCATAATGTGCAAGTAATCACCCAATGAACATAGATATACTAAGTCAAGTAAAATAATAAATTAAAAAAATAAACAAATAAATAGGTAAACAAACAAGAAGAAAAAACACCAAGAAATAAAATACATAAAATAAAACAAAACAACAAGAATAAAAATGAAATAAAGATAATCAATGGTTAACAAAATGTTAGTGCAAACAAAGAATAAATAAAATGATTAACATTATTCCTATGTGATAAGAGACAATGACACAAATAAACAAAATAGGGGGAATAGAAGAAAAAGAAGGGGTAGCTAAGCTATATCCAGATATACTAGGCAAGTGAACACTACCTACATAGTTCTATGGATGCAATATCCAATATAAACTTTAGGACAAATGTAGTTCTCCTAGGATATGGGATAGAAAAAAATGGTGATAAGGAAAACATGATTGATGAGGTAGAGGAATATGGGAATGGTCTCAAAAAATGGTGAGAGCATGAGAAAAAGCCTAGCAATCATGAATGTATCAGAGTTAGGTACATAATGTGCATAATAGAAACTCATAAAATGGTGAGAATAGAAGGATTAGGCCAAATAAAGATGCAAAAACTAAATAATAAGTGGTTTTTTGTGAAATAGCTAAGGGTCCCAAAATCCTAAAAGTAAAGAAGTGGTTGATGGTGAATTTTGATGATTTTCTAAGGCTTTTTTTAATGTTTTTGAAAATTTTAGAGCCTCTCAACTCAATCAAGAAAGATGATATACTAAATATTCCAACTTAAAAAATGGTGAAAGCATTCAAACTTGATATTACTTGTAAAATGGTGAGAGTGTGGTAAAGGGGTGACTGAGCTAACCTTAATGTGAATTAAGTGTTGCCTACATAGTCCCATTAGGACCTAAAATCACTATATTTCTACCTTATAGTGAAGGAATATGATTAAGTAGCAACAAGTTCTCAAATTATAGATACAATAGGTAAATATAATAGTACAACATAGGAATGGCAAGGTGGGAATTCAAGGCATGATAAAGGTATTGTTCCTAATCTGCTTATAAATAGTTATAATTAGGAAACAATGACATAGGTCAATAATAATAATTTTCCCATAGGTGGTTATAATTAGTAGGATGACATGAGAGATTGATTTTCCCAAAGGCATTTATAATCAAGAATGCTTGGAATAAAACAAAATAAGAAATGAAGGATTCAACTGTCAAACCACCATCATACTAGTCCAAAAGACTACCTCAGTCTAGAATACTAAATCAACTATTGAAACTTGATCTGAATCCTCTCATTGAAGTTTCCTGAAGAACCAATGGAATGGAACCAATATTAAAGGGTTGGGAATGGAGGGCAAAAACAACTTTGGTCAATGGGAAAGGTATGGTAGAATGGTATAAGATATGGTACAAATAAGATCATAATATGGTACAATAAAAATGGGTCTTATAGACAATATTTTAGGTCTCTCAAGCAAAGTAACACTTGAGGTGTATTATGTTCTTCGGCTCATAAAGTTCATCACCATCTAGTGTAGCAAGCCTATAAGTTTTGAATCCATAACTTACAACAATAATGTAGGGGCCTATCCAATGGGGTTTGAACTTGCCCTTGTGCTTCTTCTCAGTTGTGGTATTCTTTTGGTTTTATCTAAGAATAAGATTACCAATATCTAATTATCTATGTTTAACTCATTGGTTATAATGGCCATAGAGTCTATTTTGGTATGCTTGAAGGCTATTAACAGTGACTAGGCATTTTTTTATCAAGTAACTCTAGCTCTTATAGGTGAGATACTTGGTAATCTTCATCATCCAAGACATGCTTCAATGATATTTTCAAATAAGGTAACTCAAACTCAATGGGAAGAATGGCCTTCATACAATACACTAAGGAATATGGAATGGCTCTTACTGGGGTATGATAATTAGTGTGGTATGTCCAAAGGGCACAAAATATTTGGAATTGCCAATCGTGGTCAACATCATTGACAATATTTTTAAGGATGTTGACAATGGTTTTGTTGGATGCTTCTATTTGGCCATTAACTTGTGGGTAATATGCCATAGAAAAATGTTGAGTAATGTTGTACTTAACACATAATATTTTGACATCCTTATTCTTAAATGATCTACCATTATCAGATATAATGTTGGATGGGATACTATGATGGCAAATGAGATAATTTAATATGAATTTGGAAATTTGTTTTCCAGTCACGTAAGTGAGGGATATAGCTTTAACCCACTTAGTGAAATATTTGGTAGTGGTAAGGATGTGTTTATGGCCATCATATGAGGTTGGGTTAATATTCTTAATAAGATCGAGACCTCATGTTATAAATGGCCATGGTGTGAGCATTAGTTTTAGTGTTTTATCCAGTGCATGAATCAAATTGTCATGTCGTTGATACTTGTCATATATTTTGACACATGTAACTGCATCTACATCCATAATTAGACAATAATACCTAGTATGTAAGAGATTTTTAGATAGGATGGCCCCATTGGTGTGGGATCCACATAATCCTTTATGAACTTCACATAACACTAATGTTGATTATGCTATTTTTAAACAATGAAACATAGTTTCATAAAAACTATGATGGTATAAGGTTGGTCCAAGGAAGGTATAACATTTAGCCTTTTGTTATTTGTGTGATAGGTTAGGTGGAATAATATGGTTATGAAGATAGGTAAAGAGGCTTGAATGCCATATAGAGTTGAGACCAACAATATCATAGATCATTATGATGATTGAAGGTTTATGAAAAGGTGCTAAAATATTTCTAATGAGGAATTAATATTCTTTTACCTTATCTATATGATAGATCAAAGAGCCAATGGTGGTCATGGCATCTATTTTTCTATTACTAGCCCTTGGTATGTGTTCAAATTATATGTTGATAATATGTTATTTGAGACTATTGATCATGGATTTATATGGCATCAGCTTGTCATCTTTGGTCTAAAAATATTTTGTAACTAGATTGATGATTAATTGAGAATCATCATAAACCTTGAGATGCTATATATTCCATTATACTACCTAAAAAATCCCTATAATGAGTGCTTTATAATCAACCATGTTGTTAGTACAAGGAATGCTAATTCAAAATGATTTAGGGATGACACCCATAAGGTGTAATAAACAATAGGCTTGCCCCCAATCCATGTGAGGTAAATGACCCATCAAAATATAGATTCTAGTGGTACTCCTCAAGAGGTGTTTAAATGATGGTCATAATGGATTCATCTAAGAATTGGAAAGTTAGTGGTTTAGTATCATCAAAGGGTGCTTTAGCAAGCTGATCTGCAAGTATTTATCCCTTGATGGCTTTCTAGTTGATGTATTTGATTTCAAACTCATTGAGAAGCATGATCCATTCAGCCATATAAATTTGTAAAGCTATCATGGATAGTATATACTTGAGTGGATCTACTTTGAAAATAACCATAGTCTTATTGTTTAACATGTAATGTCACAATTTCGAGGCTATAAAGACCATAGCTAAACTAGTTTTTTTAATGGATGTACAGTTGTGTTCATATGTGACTAGTGTATAAATTAAATAGTATATGAAATGTTCTTTTCCATTTTCATTATGATGAGATAGAAGTTCCCCTAGATATTTCTCAGTTTTAGATAGGTATAGTAGGAATGTCTTTCCTAACATAGGTGGTAATAAAATAGGTGGATTGATAAAATAGTCTTTTAGGTGTTGAAAAGCTTTATAGCATTCTTCATCTTAATTAAATGTGACACCTTTATTTCGTAGGTGTGTAAATGGATGGAATTTGTGGCCAACTGAGAAATGAATATTATAATGGATTGGATCTTGTCCTACAAACTATAGAGCTACTTCAAATTAGGTGGTGACATTTTTGTAATAGATTATACTTTGGTAGGGTCAAATTCAATGCATCGATGAGAGATGATGAAGATTGATAGTTTTCCTAAAGTAACTCCAAAAACGCACTTCTTAAGATTGAGTTTGACCTTATATTATCACAACCTCTCAAATATTCATCATAGTGTGGTTGGATGATTTGTCCTAGTCTTTAATTTACCTAATATATCATCGACATAGTCTTCAATAATGTCATCCATCATATCATGAAATATGATGGTCATGGATATTTGGTATGTGGCCCAACATTCTTGAGACTAAATGGCATTACTTGATAAAATACCATTCCCCATGGGGTGGTGAACATTGTTTCATGTTGGTCTTCTAGCATACTTTGGATCTAGTTGTATCCTAAAAATATATCCATAAGTGAAAGCATTTTATACCCCACTATGGAGTCAAATTAAATGTCAATGTTTGGTAGAGGAAATTCATCATTGGGGTAGGCCTTATTTATATCTCTAAAATTAGTGTAGATTCTAACTTTTTATAAATTCTTACTGACTAGCACAACATTCAAGATCCACTCTAAGTAGTCGATCATTTGAATACATATTGATTCTAAGAGTTTTTTTAACTCTTTCTTTACTAATACAATAATTTGAAGATGCATCTTGAATAATTTATGCTTCATAAGTTTGACATCAGGATGTACAACAAGGTGGTACACAACCACAATAGGGCCTAAACCTAGCATGTTAGAGTAGTCCCAAGTAAACATATCAATAAATCCCCTAAAAAGGGTTGTAAAGATTTCATATTCCTCCTTAGTGAGGGACATGCCTAATTTGATCCATTTTGGGTCATCTAGAGTCTCAATGTTGACTTTTATAGTGTATTCTATTAAGAGAGTCAAACCATCCTCCAAAATGGTTGGAAATGATTTAAATTAGCTTACAATTATAAATTCCTCTATTTGGACTAGCTCTTCAAGTTATCCTAGACAACATAAATTGAAATCTTCCAATGGTAGGGATGGCCATGTGACAAACAATGCTGGAAACTCTTGGGTGGCCAATCAAAAGCATGCTACTCTTTAGAACTAAACTTAAACCTATAGGCAAGTTCATCATTGGTGGTCTCCTGAGATATGTTTGAAGAAGGATGAATACCTCCATATAATGGCATCTGAAATAGATTTTCACTAGAGGACTGGCCTTTCTCTTTAATTTTACCCTGGTCCAAAAGTGCCTCATAGAGGTTTTCACTTTGGGATCTCAATGTTTTATTTATTTATTTATGGCTAAGGGTGTTCACCCATTCTCCAAAGTAGGTTTCAGGATCTACTTTGATTAATAACCCTTATTTTTAGTCTCCTAATAGAACATTATCTCTTAAGCCTAGAATGTCACAAAAGGTCTCATCATTTTAAAAATTGTCTACAGGCACTATGGATTCTTGTTGGTCTCAGGCTATAATTTGAGGGTAATAAAGAGGAAACAGATTTCAAATAACTAGAACAAGGGTACAAATGATATGGATGTCAAATAAATTGGTATTAACAAGGTCCTCATAAAGGCTATGATCAGACTCTACTTTGATACTAGTATTTTCATCACTAGTCATTGGCATTAGAACCTGAATAAGATATGTGGGGTCACCCCTAAGTGGTTTAAATATAAGACCAAAGGTTCCTTTGTAGTAAGTTATGGAGATTGTATAAAGAGTTACATATTGATTTGATCCAATCCCTCCTCCTTCATAAGATTATTCTCCATGATCCTATTAAGAATGGGGTATTTGGGATTTTTATAATAATCAACCAATTTTTTATTGTATAACCAACATTCATTTTTTACAAGTGGGTCCTCTTCTTAGACAATGGTTGTCATGAAAATGATAGGAGTTGGACTATGTAGTTTTCATTTTCCTTTTCATTACCATTCCATTCAAGGTGTCTTGGCTTTAGGTTTTCCATAGGACTTGGGGTTATGTGGAAGCTTGGAAATGTGAAATGTGTCATAAGTCAAATACTCTCCTGGGTTATTGGCTAAGATGGTAAAATGATTAGACATTTTAAGTGGTGGCATATGATAATATGAATCAAGGCTCTCTGGGTCCATGCAATTGGCCTCTGACAAGTCAACAATTATTGTTTTGCCTTTATCCTTTTTGAGAACTAGATCTATGCAAAAATGGTAGGTGTAGATCTCTTACTTAGCCTCCAAATGTTTATAATGTTCATAAGGCTAAAAATATCCATTGATGGTGACCTCCATGCCTAAGTAAGAGAACTTGAGACACTAGTGAAATGTTGAAGGGATTGCATGAATTTCATGTATCCAAGGTCTACCTAAAAGCAAATTATAAGATAGATCAAAATCTAACACATGGTAAAGTATATCATGGGTCAAGGGCCCAATGATAAATAACAAGTTAATGGTGCCTTGTGATTCTCATTCTTCATTGTCATAGGCCTTAATAGTGATCATTTTTGGCTATAGATTAACTGTTATGTATCCAAGATGCTTAATGAGCTTGAGAGACATAATATTCAGACATGATCTATTATCTATGAGGACACATTTCACTATATGCCACATTATGACAACTTCAATGTACAATGAATTATTATGGAGAGGGCCAATGGATGAAATATTACTTTGGTTAAAGTTTAACTATTAGTTGGGGGATAGATGTCCAACCAAATCTTTGAGTTTATTTGGGATTATGTCATTTAGAACTTAGGATTGGCTTAGGAACTCTATTCCAAAATAGATATTTGTACAGGCATCTTCTGAAGTTGTTCCACAATATCAAACATATTTTCCTTAACAGTGGTATATGGCTTGTTTCTATCTAGAATGGTGGGTTGGATAGCTTTGGTGGAAGGTAGTTATGGTCCAAGAATGGTATTCTTTGAATGACAAGTTGTGATTGCACACTTGAGATTAGATACATGACCATTGTTGCTAAAAATGATGGTAGAGTGAGGCCATATAGGATAAGTCTTGCTTACTGATGCACTTGTATGTGGTCATGTGGTAATGATTAGTTATTAGTATAAGGTTCAAAATTAGTAATACTTGATTTTTGGTGCTGTTGTATGTGGTCCTAGGTTAAGGAAGGATCACTGGCATAAATGGGTTGATTGGAATTATTTAGCAATGGTCTTGTTCTGTTAGCACTTATATTGGATTAATGGTAGAAACATGACCTCTTGAAATATGACCTATAACTTTGTTGTAGTCATGTGCAACTGTGTGGTAAGTCTGTTGGGTATTGGAATCATTCTGGCCTTGGTTCTATCAATTTGGTTGAAATTGTTGGTACTGTTGCGAAATTATATTGTTATCACATCTGTTGATACTACTATTGCCATTGTTTTAGCTTTTATTATTTCTATTGTTGGTTGTTATTTTTATGTTATAAAAAAGGGTTTTGTTAAATACCCAAGTTCTGAATGGACATAGAAGCTCTATTATCCAATGTAATATCCCCATTTTCTAACATATTTTAAATGAGGTGCTTGACCTACACATAATAACATAAATTATGTCCATGAACATGATGGTATTCATAGATCTAATTCTCTCTATACCAATTTGGATAGGGAATACCCTCAAGATAATGCTTTGGTAGTGACCAAATAATTAGATTAGTAGTGGCAAATTTATAAAACATGGTTTCAACAGGTTCTCCAAGGTTACTAAAAAATTGATGAGTAGGAACATTTCTCCTTAGAGGAGGGGTTTGCAAAGGTAATGGTTGTTGCATTTTTTGAGATGGTCTAGGTTGCTATGAAGGCTACACTTGATGAATGGGTTGTTGGTGAGGAGCACTTTGCATTTGTGGCATTGCCTAAGAAAATGGTGTTTGTACCATTTGAATATGATGCGACTTAATTAATCCATTTCTAACCACATGCTTGTTATGATTTAATTGCTTGTATTTGCCATAATTATTGGCCTAGGTTGGTGCTAATGCTTATGTTTAGACTTGGTTTTGGTTTTGGATTATTCCTTGGTTTTAGCTCGATGAGGTTAACTTGACGATCCTTTTATTAATAAGGGTTTTTTGAATTAAAAAACCTTTATCAATGATCTCCTTGAAAGTATGTGCACACTACATCTTTAGATGACAAGATATCTTACTATGTAAATTTTTGGTAGACAGTGGCCAATTGCTTGTCTATTAAACTATGAGTGAAATGGCTAGCGAGTTCTCTCCATCACTATAGATAACTTGTGAAACTTTCATCAAATTTTTATTTGGATTGAGTCAATTCTACAAATGAAATCTCATGTTTGATATTTTAGGAGAAATGTTACAAAAATTTATCTTAAAGGTCATCAAAATCAAATATAGAATTATTAGACAATTTTAAGTATCATTCCAAAGCCTATTTTGATAGAATCTAAAGAAACAAAAGTAAGAGGTATATGTCACTACAATGCACTAGCTAGAAAGCAATAAAGAAATTAGTTAAATGGGCCTTAGGGTTCCTTTACCCTTATAATTGTCAAATTTTAGTGGTTTATACCTTATAGGAAATGGTATTTGCAAATACTCCATATTGAATGGGTACAAACATACATCATCTAAATTGAACTTCTTGGTCTATTTTTTTGCTTGGATGGTGGTGATTGCATCCTTCATTTTCTATAGTTATTATGCCAAGAAATTGGATGTAACATTGGCTTGAGGTGGAGGTTGGGTGGTCAAAGATGGATTACCTTGACCAGGGTATAATAAAGGCATGGTTTGTTGTAGAATGTTGATTTTGTTAAGGAAATTATCAAGAATATGTATCCATAGATTGGGATGAGATTATTGGAATTGCATGCATTGTGGTGTGATATTTTGGTTTAGAATTGGTATATAGGCCTATTTTTGATTGAATTATGGTTGAGATGGAAGGATATGAATCAAAGAAGAGTATTGTGCTTATTAAAGTTGAATAGGGACTTGCTGCTGACTAGTCAAACCTAGTTAAATAAGGGGAACTTATTATGAACCAAGGCCCTATCATTAGATTTGTGGCACATTTGAAATGAAAAAAAATTGTTTCCTAATTAGTGTTTATGGGATAAAAATTCCTCTTTATTGTGTGAAAACTTGATGTTAACTAGATGGTTTTTAGATGTTTGACATTTGTCTTTGACCAATAGACATACATTATTGATTAGACAAGATTTATAATTATAAATATATGTTGTCTATGACTAGAGAGATATACTTATCATTACCTGACAAGGTGGGACATTTATTTCTCCTTGTTGAGGTGGTAGAATGTTCTACCTTTACTATGTTGGCATACTAGACTCTACCTATTATTGTGGAATGCTAGTCGTCCCCTATTATGCTGGAGTAACATTCCTCACATTTTTTTGAGGTAAAGCACTAGTCAACACTTGATTATTTAATCCTTATGGTTGCATGCTTGAATAAGTAAATGGTTGAGGATTAGAGGTAATTTATTGTGGTCAAGATATAGGAGTTCCTACCCCCTATTGTTTTGAATCACTCATGGTATTAAATAAAGACACCTATTGTGGACTAGTTGTTGGTGTAGTTAAACCAATTTGGTCTAGATTAAACAACACTTGCATGTTATCCACTATGTTTGGCACATTTTTATATGTAGAATATATAGACACTTCTTCAATAGCTAGGGCATTGAACATGTCTCCAACTAAAGTACTTTTTGAAAATGGGTCTATAACTAGATTTTCTTGGCTTGTCAAATTGATCAATACTCATGTTGAAGGAGCTAGCTCAATGAGTGGAGTGTTTGACATGGACATGTTATTAAATTTTCATGCTAAGTTAAAATAGCTTTGATATGATTTCTGCATTTGTATAAAATGGTCCTCCATGAGGCCATTTCCTATGATAATCATATTGGGGTTTTGATATGTCATCAACATGAGCACTTAAGGACTGATAGAAGAGGCCTTTTCAATGGTTTGATTATGTGAAGGCACTCTAACTAGACTAGGTAAATTTTCATGGGGGAAGTTTGCTAGAAACTTGGCCCCTACCTCCATAGATCTAACTAAAGCTTCATCTTTATTTTAAAACAAGTGAATATTAAACAAATAAGGATCATATGTTGATGTCATTGTAACATAATATAGTTATTTTTGAACTTGTTCTACAACCGATGGTACAATATCAAGGTACTACATGGTTTGCTCTTGGTCCTACTCTAAGTATAGAAGATTATTAACCAAATAGTGGGTTAAAGGATCTTGGATTTATTCCCTATATTGATTATTGTAACGAGGATAAGGATCCATCTCACAAACTACAACATCATTGTAGGGGTTTTTAACAAAGTCATTTTGTGTGACCATATTATCATAACCTAGATTGTACATGGCTCTGCTACAAGTGTAACAAGACATATCCAACTCAATGATAAACATTTTGAAAAAAAAAATTGGAGTTATACAAAATCTTAAAAATAATGTCCAAACTTGGTCTAAAAAGTGAAGTTGTATCTCCAAAATGGTTTGTGCTAAAACTTGGTCTAAAATAGTCAAACATCAAATGTCTTACACAAAAAGGTCAAGTAGATGAAATAAAATTGGAATGCTAGACTTAGGTGTAAAGTGTTTCAAACAAGTCTAATCTAGGGTTAAAGAAAAAAAAGCTATGAGTTCTTTTGGAAAACAAGGCACAAAAGTTAGGTTCAAAACAAGGATTTGTTAGGTCTTTTAGAAAAGGAACAAAAGCCAGACTTTAAAAAATAAGGTCTAAAAGGTATGAGTTTTAATATAATTTTTTTGAAACACTTTGGCATAAAATAGGAATTTAGATTTAAACATGAACCTAGTTAGTTGGCAAAAGACATGAAATAATAGGCATATGGAAGATAGACCACTTCCCCAAATTTAGGTATAAAAATAGTTTTCAAATTGAATAAATAATTAACCCAAGTTTCATAACCAAAAGTGAAAGGCAAATGATCAAAGCCAAAATTACACAAGGCATAGATATAAACCATCAATGTTTTGTTCTAAACTTGTCATGGCTAATTACTAATTCAATTTAAAAGACTAGGCTTTTTAAAAAATAGATAACAAGCTAGACAAGAATAGACAACAAGACTATACTAGGCATAGATCTAAAAGGCACACTTGGTTTTGATATTAGAATTTGGGACACAAGGAAATAAGTCTTTGAAACAATTTGAAAAGCATAACAATGTTATCATGCTCTATAGGTATGACAAATGTTTTGTTTCAAGACTTCAAGGCATAAGAACTTGAAATGAATTGGGAAATGTAACACCACTCTTTTCAATCAAGTGACACACACACAAAGGTTTTGACAAAATTTTAAGGAAAATGTGTGATGTCAAATGGATGGCATAACACCTTTCTAAACAAAGGAGTGATGCATAAACAAGACTCATTTTTGATATGGTATTGACAAATAAATAGTTTTGATTCAAAAACCACGTAAGTAAAAAAGACAAAAATGACATAAACACCTAAGTGTAGTGTCTTAAATCTTAAAACTAACAAGGTTGTATAATACTATCAAATTTTGTCAATATACCTATTCTTGAGAGGATTTTAATGGTTAATATAAAAAGTAAAAGTACATGAAAAGTAGCATTTTTTAGCCTTCTCTTCTCTTAAGAGTTTATACTATGACATGGAACTTTGGGTTACTCACCCTAAATCAATAGTATGTCTGTGACAAGTGGAGTTATTTTTACTTTCATTTTCCACTTGTTTCTAGATGGTCCTAAGTATGGTTGACATTAGATATGCAATCACATCATTTGGATCTATGTCAATTAGCTTATTGTAAAAAGGTCTTATACTTTTCACAACCACTATATCTATCAATTACTCAATGTAGTGCGATGCCTGAGTTACCCCTACAGTATATAATCAAGTACCACTAACATAACTTATTTCAACAACTCAAAATAAGTGTCCCAATAGGTCACCCTAAATTTGGATACACCACCAAGGAGTGGGGTTTAAATGATGCTTGGAGATGAATTCTTGGGTTAAATCGTCCCTAGATAACTTATGAGGAGGCAATGATCTCCCATCCATAAGACAAAATGCATGAAAATAAATATAAGTGGAAGGACTTTATGGTTGGTTTTGGATCACCCAAATCATACAGATTTTGGGAGAGACTTATCAAATTTCCTTTCACATTTGTAGACCAAAGTGACAAAAGTAAAGAATGAGCATTTTTTATCACTTGAGTTTCCTAAATGGGATGGGGGGAGAACATACACACATCACTCTTTTTTTCTAAACGAATACTTTAAACAAACAAGAATGAAAAATGAAACTCTTATTAGTATGTAACTAAGATGAGAGTTCACTATATAGAACCAAAATGAAATGTGTTATGAAGTTTGATCCGTTTGGATTTTGTTTTTTGATGAATGTTTTACAAAAACTTCTAAAAAAAACTAAGAGATGAGAACAACTAATTATGTTTTAAGCACCAAATATAATGTGTTCAAGTTTCAAACATGCTTAAACTTTGATTTTTCCACCTCAAGACCTACAAATTATTATATGGTTTACTTGATTAGAATCCCAAACTGAAGTGAGAAAACAACATTTACAAATTATCTCTTAGGTTTTTAATTTTCTATCTTAGAGATTGATCATCATTGATCCATATAGGGATTTATGTCGATCCATAGAGATCAACATCAATCAGGCAAATCATCGATGTTTCCATCTAAACATAGAAAAACAATGTTTGTTTGGATAAAAAATGGTTAATAAAATAATCTTAAAAACAAAATATCTCACTGGATCCTATAATAAATTTGTTAGATAAATTGGTCCTTAAACATAAAATGAAGACCAAAAAACTCAAGTAAAACCCTTCTTAGCTATGTACCCATCATGATCTATTTTTCACATAGGGATTGTGGTTGATTCCTTGAATTGATGTTCTAAAAAATTGGTGTCAATCTCTGTAACTTGTAACTTAATATTGACATTGATCCTTGTAACTTGTCACTTGTTTAAAATAGAAATATGTTTTTGATTAATTAAGGTGGCAAACTAGGGGCTGAACCCTATACAGTCAAAAAAGATAGGAAGGCTGGCAAACAAAAGATGCCAACACCGAACCAACAGCACAGCTAAGAAACAAAGTCAAAAGCAAAACAAAACATTAGAAAAACTAGAGTCAGAAAGGATGAAACTACATAACTATAGAATTAACAAGATCCTTAAGATTCTCATTGTCCACATTGTCAGCATTCCCTAGATTACCCACCACTTCCATGATCCGCAATGGCCTTCTCCATGTGGACCGCCTTTGAAAGCTATCTTCATCATCAATGTGCATCATTCATGCTCCATCATCTCCTTCTGAATGATCTCTCTAATGTTTGGGGCTATATGATCCCCTTTTCGCCATACCCTCCATCTTGAGAATTGCTGACCAAGGTTGGCACAAGCATCAGTGACATTGTTACCTTCTCTGTAGGTGTGGGTGATCTCAACTTCGAAAAACTTTTGTAAAAGAAACTGGATGTCCATAATGATGTCTTTTAGATGGATACCAATGTTAGTTGCTTTATCAACGACATCTATGATCAACTTAGAATCTCCCTAAATATTCAAATTTCTAATTCCTAGGGATATAGCTAACTTTAATCCCTAAAGTAAGGCCATAGCTTCAGCATAGTTATTACTCTAGAAACCCATGCCACTAGCATAGACAGCCAACATCCCTACTTTTTCATTTCTTATTATTCATCTTACACTTGATTTACCACTCAACTTGGATGCCCCATCAAAATTGAGTTTCATCCAATTGGGTTTAGGTGGTATCCATTTAGTATGAAGTCTCTGAAGAATTTTGGAATTATCATGCCCAAGGATAAGGTTTAAAACCTTCCATTTGGCAACAATTTGAATTTCAAATTTAGATAGGGGTTTCTCTGCAACACTAATATGAGCTATTGTAACACTTTCCAAGATGGCCCTAGTAAAGGAGTTAAACACCTGAGCAACATTTCTAGCAGTGTCCCTAAAAATTTTGTGATTTCGCTCTTTCTATAAAGTCCATCTCAAGCATGGTAGAGCTTGCTTCCATAGTTCCTTAATCCAAGGATGTGTGGAGGTTGAGTTCCAGCTGAGAATTAATTCCTTAAGATCAGAATTGCAAACCCATTCAATGCCAAAGTTGTTAAGTATTTTGCCCCATAAATCTTGGGTAAACTCACAGTGTATGAATAGGTGTGAAACCGATTCCTCTCTAGAACCACACATAAGACATCTGTTGACCAAAGTAAACCCCCTCTTTTGAATGTTGTCCTGAGTAAGGATTTTGTTATGGGCAATAGCCCACCAAAAAAAGTTAATCTTTAGAATGAGTTTATAATTCCAAACCTTTTTCCATACCTCCTTATTCTGAGCTTCAGGTGTAAGCAATGATAGGCAGATTTGATAGAGAACAATCCATTCTTATTCGGCCACCAGTATTGTTCATCCTCTCAAGGGAAGAGCGAGATTTTAATCTCCTGAACACATTGCTAGATCTCCCAAATTCTTGGGATAAGCTCAAGCCTATGCACACAACAATCTAAAAGGTTTTTCCAGCTCCTTATCCCATTGTTATTTTCCATATAATCACTAACCCTATCACCAAAGAACTGAGCAGTCAGGCCTATAATTTCTCCATAGTTTTCTTGGGAGATGAGAGGCTTGTCCCTCAACTAATTATCCTCCCATAATTTAATCTACCGGCCATTTCCAAGCTTCCACCTAATTCCCTATTTGAGAAGACTTCTACTTTTTAGCATTTTATTCCATATCACAGACCCCTGGGGTAATCCTGCTTGTTGAAGAAAGTTGGAATCATCAATGCTATGCATGTATTTGGCATACATTATTTCCCCCCACTCACTATTATTGTGAATCAGATTCCAACTAACTTTTGAGAGAAAGGCTTTATTCATTTTCCTGATGGATCTTATATTAAGTCCACCATGAAATTTTGGGAGACACACTTTTTCCCATCTGACTAAAGACATTCTCTATTTGTTTTCCACTCCCATCCATAAAAATTTTCTTTGGATATGTTCTAGATTTTTAGCAAAATACATAGAAATTATAAAAAGAGACATGAAGTAAGTAGGAATACTTTGCAAGGATGTCTGAAGAAGTTGTAGCTTACCCGCACTACTGAGTAGTTTCCCCTTCCACCCAAGAAGTTTCCTCTATGTACGTTCCACAGTACCATTCCAAAAACCTAAAGATACCTCTTTGACTAAGAGTGGGAGACCTAGGTAGGTAGTTGGTAGGCCAACCTCAGCACAATCTAAGATATCAATGATTATATGTCTAAGTTCATTGGGAGTGTTGAAGAAGTACACATTGATTTTCTAGAAATTTATTCTTTGTCCTGAGTCTCTGGCATAATCATTAATTATATTCTTCCATCTTCTAGCTTCGATCACTGATGAGATACCAAATAAGATGGTATCATCCACAAACTACTGTATAACCATAAGATGAAGGGAAGAGGCAGGTTTGATGCCTACTAGCTTTTTTGAAACTACATCAGCTTGTATGTATCTTCCTAGTGCCTCAGCCATAATGATGAATAGGTATGAGGAGAGAGGGTCTCCTTGATGAATTCCTCTCGAGGAGGAGAAAAACCCTCTAGGAACACCATTAACCATTGCTGAGAATTTAGCATAAGAGACCACATTCCATAATAAGCAAGACAATTTATCATTAAACCCAAATTTTCTAATCACTTGGAATAGAAAAGTCCATGAGACTCTATCATAAGCTTTGGATATATCAAGATTGAGGGCCATCCTAGGGATTTTGCTCTTATCCATGGAGTGGATAGTCTCATGTGTGGTGATCACAGCATCAAGAATATGTCTGCCCAGGATGAAACCCTTTTAAGTAGGAGAAATAATTTTGTCAAGCAAGGATTGAATTCTTAAAACCAATAGTTTAGTACATATCTTATACACAGTGTTGCATCAGCTAATGGGTCTGAAATTAGCAAGGTGTAGAGGTTGAGATTTTTTAGGAACAATTACAATGAGGTATTATTGACTTGTTTCAAAAGTTTTCTAGATCTAAAAAAATCATGAACTGCAGCTATGAGGTCTGCTCCAACAATCTCCCAATATTCCTGAAAGAATATAGGAGGAAAGCCATCAAGACTCAGGGCTTTAAAAGTGCCCATGGAGCATAAAACAACATGTACTTCTTCATCGGATATAGGCTTTAACATTTCTAGATTGTCTTCTTCTATTATCAAATAGGGGATTTTATCAATGAATTGACTCATAGATCTATCAATTCTATCATTATTATTTTCTTTCATAAGCAGATTGTAAAAGAACACCCTGGCTTGCTCCCTTATTTCATTATCCTCAATAATAATGTATCCATTATCTAGGACAAGCTTAGTTATTGAGTTTGCTTTTCTATGTTTCATAGCTGAGAGATGAAAAAAATCAGTGTTCCTATCACCCTCTTTGAGCCATTGACCACGGAATTTATGTTTCCAGAAAACCTCTTCCCTTTCCATTAGATTATTCCATTCTGAAGATAGACTATTCTCTTCTTCTAAGGTGCCCTTAGAGTCATCCCCTTGATCAATTAGTTGCTGAATAGCCTTGAGTTTTCCCATTATATTTTTCTTCTACTGGAAACCCTGCCCAAAATTGTATCTATTCTAGCCATAAACTTCTTGTTTAATGTGCTAGAGTTTCTTGACTATTCTAAACATGGGAGTACCTTCAATGGAAATATTCCACCATTTGTCTAAAAACCTTTGTGTTTAATCCACATAGCTTCAAAATAGAATGGAGGAAGTCCATGATGTCCTTGATCTCTCCAATTGAGGATAATCAGGCAGTGGTCGGACATGGTTCTGGGTAGAGCCTGCACCTCTATATTCTAATAATCATTTCAGTTGCTTGATATCAAAAATCTATCTAATTTAACCTGAATCATTTGATCTCCTCTTCTTCTATTGGTCCAAGTAAAATTTTGGTTCTACAACTCTATGTCCAATAATCCCCAATCATTGATGAATTTAGCAAAGTCAAACATGCTGTCTGAGTAATCAATAATTCCACCCTATTTTTTAGAAGGGTATAAAGATGTGTTAAAATCTTTGGCTAACATCCATTTATAATTTTGAGGATTATTCCTATAGCTACTCAAATCTATCCATAATTTTTGTCTCAAAGCTTTGTTATTCAGTGCATAAACATTTACCAATGTCCAGTTCAAGGAATTCATGGAAAAATTGGTAATCAAAAAGTGCTTATGATGGGCCATAAGAGATCCTTGGATTTTAGCACTATTAGACATAGTGACAATCCATCCTAAAGCCCCTTCAGTAGGACTAATACAAAAAACCGCCTTAGGCTATATATAGTCAACAATTTTTGCAAAATTGTCCTCTTTCATCTTGACTTCTTGGAGTAATAGAATATCTAGTTTATTATCTAAAATGTAGTTTTTAACCTCAAACTACTTTGAGGGACTATTAAATACCCTTAAATTCCATGATAATATTCTCAATTAGAGATTTTAGAGGGTTGGGACTCTAGTGTTTTCTATTTTCCACTGGCAATCTCCCTAACAATCTCTCTTTGTCTTGTTTCCCTTAGGGTTGGCCTCCCTTGTTTGGGCTTAGTACCAACATCTGCATATTTTATACCTTTTTGGATCTTTTTCTTTGGGGTAACCCATTCTTCTTGTTCATTGCTACCATCTTGTCCTACTACCCCTGTTGCCAAGTAGTTTCCTACCTGGCCTCCATCTTCCAGATCACGAAAAAAGTCTCTATTTGACTGTGGATCTGGTACTCATTGAGTGTGACTTTTAGGTGTTACTTATTCTTGTCCAATCCTTGAAACTATGTCATCTTCATTGACTTCCTTTAGCAAAAAGTCCCCTCCCACCCCTTCCTTAAACATATTAGTCTATTTTTCTAAAGTGTAGACTGTGTTAAATGTGGCCTTGTGACTGTCGTTAGATACTATATTCTCCTTTGGGACCTCTTTTCCCTCACTACTGATGATATCCTCCTTTCTCTTCTCCTCCTCTCCTTCTTTTGTAGCCTTCTGACTATCATCTAATCCTATATTTTTCTTTGAGACAACTTCACCTTCACTACTAGGGGTAGCCTCCTTTCCCTTCCCCTCCTCTCCTTTTCTTGTATTGTCAGGAATTTCCACATTATTCTCTATTTCTTGCTTGCTGTTCACTTGCTCCTCCTCTACATTCTAGGAATCCTCTTTCATCCCCCTTTGCTTCAATTTGCATTGTGTCATTAGATGTCCCTTCCTCTTACATATTTGACAGAAAGTGGTAGCATTCTCATAAGTAATTGGCTAAGTCTAGGTTCCATATTTAGAGTTAAGCTCAATAGACATAGGGAGAGTCCTATTTATTTCAACATTAACACATAGTCTAGTAAACACACATCTGGACTTAGTTCTAGTTATATGATCTGAGGTGACATATTGACCAATAGAATTGCCAATGGTTGTGAATATTTTTTCATCCCAAATTCCAAAGGGAATCCTGGTAATCTTACCCAAGCAGGTGTTATCTTATTGAGGTCTGAGTTAGGATCAAATCTTGGTTTCCATGAGCATAAGGCTAGAGAATGTGGTCTAAATAGATAGGGACCTCTAGCAAGGGTAGCGATCATGTCCTCCCTATTCATAAATTTAAAAAGGAATAGACCTCTAGCCATGGCTGTGATTGAAACACTACCTTTGACTTTCCACCCAGCCAAAATCCATCTTCTAAGCATTTTTGATATTAGGATAGAAAGAAAAAAACTTACCAACCAGTGGAAGGTCCATGGATGCCACTATTTCCTCCACTAGATCGTCTGTGATACTCAATGCCTTGCCCTCTGAGAGAATAGGGAGGCTCGACATGCCTTTCGATGGACACGTCTTTTCACCTATGAGTGCCTTCTTCCATCCATTGGATGGACTATCCCTTAATATATTCTTGGACAAATCCATAGAGGTACTGCTACCTGCAATGACCTCTATTGGATATGTGGTCCCACCTATCACACTCAGGGGGCCCAACCAGGTGGAAAAGAAACTAGTTTCAAATATAGTTCACACGCTTCACTCCTCCGTTAAACTATATTGTAGTTGATCCTCTATGTATAAATATAAATATGTTAAAAAAGAAGTTAAAACTTGAATTTTGAATATTTGAATGCATCCATTAGTAAAACTAAAAGTAGAATGTAATTCTCCTTGGTTTTATGAGATTCTTGAGTCCCACTAGGTGTGCCAACATGTGGATAATGAATACATAGAGGGGAGGTTAGTCTTGTGTTATTTCAAGAAATAAAACTCAAATAAATACACTAAGATCCTAACACTTCTAGCCTAGACACTAAGGAGAGATTAAATAAAAATAAAACATATGAAAACACAATAAAAACATAAAATAACACCTTCTTTTATCTTACTTAGAGATTCCAAATAGCTTGTTGAATGGCTTGCTTGGATTGTGCATCAAAAAGTCTTTGACAATGAAGCTTGCTTGGATCCTTATCTCCTTCACACCTTGGATTTGATTTATTAGATTAAGATTTGGTCATGGTAAAATTAATTACATGACACTTGTAGAGTAAATCCTACGTAATAACTCTACAATATCCAAGCTTAGAAATAAAGGGGTATGGTCTTGTATTTATAGCCTCAAGAATTAGCTCTCACCCAAAGTGAGTTAAGGTTGAGTTTAAACATGAAATGGGTTAAAACTAATCTTAAGTGAGTTGATACTAACTCCAATTCAGTTAAAATTTGTCATGTAATTATGATTTTCAATTACTAGGCATGGTTATCAAATTAAATGTTTTATGATATTTTTAAAGATCTTGACAACTCATTAAGGCAAGATGAAAAGGCTTGATATTTTGAATTATAGAATCTTTATTTTAAAACATAAATTAATTGTAAATAAATATTTCAACTTAAAATTTAATATTGTTTAATTTTTTAATTGATTTTGATTAGTCTTTTTTCTATTTCAAGATTTAATCAAGTGCCCTGCTTAATAGGTTCATAGGCCAAATTGATAGTTATTATGTCACAACATAATTAGGGATAAATCCATGAGAGGTTATTATTGCATATAGTATAATACCTAAAATAGGGATGCCTCACCATGGTTTTGAGATTTGATGAATGATGTACAAATAAATTTGGAATGTTCAGTAATTTTTAGACTTAATTTGTAATGGTTGGTAGGAATCAGTTTAAAGTCCAATCAAAAGCTAGTTGTTGTTAGTTTTGGGTGTCTACAAGGACAATGTTGATGATATCCTAGGTAAATTAAAAACCTATGCTAACCATCCAACCATACTATAAACAATCTTTGAGATAATTTACAAGTACAACATGAGGCTTAATTTGAAAAAGTGTGTATTTGGTGTAAGTTTTGGTAGATTGTTAAGCTTCATTGTCTCTCACAGGGGCATTGAAGTTGATCCAACCAAATTTAGATCCATTACATAAATACCACCATAATATACCCTAAAGAATATCTATAATTTTTAGGGTAAGATCTAGTCAATCTGATGCTTCATATCATAGTTGGATGATAAATACAATTTATTTACATATTTACTAAAGAAGGGCATTACTTTTTCTTAAAATGAAGTGTTAGAAAGAATTTGATCATATTAAGGAAAATCTTTCCAATCCACCTATTTTATTTCCACCCGCATTAAACAATCCATTAATACTTTACCTGTCAATGACTAAAAATTTCTTGGGGGTACTTTTGGCACAACATGATGAATAGGGTAAAGAGCATGCCATGTATTATCTAAGCTAAATATTAGTTGTACATGAGCATAATTATATGTATCTTGAAAAATCATGTTTAAAAATGATATTCACAACCCAAAAGTTTTGTCATTACATGCTAAATAACAAGACCAATGTTATTGTGAAAGTGGATTCGCTTAAGTATCAAATTTCCAAAATAGCTTTTATAAGGTCACATGGTAAAGTGAATCATGATTTTGAGAAAGTTTGAAATTAAATATGCCAATCAGAATGCCATTAAGGGGAAAGTACTCATAGATTAGCTTACATAATCTCTTATTCATGATACTTAACCTCTTACATTTGGATTTCTAAATGATTCCATTATGACCGTCGTAGAAGTAAAAACACCTATGAGGTAGAATGGTGGAAGATGTACTTTGATAGTTCATTCAAAATTGTGGATTAGGTGCCATAATATTATTTGTTACACCATAAGGGGACCTATTCCCAATTCATTTTGCATTGGATTTATCTATACCAATAACATGGATGAGTATGAAGTACTCATTGTAGGGATTCATCAAGAAGTAAAGTGAAACATAAAAAAATTACTAGTTCATGATGATTCTTATCTAATCATCAATCAAGTTACATACCAGTACTAGACCAATGATGATAAGTTGGTTCCCTATAAACATATGGTTGATAATATCAAGCAAGATATTTCCAAAATCTAATTTAAAATAATACCTCAAGAAAATAATAAAACATATGATTCTATGACCACTATTGGCTCCATCATTCAGATCACAAATAGAGCAAGAGATTATCAATATCTTGTAGAACATCTCTCAGTGCTAGCACACAAACAATCAATTATCAAAATGGTTTACAACATTTTTGTCCCACATCTCCCTGGTATTATGATATATATGCTTATCTCCATGATTAAATTATTCCACATGACCTACCATGTAAAGAAAAAAATCCTTCATCCATAAATCCTCTTGTATACCCTAATTGGAATAACTTTATATCATAAAAATTATGATGGAAATCTGATTCATTGTTTACCTTCGGTAGAATCTAAATTAGCATTGAGGGAAGTTCATGAAGGAGTGTGTGGAGCCCATACAAGTAGGGAAATCATAGTGAAAACTTTACTAGTGTATTAGTTATTACTAGATGAATATGAAAATAGATATAAATACATATATGAAGAGGTATACAATGTGTTAGAAGCATGTTAATCTGATTCATGCTCCAACCAAGACACTCAAACCATTGACGACATGATGATCATTCTCAATATGTGGACTTGAAATCATAAGGAAGATCAATCCTAGATCTTCACATGGACATAAACATATCAAAACTACTACCAAGTATTTCATTAAGTGGAAGGAAGCCATTCCTCTTATTTACATCACTGGTAAATTGATATCCAAGTTTATATTCAACCATATCATCTATTATTATGATATCCCCTCTGACATTATATCTAATGATAGCAAATCATTTCAAAACAAAGATGTGAAATCACTTTATACTCAATACCATATCAAACAATATTTATTTATTACCTATTACCCATAAGGTAATGACCAAAATGAAGCTTATAACAAACCATTGTCAATATTCTAAAAAACATTATCAATGATACTAGTTGTAATTGGTACTTGTAGTTGTTTAATAACCTCTAGGCATATTGTACCACATTCCATACTCCCACAAGAGCTTAGCTATATATACTTGTTTACGACATTGACACCATTCTCCCTATCAAGGTTGAGTTGCCTTCTCTCTGAATTTCACTACAACACATCATCGATGATGAGGACTACAGAGTAACTCGATTAAAAGAGTTAGATTTTCTTGATGGAAAGTGCATGGACACCTTGAATAATATTTAATCATATCAAAATAGATTATAAATCTAATATAATATGTATATTAAGCATTATTAATTTGAGCTTGGTGACCTTGTGTTAAAATAAAACTAGAAGAATGTCAATGCCAAGATAAATAAAAAAGGAAAATTCCAACCAAACTAGTTAGGGCCTTATGTAGTTATTGCTAACTATAGTTATGGAGCATATAGGCTCATCATACCAAATGGATATGAACTTGATGAAATGATGAACATAATGCACCTCAAATGTTTTTATACTTGAGGGAATCAAATTATTGTCTACAAGGATCATTTAAGTTATGCCACATTATACCTATTCTTTGTACTATATCTTGTATCATTATAAACTACCATTAACCTATTACTAGATAGTTCTTTTTACCTAACCTTACCTATCACATTTGGCTTTGGTTTTGATCATTTGTACTTTAGGCACATTCAGTGGTTGATGACAAATTCAATTCCAATAGTTGTTTCAAAATTAAACATTTAAATGGTAGTATATGAAAGTAATATGATAATAGTCTTGACAATTACATCCTTCATTTGTTGTTATGTTCTCTATTCGTGCTACTAATTATAACTTCTTGTGGGTAAATTAGTACCACCAACCCATGTCACTATTTCATAATTATAATTACCTATGGGAAAATTAGGAGCAACACCTTTTACCATGCATTTCCACATTATCTTTCCATCAATGTTATCATACCTTTCCATTTACCTATACCTAAACTTGATGGTACTTACTCAGATGCTTTTTATATAGGCAAAACTATAGTGACTTGAGGTCCTGCAAGACTATGTAGGCAATACTCAATTCACTTTGAGGTCAGCTCAATCATCCCTTTTCCACTCTCTCACCAATTTTTGATCAATTTAAGTTTGGATTCTCTCACAATTTTATGAGCATGTTTAACTACACTCTCACCATTTTATGATCTAGGTCATGTTGTATCTCATAATTTTCCATTGAGATGAGATACCAAAAACACCCAAAACATTATAAGTAACTTTTCCAAGCTTTGAATGCTATAGGAAAAACTATAATGACTTGAGTTCCTTTGAGACTATGTAGGTAGTGCTTGATTTATGTTAATGTCAATTCAATCACCCCTTTTTCATGCTCTCATCATTTTATGAGTTAGACCATTTTATGTCTCATGATTATTGATTGAGTTGAGATGCCAAGAAAATTTCAAAAATATTTGAAATAGTTTGAAAACCCCTAAACATTTTAAAAGATTTAAGAAAATTCTAAACATCATAAAATCATGAAAATTTACTTAGAATTTATATTCGAGATATAAAACTACCAATTTTTTTTGGGATGGGCTATCTTAATTATTTTACTTAATTTTTAGACCACTTTGATCTTTTTCCTTACATTTATAGAAGAAGTACATCGAATTGAGGACTATAAAGACTATGTAGGCAGCACTTGGATACATGGGGTATCTCAGGTTAACTCAACCACCTTCTTTTCTTTTTTGATCACTTATTTACTTTAAGGATTCTAGGACTCCAAACTATTTCATAAGTAACCACTTATCCTTTAGTTTCCCCATCCTTATTGACCTTAGCCATACAATCTCGCTATTTTATGAGTTAATGTTGTGAACATTATGTGTTTAAACTTGATGCAATAATCAATACTTATCTTTCCTTACACTTTCTCCATTTTACAAGCAATTTTTGTTTGAATTCTCTCACCATTTTATGAATAACCATTACCAATGCTCTCACCATTTTGAGAGCTAATTCTCATTCCAAGCCATAGATGTAGTAAACACTATGAATTACCAATTTAATTCATTAGTGGATACTCATCTCTTGAATTTTAGTGTGGTTTTAACCTAAACCATGCTCTCAATCTTGTGCAGTTTGTTTGTGTTGATGCTTTCATGATTGTGAACATCATCCCCCTCTCTTCATATGCACTCGTCATTTTGTGAGACCATTCTCATTTTCTTCTACAAGATAATCATATTTTCTTATCATCATTTTTTATCTATCTCATATCCCGGGAGAACTATATTTATCTTAAAGTTCAATTGGAGCTTATATCCATGTAACTATGTATGCAAGGTCTATTTTCCTAGTACATCTGGAGTTAGCTCAGTTACCCCTTTTTTTCCTTCTATTCTACGCATTTTTTTTGTTTTGTTTCATTGTATCTTATGGCCTAAGGGAAATATTTTACATCTTGTTTATATCATTGTTCTCTATAGCCTAGTGGGAGCCATTTGTGTCATCGTGTTTGTGTTATTGTTACCTATATCATAGGAGTAATTGTTTTACATTTTTATTGTGTTGTTTTACATGTATTATTACTACTAAACTTAGGGGCCATGTTGTCACCAAGAATAACACCTCTATTACACATGCACGAATAATTTATATTCTATTTATACTAACTTTGTGATTAATCATTATTTGTATATTGTTGTTATTTAACTTAGTTTATTTGTTTGCCTTTGTGTGTTTAGAATAGTTTGTTTACTGCATTGTTCTTTATTTTGGGTTATTTATTTGTTTTGATTATTTTGTTTTATTTACCTATTTATTTATTTTATGTTTTTATTTGTTCTGTTTATTTTATCTTGTTTAAATTGATTGTTTATTTGTTTTTGCTTGTTTTATTTATTTTATTGTTTGTTTTTTATTTTTATTTATTGGTATTTTATTGTTATTTTTGTTTGTTTAGTTGGTAATTAGCATGTTGTTTATTTATTTATTATTGTTTATTGGTAGATGGTTGTTTTGTTATAAGTTTTTTTTATGTATATTGGTGTTTTGTTGTTTGTTTATTTATTTATTTTTATCTATTTTTCATCTTATTATTTATTTATGTCTTTGTTTGATTATTTAATTTATTATTACTTTTTGTTTATTTGTATAATTTTAATTTGTTTTGTGTTTGTTTGTGTTGTTTATTTTATTTTTTTATTGTTTGTTTATTTTGTTTTTATTTGTTTCTTTTATTTTCCTATTTTCATAAGATTATTGCATTTTATTTACACTTAAATATTGATTGTCCATATCATATAATTTAGTTGTGAATGTTTGTATTTAATCTTACACTTGGTTTATTTGTTATATTTACACTTGAGATTTGATTATTCATATCTTATTTCTAGGTTGTTTATATTTAAATTTAAACATAGTTTTTCATACTTAAAGTATATATTGTCATTTTAATTGTTCATAATTATAATGTATAATATCATAAACTAAAACAAAAAATAGACATAAAAAGACTATAAAATCAATACAATGGCAATCATTCTTCGATATATCAAACCAGTCAAATATCCAAACACATGGTTAAATATACTAAGTAATAAACAAGAGTAAAAATATTTTACTATGTGTTTATACAGATGTGCATCTATAAAAAATATACATATGGGTCTATTATAGTAGTTTAAAAAAAAAAAATTAAATTACTTACTAAAAAATCAATGAAAATCAAGGTTTATGATGAACACCTAAAGATTAGAATATGTTATGCACTGCTTGAATCTAGTGACTGAGAGAGCTTCTTTTTAGTTGGGGAGAATAACCTATACACATATAAAAAACTTAGACAAAAATAAATTAATAGATAAATGGCTAAGCTGCCTAGTTAAGAACTAGTCTCAAGAAGTTGTGAACTTCCTCAAGTGCATGTTAACTCACTTGTTTACATAATTAAGTGGATAATCAATCATTTACATTATAATAGATAGAAATATGATAAGAATAGTAATTAATATTCAATATTCATTTAATCTATCAATGTAAGCAAAATATTCATCCTAATAAGCCATAAAAACATTTACATCCTCTTGTATGACATCAAGTTGGTCAATAGTAGCTTCAAAAGGAGAATAAAAAATAACATAAAGATATAGTTCAAAAGTTATGTCACTCTGATCAGTAAATATGGGTTGGCATACTATAGGGATATTAGTGATATTGATTATGCCATGCACTATGCCTGGTAGAGTCATCTACATAACAAGACCAAATTTTAATGACAAAAAAATAGTAAAGATTAAGGGCAGGGATATGAGAATAATGTCTCAGGTTTTGAAAACTAAACATAGTGGATAGATGTCAATCCTATTAGGATTGGTACCAATTCTATAGAATCAATACCAATTCAGAATGAATCAACATCAATTTTCTCTGTAACTATGGTTAATTAAAACATAGATTGATTTAGATTAAAGAGGCTAATAAATAGATATTAAAGGATATAGATGTTATTATAAAGATGGAATAGGTTAGGTAGATAAAATTAAAGAGGTTGATATAAAATGAAATAAATAAATATGATTACTTACCTTGGGCTTGGTTACAAACAAAATGAAATTCCTTTTCAAAAACACAGGTAGTCCTTTGCGCTCATGTTAATGGATGCAGATTAAATGCATTAAAATTATGATAGATTGACATTAAGGGCTTCCTTAATTCTCCAAAAAATATAATATCACTTTGAGGTTTAGAGTTTCTCATTCAAAATCCAAAGGTTGGCTTGTTACGTATAGATCAACACCAATCTAGAGAATTGACATCGATCATGTGAGAATCATCATTGATTCACCCAAATTGTCAAGTTTGTTCCAACCACGGGTAAATTGGGGTTTGTTAGCATGAGGTTATTGGTAACAAAATTATATGGGGGTAAATTGGTTAAGAGATAGATTCCATAGGTTATTAATGGATTTTAGAGATTAAGTGGGGGTAGAAAGGTAATAGTAAAAGTAAATTATGGAGTTATCAATGGTAAATATATTAAACCTTATGATAGAGATTATTTAAGGGATTAAATAAAAATAAGGGCCTATGACATCTAATCAATCATATATATGATAAAAAATTATAGTGTTTACATTTTCCCCTTTTTGTGGAGTGGTATGGAATATGTTCCATGAGATAAAAACTATGAGAGGTCCAATGCCCCAAGTTTATATGAGGAGATATCATTTTCAAACATGGTGTCGATGTGGGATAAGGAGTGAGTGATAGGTTTAAAAAATGGAATAGTGGATGGGATGGATAGATAATAAATAAGATTTAATAAACATGGATGCATAACATGAAGTGTAGGTTTTGCACTAACAAGATGTAAGGTAATATAGGCAAAGATGACCTGAGGCAAATCCCATAACAAAATGCCACAAATACAAATATGGGGTTTCAATAAAGGCAAAATATGAGGATAAGTGATAGGATTTAGCTGATCAAAGCATCTGATGTGCTATACAATGTGAGCACTCCCTATAGATAGCTATTTTCAAGAGAAAATTCACTTTCAAGACCCACTAAAGGGAGATACCCAAAAGAGTACATGCAAGATGTGAGACTAACAGGGGGTCTAAATATATAAAATTGAATATAGGATAAATAATAGGGTAGATGTGGTAAGGTACTAGGATGAAGCTAAGGAGTAGGACTAGATGCATGTAAATTATAAGTAGTGAAAAAATGGGTGAATCAATGTCAATCTAAAATGAATTAATGCCGATCCACCAAATCAGTGTCGATCTAGAACAAATCAACATCGATCTAAAGTTAGGTATATAAGTAAATCTACTGTGGAATAGGGATCATTTCATATTTGTGAAAAATTAAATGACACTTGAGAGCTAAAATGATGAGTGTGACATGAGATAATATGGAGGCTAGTAGTAATAGATTTAGGCTACAACGATAATTGTAGGATAAGGTAGGTCCCATTATTGTATTAAGTTTTTAATTTTTTTGGAAAATTTTAAAGTATTTTGGATTTTTGGAGTTATGATAGCTGTTAGGATTAGGATAGGATAACACCAGGGAATTGGCATGGATTCTCATGATTCAGTGATGATTCATAGGAATTGGCATCATTTCACCAAAATGATGTTGATCTAGATGGAATGGCTCTGATCCATAAGGGATCAATGTTAATTCACACAAAAAGGTGAAAGGCTAAAATTAGAGTCTAGGGTTAAGGTAAGTATAATTTTTAGGATAATTTAGGCTTATAAGGGATTCTAGTGATAAACATGGACTTTAATATGGATGCAAGATTAGTGTCACCTCTACAAGAGTGACTACAAGACCAACTCAATGATGATGATTAGGCACAATTAGAGGACCTAATCTTAGGAGTGTCTTACTATAGATGAATTCATCAAGATATGAACTTATTGGTCACCCTATTAGAGTGTCAGGATGTGACTACTAGGATATTCTAGCTTCTTACAAGAGAGATGACTATTACGGAGGAGGACATCTATATGATTTTATGACTTCCAGTGTAGGGAGAGACTATAGTTACTATGGATGAGAAAGGATGGGGAGAAATGCTGACATGCCTATATGGTGGATATGTTATTGATATCAGATTTTTTACTAATGGACATGTTTTTGAGCCTCCATATAAGGTTGATGCAGTAGGGAGAGGTGTATTGACCATGATTCTAGTGGTGATTTCTTACTATGCACTCCCAAACTTAGGAGGAGGAAGATTTTTATGGAGTTTTATAGGTGTGGAGGTAGATATGCTAGAGCATAGGATGGTTTTTGCCTGGGCATCCACCTTACTATCATAGGTTTATAGGGAGCTATGGGGTTGGAGGACCCATAAGAGATATGGATTGGATGTTATTATTTTTTTATAATGTTGGGCATACCAACATATCAGAGTGGTGTGGCCCATTAGCACCTTGTGGATATGGTGGTATGAGACTGAATACAACATGGCCTTCTTATGATGGAAGGTTTATCTAATAAGAGACTTTAGAAATGGCATTGTCCAAGACTTTAAGTACTACCAAGGGGTCATAGAGGGGTTGAGGGAGGGAGATATCATTTGGAGACCTTATCTTAAATTTCCTATATGGCCTAGAGTAGAGGTAGAACTCATAGGCATCTAGAGGGAGAGATGGGTGATAGGGATGAGGATGATGTATGTAGAGTACCTCCATTTTAGGTGAGTGCAGTGACATTTCATCTTGACATAAGACATTCCATGGGCCCTATGTGTATATAGTCTAGAGGATATATATAGAGAGAGCTCCCAGGTCTAGAAGCTATAGATGTCCTAATGGAGGAGGAGGAGGAGCTAGTGGGAGATGATGTGGAGGATGTAGGGTACACTCTAGCATTTGTAACATAGAGGGTAGGACATTGGGTGGTTAGGTAGGATAGGGTGGTATATATGTGCCAAGAGGGAAGGGATGAAGAGATAATGGAGGATGGAGGAGGAGAGGAGGGGGTGAGGGGTAAGGATGGGGGAGAGGAGGAGGATATTGACATTGTGGAGATTATTATAAGGGGGATAGACAGAGGGACCAGTGTATCACACTATAGGGATAGGTGTTTGCAACATAGAGGGCTCTCTCCATAGTGTATATTGAGTGAGACACCTTACAGATTAGATTAGATACCTTGTGGGTGGAGTTTGACTCATTAGAATTGAGTCATGACCTAGTAGTGGATGCTCAAGATCAATACTAAACTGAGAGAGATAGTCTGAGGAGGGGGAGGGAGACCCATCAATGTAGATAGTTGGAGTGGTGGTTGGGCCTAGCATAGGGTAGGAAGGCACCATGAGTATTTATAGATACAAGGATCTAGTAGAAAAGACATAATATTATGAGTAGATAATACTATATTTGCATCCAAAGATTCCTCGCTATGTTTCCCATCTAGCTACATAGGGTAGGTCTTCCAAGTACACTCATACAAGGTCCGTGAGTATGGGGAGTGTATCCTAGGGGAGAGATAGAGGAAGAGATGGGTGAGGGGACGGTAGAAGAGATGGAGGTGGATTCCTAGGGATTATCCATTTGAGCATGATACATTTTATATATTAGCTCATTTATTATTGTATTTATTCATTGTACTGGCTAGAAAGCCACATACATGTATATAGATATTCATGATGTAAACCTCGATTATTTTATATATATGATTCATGATTATGAGTTATGATGTTCTTATGGATTTTATTTATGGATTATGGATGTTTATGGATTATTATTATCATGGATTCTTGCATTTAGATTATGGATTTATTATATTAAATGTTGTGATATATTATGGTTGTTACATGTGATGGATTTATATTTAAAATGTTTATGGATTATGGGTATTATGGATGCAATTTAGATAATAGATTATGGATTTTATGTGATATTTTTATGGGTTTAGATTATGGATTTGATGGATTTAAATGTTATAAAATGATTATGGATCATTATTTTATTATGGTGGATGTGATTTAGATTATGTGATTATTGATTTAACATGGTATGTTTATGGATTTAGATTATGGATTTGATGGATTAAATGTTATATTTTTTTATGGATTATGGATGTATATTTAATTATTAATTATGGATTTTATTTAATTCTAAAATGTTCATTAATAAAATGAATATGGATGCGACTTTGATTATGTGATTATGGGTTTATAGATAATGGGTGTTTATGTAAAAATGTTTATGGATTATGGATATACATTAGAATATTGATTATGGATTTTAGATTTTATGAGATGTGATTATGGATTTTATGTATTATGAAAGTTTTTTAGTATCGTTATTATTATTGATGTGGTTTATAGATTACAAACTTCACGTTTATAGAATGTTGATTTATTAGATTAGGATATTAATTGATATATGTGACAAATCTATAATTAATTAGCATAAATTTAATTTAAAAAGGACTTTATTGCTTGTTATTGGCTTGTAACATGATCCAAGAAAATAATTTGAAATGAATACATGTGCATTCTTAACCAACTATTAATAACTATCCTAATAACTCTAGGTCAACTAAGTTCAAGAACTTTGAGATGGATAATTATAAGGATTTGATAGAAAATGGATTCTAAGAAGAAGATGCTTCCATCTTGCATACCCAAAACTAAGGTCCACCTTATAATCCATTTGTGTCAATCCATGTAAACTAATCAATAAAAAAAGTATACTAAATTAAAGAAATTTGATCAATGCAGAAAGCTTTCTTAAGATATTTTATACATGATAGCCATCTTTTGAGGGAATGGTCTATATTTTGAGATATACTTTTCAAAACAATTGTCCTTCGAGAGAGTAATTTGCACTTTTTGATATATATATATATATATATATATATTTGTAGATTTTATAGCTATCCTTCAAGGGATCAGTCTATTATTTTACTCATTTTGTAGATGTTTTATTTTTTATTTTGATTCCAATATTATTATTTCTTTATGGATTGGCCTTAGGTATTCTAGGATGTTTTCCCAAATCTTTGGTTCATAAGATAATAATCTTATTCTTAAAATTAATTAGTGATAAGGAGGGTTTTCAAGGAATAATGATTTTTAGCTCCTTCTCATTATAGGCAAAACTTATCTAATTAGAGTATGTTATGAATAGAGCTAGGTATTCATATTCAAAGTTAAAAATGGGTAGTGCTACTGGATAGCCACATGTTTTTGTATATAATTATTTGGTATAAGAATAATAAGGATATGGTTTTGTCAAATGAAACCAAGAAACTAAACTAGGTAGACCAAGGTGATTAATATTTTTTCAACACTAGAAATAACACAAATGTGGTGCATTAAGAGGTTCTCATTTCAATTTTCCATTACTAGAGGCTAAGAAATATACCCCAAATCCATACTTGTGGGTGATAATATATGGTCTGAGCCAATTCAGAGAAATTTTTTCCCATTTGATTTTTTTCATATTAATGACATGTTGATTTTGTTTTAAGACAAGGTCATTAATATTAAATTCATGTTCTTTTATATGCTTATTATAGGCACACTTTATTTGTTATTGATACACATGGATATGGTCAAGGGTATTTGATCGATGCTCATCCAAGAGTTTGAGATGGGCTAATCATTTCTAATGGAAATCATCCTCAAAAATGATATATTTAAGGGAGATGTGAAGGGAAGGAATCTGAACCTCTAGAAGAAGTAAAACTTTAGTACCATAGATTAGGGAGAAATGAGTAGCACTTGTAGGGGATCAAATAATAGTTTTATAAGCCCATAAGACAAAGGGAACATGAATATGCCAATTCTTTCCTGCTTCATTAATGACTTTAGTTAGGATTTTTATAAGAGTTTTATTAGATGCCTCAGCCTATCATTTATCTTGAGGATAGTAAAGTGAGGAGAAGCTGAGCTTAATACTAAAATAATCATAGATATCTTGAACCTTTTTGTTCTTAAAATATTTTTCATTGTCCATGATGATCTTATGAGGAACACCAAAGTGATAAATAATATATTGACTAATGAATTCAATAATTTTATCTACTTTGGGTGAGATAAGGGGGATAACCTCCACCCACTTAGTAAAATATTCAGTGGTGGTAATGATAAATCCATGACATTAGGAATATTTAGGATTAATTTGACCTATAAGATCGAGCCCCCATTGGGAAAAAGGCCAAAAGTCCTATGAAACTTGTAATGTGTGACTAGGGACATGGGATAGATTGGTGTACTATTGACACTTTACATATTTATTAATGCATTCACAACAATCTTAATTTAAAGTGAGCCAATAATATCTCAAACATAAGATTTTCCTAGGGATGGTGCAACCACTAAAATGTCCACCACATGACCATCATGAGCTTCTTTGATAACGAGGGTGTCTTCATGATTCTGGAGACAATGAAGAAGGATACCATCAAAACTATTCTTATAAAGAACACTCTCAAATATGAAAAAATGCATGATACAATGCTAAAAATCTCACTTTCCATTTCTAGATAGATTTGAAGGAAGAATCTCCCTTGATATGTAATCACATATTTGTGCATAACAAAGATCTAATGGATTTTCCTCCACACTATGGATGAAAGGAAGGTCAGTTTTGGTAAAGGAAGGTTGATTAATCTTATGGATGAGGACAAATAACTAAATTATTGAGATGATGATGGGATAAACAAGGACAAAGAAGCCATGATATTTGAAAACTTATTAGTTGATCGAAGAGTAGCTTGGATAACATAATGCTCAAAAGTAACTAGTAACTAATCAACCAAGGTCTTATATTTTTAAAGGGTTTCATTTTTACATTGATAGATGACCTTAATTTGATTGAACACAAGCTAATAATCACCATAGTTATTAAGTATTTTAAAATCCAAGGCTAAAGCAGTTTGGAGACCTATAATTAAAGCCTCATATTCTACCATATTATTGGTGTAGTCAAAATCAAGCTTAAAAGATAGAGGGATAGGTGTCCCCTAGGAGGGATTAGGATAATTCTAGTTCCCCCACCATGCTCATATTTAGATCCATCAAATAATAGATTCATTTTATATTTTATATCTATTTGAGACATGGAGGCTATAGATTCATCTAAGAATTCATAATTAACTAATTGATTATCAACAACAGGTGCTTCAACGTGCTAATAATCAATTATTTGACCTTTGACTAATTTTTTATAGATAAACTCAAGATCAATTTTTTTGAAAAGCTTGAGCCATTTGTCCATTTGTTGATTCTGATAAGGCTTTGAATTCATAAATTTTAGGGGATCGATGTTTATGACCACATAGGTTTTGTGAATGAGAAGATAATGTTGAAGCTTAAAAGCTACAAAGACTAGAGCCAGGCATAAATTATCTATGTGAGAATAATGCATCTCATATTCAAAAAGTGTGTGATTTATATACTAAACCACTTCTCTTTATGTTTCTCATCACAATGGGCAAGCATGGCTCCAAGAGCATGATCTATAACAGAGATATATAATTAAAAAGGTTGCCCCTCCTTCAAAGGGGTGAGAATTAGTGGTGAAATAATGTATTTATTCAGCATGCTGAAGGCCTCTTGATAGCTAGAATACCAATTAAAATGGTTATCCTTCTTTAGGAGGTGATAAAATGGTTAATACTGATCAGATAGATAGGAGATAAAATGATAGATAGACTATAATTTACTTTGTAAACTATGAAGCTTCTTAAGATTAGATGGGGGTGGCATTTCTAAAATGGACTTGATCTTATTAGGGTTGACTTATATCCCTTGAATGGAGATAATAAAGTCTAAGAGCTTACCCGTAAATAATCTAAAAATGTATTTTATAGAATTTAAACAAACATGAAATTAGATTAAGTGAGAGAAGATTACCTTTAAGACTGAGAGATCACTAGTAGAATTTGGCAAATAAATGACTATGTGACTAAAAATTTTAGTCATGACAACTAAAAATGACTAAATTCTACTAATTTTTTGCAACACAACTATAAATGACTAATTTGATCATCGAGTAAAAAATACAATTAAATAATTAGTCACACAAATAAACATGACTAAATAATTAATCATATAAATAAAAATTAGACAATATGATATTAAAGTGGGTAATAAAAAAAAAATTCAAATTGAAAAATTATTGATGGGAGTAGGTTGTATTGCACATGTAATGTTAATAGTGAATTGATAAATTATTGTTGGGAGTTGGGAGTACAGTAGAGTGCAAAATTTGATAGAGGTAATTCGATGGGGGAGTGGGGAGTAAAATTGGAATTATTTGTGAAATGCACCTCTACAAATAGAAGTAGGGTTTGTTAATTATTAATAGAGTCAGAATGGATCAGAGATGGTTTGTGTGCCAATTTGATGGCATGAGGCATTTTGGTTTTTAGCATATAAGTAGAACAACTATTTGCATGGGTGATAAGACTTGTTTAGAGAGGACCTAGAGACTTTTAAAAAGGTAGGCAAGGAATTTGAAATTTACTGTAATAAATTTGAAGTCGGTGAGGCCCTCTATAGTGAAGTCAAATTTAGGGATTATCTTTGCAATGAATTCAAAGGTAATTTGAAATTCTCATTACATTAAACACAACATCTATAGCTTTTTGATTGACAACTATATTTAGCTAGGAGAACAAAATAAATGTATTATAAGAGATGAGTTACATAAATAGGAGGCTATCTTATCATAAGGCATTAAATACCTATAACAATTTAGAGTTATTGATATTTTGAAATAATTGGATGCTTTTAGTCATTGTATAACTAATACAATGTAGTGACCATATCTTGAAGTTGTCCATATGTTTCATGTTATCATGCATAGGTATGGTATTAATTTCTAATTTTATAACCAATTCACCAACCTAATTACTGAGGCTAGTTTTCACTAAGTCTTCATGGCATGGGTAGTGCATGTACATCATAATTAGTTTGTTATTGGTTGGTGTAACTTATAGTAGTTACATAGGCGGTTGAGTACTAGAATCATATAGACAATTCTAATTTTTGAAGACTATTTTTTCATTAGTTTCCTCTACTCATTTTGGAGCATATGGGAACTCAACTTGTAACATGCATCCAAATTTCAATTCCTTTGATCACTTTGCCATTAAACCATGGGCTCATGTCCCTATTCTAGACCTCAATACTTGGGTAACATTGTGTGCAAGCCTAATCTATTAATTTCATGAAATCTTAGAAGATGGTCACATATGTCATAATTGAAAGTTATGTTAGTTCATCAAACAAATGTAGTCACCAATATATTTTAATTGATATTATATATCCACATATGGGAGTATATAAATTGTTAGAACTAGTCATCTTATCTCAACATGTTAATAATTTATGCTAGTAAGTAATGCTCAAAGTTACAACAAAGAATTCATTACCCTATTTGTTAGTGTTTGTGTATTCATTAACATTGAAATTTTTTCCATATGTTTAAATGCTTATGGTTTATCAATAGAAAAAGCACAGATTCCATGTTCTATTGCTAAAGCATTTATTTAATTATCATGTATACAAGGAAGGCTCTCAATAAAACATGGATAAAAATAACATTTGTTTATTTCCAGTCATCATGGTCTTCTTTTATGTACATTGTAGATGACATGTAAAATAAACATAATTCTACATGATCAACAAGATTTTTAGTATTACAACATGCTCCTATAAATGCAACCAAATAGTATACAAACAATCCAATGTTTCCTTATCTTTATGTATTACAATTTAACCATTATTATTTTTTGTAATTGCAATGGATATTTTTTATAATAGAAATATAAATGGTGAGCTACCATTTATAGATTAAAATATATAATTTTAATCTTTACCTCTTGTGCATGGGCAACAAAATGAGGGTAGAGTAGTTGTTATGTTTCCTTCTAATTAGCCATTGATAGTTGAGAATCCTAAAAGTAAAAAATACATAAAACTGACCACAAATATCTATGTAGAGGAAGAACATTTGATTCTATAGAGTGATGCTAACTATATTTCTTGAATTTGAATTGCTATAGAGTGCTCTAATTCTAATTATATAGAGTGATCTGTATCATAATTCTATGAAGTGCTCTAAATTCTTGGTAAGTATTGAAGAGAGCTGAAGAGAATGAGTCACACATGAATCACACTTCATATAATCAAAGTAATAATGAAATCAACTCACACAACACATTTTAATCTAATAAGGGTCAAGATATTCACTACAACTCCTTTTGAGAGGCCCCTTCTCATTCAAAACTGAGTTCTAATCCTTCTTTGAGAGACTTACAAAATCTTATTACAGAATCCTCCTTTTCATTGTTAAGATCTATAGCAATTAAAGATTGCTATAGAAGATTACAATATTTTATAAATTATAACATAACTAATTTTTACAATACCATGATCATTAATCTAATCTAGGTTCTACCATTAAATACATAAGATAGTTTATTAGCTCCAACTAAAAACACTAAACTCAAAAAGGTACAAATACTTTGCAACTAACCTAATAAACCTTTAGGTGGTTAGCATCTTAAAGTTACTTATTTTTAGCCCTGACTGGGTAATGGATAATATATTTTGTTTTGCTATTTTGCTTCTTTTTATCCTTTCCATTGTCCTTATCTTATTCATCTCTTGGGAGCACATCTAAGTTTCTATGCATGTGAGGGATCCATACATATGCTATGGAGGATCTTCTTCAATCATTTAATTTATTTTTAAAACAATTGGATGTGTCCTTAAAAACTAATTACTTATTATTAAAACAATAGTTAGTTTTATGTAGTGGCTACATGCTCTTGTAGGTGAAATTTATAGTTACTACGAACAACTTGTAGGTGAAAACCTACAATTGCTATGGGAAATCTATAAGTGGAAAGCCTATAGCTTGGCAGCTGCTATGGGAAACTTGTAAGTGAAAGCCTATAGTTTCTATGGGTAACTTGTATCAATAGATTCATAAAAGTAATCCATTCTTCTTTTATAACTTTTGAATCAATAGATTCACCACTAATCATTAGGGTAGTCTCTTTTTATTTCAAAGATGGATGAGCTATGTGTTTCCCCTCTTAAAATTAACCAATAATTTATAATTGATGATGTAATAAGCGCATGATGATTGTATGTCATTCAAACAAAGTCTCGTTCAAAATGAAAATTCATGGAAGTTGTCGATATAATGCCTAATGAGTAATGTGTTAATTTATAAGAAACCTTCAAAGTGGATAAATATGACGATGGAGTGTTTGAAGAAAATATTTTGATTACCAATGAAGAGATTAAGAGAGAGAATGCATTACATGCCATAGATGAGGATAAGGAATAAAATCAAGTAGATACAGACACGAGTGATCAAGATTCTAATCTTGATGGTAATGTAGATGATTATGATGATGTTTTGTCACCTTAACTAGCCCACCACCTTAACTTGTTATATTTTCACCTAAACTTTGGTTATATATATGATGTAATTTATTATTGAATGTAATAAAGATTTGAGTATAGGTGTACTTATTCATTTTGGTTTTACTGATACATTTTTGAATGTAATCATTATTCTATTGGTATATTATATACAAAACCTAAGATGTTCACTACTGATTTAAAGTGTATGTAAAGTTAGGTTCAATCATTCTTCTTAGTTTTCTTACTTTGGTTAAAATTAATTTTGTTTAGTTAGAATATAATTTCTTGTATGTCTTAGATATTTTCTAGATGCTAGACTTTTCTAACTTCTCTAGAACTGTTAAATATGAAAAAAGTCAAGCAAGGTCTAAAGGTATCAAATAATGCAACAAGATACCTGTGAAAGTAAACAACTCTATAAAATCTTGGTAACAAATTGTAGTCATTTATTTGATATTTGGATAGCTTTAGTTTGTAATATAGCTTCTAGCCTCTACATGCATTGAATATGTTTATGTGAAGAAAACAATAATGAACACACACACACACACACACACACACAAACATTAGGTGAATAAAATATTTAACCTATACTATTAAACAATTTGTGTGAAAAGACAACTAGAGATATGTGTCATGCTCCCCTTTACTATTATGCTCCCCTAACTTTAGTACTGTCATGCTGTTCTGGATCATGTTATGTTTTACTGCTTCAATTCTCCCCATTTGACATCAATGGTAAATGTGCTGGTTAATTAACCCCCTAACTTAAATCTCCTCATCAATTTGTAGTGTGAGAACTTTAAAAGACTAAAACTGGAATAAGATGTCAATAACGAATTATAAGACCAAAATTGTTAAGGTAAAAGGGTTCCATACTTAGGTAAATTTTTGAAAAATGACAACCCCTATGTTAGAACCTCCAAAAATTTCCTAGTTTCATTGTCATAACTAGCCTTAAGCCCAATGATGAAAGCCTTGATTCCTATGCTAAAAGTATCTCTACCTAACTAAGCCTCCTCATTACAAATAAAAAATGATCTCTTAGGTCTAATTGACAAAAAAATAAAACTAAGAGACTGCAAAATTAGAAAATTATTTAATCTTTTCAATAAAATGATATCTAAAATACTATATTCATAATATATCCCTATATTCTCACCTAAAACACATAAAAAAATCTAATACTATAGTACCATAGCAGTCAACAAAGGTATGCACATGATGGTGAGACATATAGGTCAATGTATAAATGCTTACCATAATACCACATCAACCAAATATGAATAGCATGGGGTGGTAGTGAGAACATGCTAACAACTAAAGTAAATCACAACCCCACAAGGGGTAAATAATGACACTAGGGTATGGCAGAGAATAATCACTCAATTTCTAGAATTAACCCACCTTTCCATGGGAGTCTATAGGGGTGTGTGCAGGGTGGCAGTATGAGATTGTCTAACCCACTGTCTAGCAACAAGCAAAGTGAAAGTGTGTGGTATAGTAAGAAGAGTAAAATGCTAACTCTACCATACCTCTACCCCTATAATAGTCTTGATATGATAGAGTGATACTATGGTACAATTTGACAAAGCATTTAAATAATAAATGGCAATGAATACACCTCTAAACATGAACCATTTGATTTCTCAAGATCATAGGCATAGGCATGTATTCAAACTCAAATATGGATAGATTATGAAATATTTTGCATGAATTGACATTAATAGAGAGGTGACCAAGCTCAGTAGCATATATACTTGGGATTCAACACTATTTTTGTAATCCTTCACATAGTTTAGCATATCAAAGGAAAGGGAGTTCAAGGAAGAAGACTCTGCAACTATTATTTCACTAGGTAAGTTCACAAAAACTCTCTGTAACAAGTGTATAAGAATTGAATTTTATCAATTCTACAATTAGACACTTAAAGAAATCAAGTAGGATTAAATTCTTCATCATGATACCCAAAAGAAGTGAACTTGAAAGTAAGAAGGAAGAAGCCATAACCTCTAAAACAAAAAAGATAACTTTACAATAGTATATACTTGATGTGTTACCTAAATCAACAAAGGATTTAAAAAGGTGTTTAGAGATTTATATCATAGATGTGGAGACCCAATTATTCCTATCTCAGGGTGGAATTTTTTTGGGTACTTTTATGATAAAAGGGATGGTAAGATTCTAGTTTCAAATCCTTGGGCCTTAGACTTGGCCAAACTAATAGTCCCAAATGTATTCATAGATGTTGAGTTTATTAGAGTACTGACACAACAATACCACTCAACTACTAGGATTTTAAGAATCCTAGATGGACTCACCATTAGTGGTATTGAATAAAGCATTAATTGTAGAGTGTTTTATGTTGAGTAAGGAAGCCATCACCAAGATTAACCTAGATAACAATGAGGAAGACTATATGAGATTGAGAAAAACCTATAGGAGTGATGAACTTCCTCTGCACATGAAAAGGGGTGCAAATAATAAAAGGATACATATTACCCCTTCCAATAACGAGCCATTTACCATGAAAGACTTTCAAGTCTATTTTAAAATTACTTATTTTGATTTGTGCCAAGTGCTTGGGATTGATGCTTAGGAGAAGATGCCAATCAGTCTCATGATGATGGAAATGAGGATTCAAAACCCTAAAGTGAATGTTGAGTATGTCTTTGCTATTCTAATTTATAAAGGGCTACATGAGGGATTTTTACAAGTGAGAGGAAACCTAGCCCCTATCACTTTCAAAAATTATTCCTTATTGTGTCATTTAATATTGTATTAGAATAGAGATAAATGGACTAAGAGGATGTGCTTAGGGATGACTGAACAATAAGGAAATAGGTTACCTGTGTATCATTGGTGTCACATCTAAGATAACAGATGTAGGAATAATGATTACGTCACATTTCATCATGCTTTTTTAGTAAGGGTCATGGCCACTCTTGGTCACATTTCACCAAGATTTCCCATTTAAATCAAAGAATTATTAAGACCCTTAGCATTGAAGCCAAAATAGGGACATACCCATAATTTTGGTGACTGGTTCTTTCTAGCAGACTAGACAATGATAAAAGTTTATGGGTGTCCTCAAGCCCCACACATTCTACCTAAGTTTGTTTCCCTTTGAATTACATTTTAGAATTTATGTGGAAAATGCTATGGATGGAATAGGATGTTATGAAGAGGTAGAAAAAGGGGACATTCCTACCTAACTTAACTTTATGTGGGGAATTATCTACTGGGTCTGATACTTTAGAAGAGATACAAAGTTATTTTAAGGTAAGGTATTCTTTAAAGTCACGAGGGGAAAGGGTCTTTGACCCTGAAGGACATATAAACTTTTTAAGGCAAGCACTACTCACTAGAGTTGGGATTACCCATGAGGTTGATTATGAAGAATATGTAATAATAAATTACCTTAACCCTCATGAAGCATTTTAGAGGAAAAGGAATTGGAAATCATAAAAATATTTGAGGAAGAGAAGAAGAAGAGAGACACTAAATTCCTAGGTTTTTATATGGAAGAAGGGGATCCTCTTAAGAGGATAAATTTGATAATTGACAACTTTAAAAGGTTGTATGTTTAGATAGAAAAAGAACATGAGGGATAGTCTCCAAAACCCACCAACTTTCCCTTCAAGAGGCCAAGTGGTGTTGTGATTCTAGAACCCCTTCCAGACACTATTACAGTATGATTAGAATCACCTCTAGAACAACCAGAACCTAAGAAGGAAAAGTCACAAGAAGTACCCCACTTAGTGGCATATGAAGTAAGTGAAGAGGTGGGGGATATAAAGGAGGTAGCCAATGTGATAATGAATTTCAAAAATGATAATGAAGTAGATCAACCACTCCCTAAACTTGCAACTAAGGTTCACATACTAGAAGAAAGTGTGGATGTGTATGCACATAATGATCAGGAGATGCATGATGATGAAAGAGTGGTCACTGCTCTTAGGTTTATTGAAAATGGTGAATTTATCCAGACCCATGAGTTTAATTATTTTTGGATCAAAGTTAAAATGAGATAATTTAAGGAGAAACTCTAGATTAATAAGATGGGTACTGAAGAGTCCCAACATGATTAGATTATTTCTCAGACCTTTGAGGAGCTCAAGATAAATGAAATCAATATCAACCCATACGAGGCTAGAAAATTGGTATTAGAGAGAAACATACTAATCATTCCTGGGATGGAGCTAAAAATGTATTCTTACTATATCAAGTTAGAAGCCAAGAAGATCCCATGTTGATATTTGAATTCAATTCAGATGAGGGAATGAGTGGCACAGGTTACAATCCAAGAATTGAAATGTTGGACTTTTGGACAAATGAAAAAAGAACAAAAAAACCAAGATCACTTGATGTTGAACAAGAAATAAGAGGGAATACCATGGTAAAGACATTTCAAGACACATCAACATTAGAGGTAACTACTATGACAATGCACTCAATAATGTTTACTAGGACTAGGGTTAAAGGTATGGAGCTTAGATTGGTAGATATGAGAAAGCAAAGACTGATTTGAATGATGAAGTGAATAGATTATTCATAAAAAAATGTGAAATTGAAAGAACATTTGAGGGGAGTAGGTCCTTCCTAAAGCACAAAATTTATAGTATACTATCCCCCTACCATCTAGACTAATACATGTACAATCACTATTGAATAAGTAAATGTGCTAAAATAAGAAATTGAGAAGTTGAAAAAGACTAATAAAGAAATAAAGGAAAGGGCAAAGAGAAAAACCCTTGGGGTATTGGAAAAGATCTTGGATCATAGGGTTAAACTAATTTTGGATAAATTAGAAAATGTGTATGAATGTTATGTCTCCTTGTCACAAGTAGTTGATCAGATGAAGGCCCATGTACCTATATTGGACCCCTTATTCAAGAAATGGAAACCCATACATCACACCTTAATAAATTTGTGCAAAATTTTACAAAGGAGTGTGGATGGCCCCACAATTTTAAAGCCTACTAAGAAAATGGTCTGAGTGGTCATAGATGAATTTCAATACATAGCTAGAGAAGACCAAAAGATCAAGGCAAAAATGGATTCATTTCACACACTAAAGTAGTGGTTCATGCCTAAGATACTAAGGGATGATGATAAATTGAAAGGCTCCAAGGATTGGATAAATGAGTTTAGCCAAATTATTTCTAACTTATAGAAGGATGGTGAGATAAATCTTCATAGCCTTAATTTAACTTTGGATGGAATAATTGCACTAGATGCTAGATACTCAAAATTCATCATGGGCACTAGAGGGTTATTAGATATTAGATAGAAGAGTCACTTAGCCAACACATAAAAAATATAGGAGTAAAAATGGCCTCATGATTACATAGTTTACCAATGGGAGTAGACATATCTAGCTCCCCCAGAAGAATAGGCCTTATAGTGAAGTACTAAGCCTTGGAGATACTATCATGGAGAAAGGACTATGCTAGATCTAAATGATATGGGTAACTTATAATAACTAACAGACTTTGATATATTACAAGTGCTCTAGAATTCAACATCTAATCATTTCTCTTCATTTCTCATCTTTCATTGCTTTAATGTAATCCTATGTAAACAACAATAATTAAGACTTTTTGATTTATTTTAAAAGTGGGTAACTAAAATGACACTTTTTGACATGTAACAGTCTAAAGCTTGTCACTTCCCTATTAGTGTAGGTTTTTATTTTTCCCTATTTTTTAATTAGGGAAATTGTATTTCTTGTGCTTACATGGAGTTTTCCTACATTTGTGAGATAGGCTAGCTTATGTGGAGATGTGTGTCATAGATGTGTCATAGGTGTCATAAGAATGTCATAAGTAACTCCCTTATTGGGAGTTACTTCTCTATTCTTAGCACCTTGTCACCACCTTTCATGGAGGAGTTAGAGTCTATCTTGGGGTGCCTTGGCCACCTTTTATGGAGGAGTTACTTACGTGCTCTCTTATATGTATTCTTCACTTTGACCATCTCATGTTAATTAGATTTTAATTTTCTCCATTTTGTCTTGTGCAATTTATCTTCTTGTGTAATTTTAAAATTGCTTTAGCATCTGTGGTGTGCACTTGCTTCATCTCATGTGATCACATCTCCATTGCATTCACATTATCCAGATTCTGGAAACAACTCCGATATGGTATCAGAGCCACTCTGGTAATCATGTGTCTGGTTATGCTATTAGTTTATTCTAAAATTCTTACTTTGCTTTCTTAGTAGTTTTTTTGCTTAACTCTATTGAATTTGAGAGATTTGGTAGAGTTTCTTGTAAACTCATGCAAATCCATATGAAAACTTATTTAAAAAATTACTTCTGAGTTAGAATTTGCCAAGACATCTTGTTTAGATCTGTTGTGGCTTCAATAAGGCAGTGGATTTTTTTTCTACAAGAAAAAGGTATATCTCTGCAATCTAGTTCTGCTTCTTGGACATTGTAGGGGCTGACTTTATTACAAGCTATAGGGGGCTGACTTTGTTGTGAGCTGCAGGTGCCACCTTTGCTGCGAGCTTCTTCACCAATGGTTGCAGGGGCTGCCTTTGTTGTAAACTGCTTGCAAGGGGCTTTCCCTCCTGATTGGTTTCCTCGTCATTTGCCTTGTCAATGCCAAGTAGCAACAACACCACGCCAATTAGTAGCAATGCCTTTAGCAATGCCACACTAAGAAACAACAATGCCATCAGACAGTCATGGCATCCAGCATGCAAATGGCGCGTGGTGAGGTAGTGGAGATTTTTTGTTAAAAATGACGCTTCTTTTTTTGGTTTCCAATGCCCCATTTGGTGGGCCCACTCTCTCTCCCTATTTTATTGGTAAAACTACTTTTGATAATTATTCTGATCTTAAATTAGTCATTTGATTTTTGAATTAAAATCAAATTTGAAATTAGCATTAAAAAAAAAGCAGTTTAGAGGTTTTTAAAAAAAAATACTTGTATCTTCAACCTACGAAGAGGAAGGGTGAGGCCCGGGTTGGCAGGAGGCCAATTCCCCCTCACAAAGACCTCCTTTGGATTACTCACTTCACGTCAAATCCAATGAGTGGTTGGAAGGCCACTTTCTCTCTTAAAACATCCATTTTTTTAATGTTTTAGTGCTTTTTTTTACAAAAACACTAGTTTATGGGAAAATTGAACCTTTAATATCTTGCAAATGGTAGCTCGAATTTAGGTGCCATTTTTTGCAAAAGTTTTTGTAATTAAATTCTCCACAATGTAAGCTTGTTATTTTTCAAAAATGCACTAGTTTATAAAGTGCCAAAAATTGGGTTTCCCAAGACACATTTTCAGCTGAGTCTGACGTCCTTATTGCTTATAGTCTTGCACTGATTACTCTAAGACACATTATTAGCTGAGCCCAATTTATTTTGAGCGTGCACTTGCATATTTGGGGGGCTCAATATTTTAGGGGGGTGTGATTGATTTTTACAAGTTGTAAATCTTTGCTTTCATTCTCCTTTTTGCATAATTTCACAACTTGCAATCAACACAACTTTAGCTTAAAATGGATTATGTCAACTTAAACCCCTAACACCCTTAAAATATCATGAATGGAAGGTTAAAATGTCAATCATTATTAAAAGTATAGGGTTGTATAAGATCACCATGGGTACTGAAGTAGAACCCAACACTGATGCTGAAAAGGTCAAGTGGTACAACTGTAGTGATGAAGCCTATGGATTACTAAGCTTGTCTGTGTCTCCAAAACTTATCTTCCATTTAAAAACCTCCAAGACTCCCAAAGACATATGGGACACCTTAAAACTCTTATTTGGGAAGCTTGATGAGATGAGAGGACATGAGCTTGAAAATGAACTCATAAGTCTAAGTCCTAGCAACTTTGACACCCTACAGGACTTCTTCACTAAGTTTAAGGTCCTTAGATTGAAATTGAAAGAATGCGAGATAGAGAAGAAAGATGATCAACTCATTCTTTCTATTCTCTCAAAGTTAGGTCCAAGCCATTCAGTATTTGTCTCCACTTTCCATGCCATAAAAGGTGCCCTTGGCACTACATGGAAAATGCCTTCTTTGGATTCATTCATTGCCGACTTAACTAGGGAACAAGATAAGCTAATTCAAATAGGCACAATGAAGTCTACTCAACCCCAAGATTTGATAGCTAGAAATGGTAAGGATAAGACTTCAATAAAGGAGAAGAAAAAAAAGAACAAGGACCAAGAGAAGAAGAAAGAAAACACCAATCTTGCTAAAAACAACACTGAGACTTCCTCTTCTAATGCTAAACCTAATAAGGAGAAGGTTAAGTGTGCCTATTATAAAAATATAGGGTATGATAAACAAAAATGCATGAAGAAACAAATAGATCACCTAACTCATCTTCTAGAGAAGCACAACATAGGTGTTTCTGAGTCCATCAAGAAGAATTCATCTACCCAAGATTCTACCAAGGCAAAAGGCAAGGGTAAGGAGAAAGAAAAGGGAAAGGCCCTTGTAGCTACAATAGCTTCTACATCTTCATGGGTCATTGAATTAGGTGCTTCTCACCACATGGGCTCTTCCTTAGTTGATTTTTCATCTTTAGAGCCTTGTAGCATGACTTCAATTAGTTGGGTGATGACACTTCAGTTTCTATTGTAGGGAGAGGGTCAGTTGAAATGGAAGGAGGAACATTCAATAATGTTCTAAGTGTTCCTTCTCTTTCAACCAATCTCCTATCAGTGTACCAAATCACTCACATTGGTCAGAGCATGAGAGTTGAGTTTTCCCCAGATTTAGTGGCTGTCAGGGAGTTACATAGTGATACTACAGTGGCAGTGGGTAGGGCAGATCACCAAGCAAGGTTATATACCTTCTCACATTTTGTACCTGATTCTTCTCCAATAGCATTGCTGACTCATTCAGATGAAGTTAGAAAATTGTGGCATGAGCAGTTTAGCCACCTTAACTATCACTACCTTGAAAAACTTTGCAAAAATGACATGGTCATTGGCTTGCCTCGTGTTCAATTCTCAAAAGGACTTTGCAAGGGGTGCTCCCTTGGGAAGCTTCTTGAAGCGAAATTTGACAAAGGCAAATCTTGGAGGGATTTGCAACCTTTGGAGTTAGTCCATAGTGATGTATCGAGACCCTTTCCCAAACCATCTATCACAAGGGCCAAGTACATCCTCACTTTTATTGATGATTTATCTATGTACACTTGGATATATTTTCTCAAACAAAAGTCTGAAGTGTTTGAAAATTTTTTAGACTTCAAGGCTCTTGTTGAGAATCAGAGTGAGAAATCCATCAAGGTTCTTTGAACTGATAATGGAGGGGAGTATGTCAGCAATAGGTTTGAGTAGTTTTTCACCATAGAGGGGATTGATTTGGAGCGCATAGTCACTTATAGTCCTTCACAGAATGGATTTGATGAACACAAAAATAGGTTCTTGAAAGAGATGGGTAGCTGTATGATTCACTCCAAATCCTTAGCACCATAGTACTGGGCCGAAGCCATCAATTGTGCTTGTTACATTCAAAATAGGGTTCCTCACAAAGCTTTGAAAGGGATAACACCCTTTGAAGCTTGGCATAAAAGGAAACTTGATGTTGAGCACCTTAGGGTTTTCAGATCCCCAACCATGGCCTACATTCTAAAAAAAAACACAAAGCTATGGAACATCAATCCAAGCCTTGCATCTTTGTAGGATATTCAGATATTATTAGGGGATATCGCCTTCTAGATCTAGTCACTCATGAGTTGTTCATTAAGAGAAGTGTCTATTTTTAGGAGAGTCTTAGAGACTCAACACTTGACACTTCTTCTCCCTCATCGGATCTACTTCTTCATGATGATTCCTCATCATATTTAGATCAGCCACAACAGGTTTTTGAGTTAGAGACATCTTCTTCTTCTTTGAGTTTAGATAGCGAGCATAGTGATGCAATGTTATCCACCTCTAGTCAGTTAGAGGATGAGGAGTTAGCACCTGACTCGCCCACTTTTGGGCCACTTTGGACTATACACACACTTTAGTGTGTTGGCACTTGGGTAGGAGATCCCACAGATGACATACATACTAGGGGGGATTTTTAGAGAGATCCACATGCCTTCTTTACTTTAGTTTTAGATCCATAGACTTTTTGAGAGGCATTTGGGGTACCTGAGTGGGATAGTGCTATGGAGGAAGAATATTCTTCCTTAATCAAAAATCACACTTGGGATTTGACTTCACTTCTCAAAGGAAGAAAGATGGTTCAATGTAGGTGGATATATCAGACTAAGTTTGTAGCAGATGGGTCGGTTGATAAGTATAAGACACGATTGGTTGCCAAGGGTTTCTCATAGGTGCCAGGCATTGACTACTTAGAGACATTTACATCCATTGCAAAGATGACTTCTATTCGACTCACCTTGGCTATTGCCACAACACATGGTTGGGATGTACACCAGATAGATGTGAAGAGTGCCTTTCTTCACAAAGATCTAGAGGAGATCTACATGGAGCAACTGCCAAGATTTGTTTAAAATTCTTCCTTAGTATGCAGGCTTAGGAAATCTATCTATGGCCTCAAACATGCCCCTCGAGCTTAGTATGCCAAGATGGATTCCTTCCTTCTCATAACGGTTTTCACTAGGTGCCATTCTGACCCCAATGTCTACTTCTTATAGCAAGATGATTCGCTCCTAATTTTGGTTCTATATGTTGATGACCTTTTGATCACTGAGAGTTCTTCATTGGTTATTGCAGCGGTGAAGGCATCTCTTCAAGATAGATTTGACATGACAAACTTGGGTTTGTTGCACTACTTCATTGGCATCGAGATCTCACAGTTAGATTCAAGGATTTCTCTTACACAACCTAAGTATGCTCTTGAATTATTGGCTCAATTTCACATGGATGATTACAAGCCATCTCTGACTCCCTTTCTATCAAGAGTCAAGCTTGAGGCTGATTGTTCTTCACCATTGGTTGATGCCACTCGGTATCGACAACTTAGTGGTAGTCTCATCTACTTGACTCACACTAGGCCTGACCTATCATATACAGTGGGACTTGTCTCTAGATTCATGCAGGAACCTCATGAGCTGCATTGGAAAGTAGCTAAGAGGATCTTGCATTACATACAAGGTTCACATAGATATATGATTCATTATAGATTTGGCATAGAGGTTGACTTGGTTGGATATACAGATTCAGACTGGGCTAGCGATTCACAGACTCACAAGTCCACTTTTGGTTACAATTTCTCTCTAGGTTTTGGGTTTATCAGTTGGTCTAGCAAGAAGCAAAATGATATTGCTATATCATCCATAGAGGTAGAGTATAGGGGAACCATTAATGCAGCTATTGAGGCTATTTGGCTTTAGGGGATACTTTTTGAGTTTAGCATTCTTATCAGGTAGCCCACCATCATTTATTGTGATAACTAGAGTACCATTCAAATTTATAGGAATCCAGTTTAGCACTAGCAGACCAAGCACATAGAGATTCACATGCATTTCATTTGAGAGCTTGTTCATAGTTAGGTCATTGACTTAATATTTTGCCAGTCTTCAGAGCAGGTTGTAGACATCTTCACCAAACCTTTCACTGAGAGCAAGTTCATTCATCTATGAGCTCTTCTTGGGGTGCGGTCCACATCTATAGTAGTATCATCTTCGGAGGGGACCCATTAGCCTCTTCTTTATTTTATATCTCTTTTTTTGGGGGGAGTTTTTTTCCTACGGGTTTTCATCTTTTCTCTATCTTATGGGAGATTGCATTTGTACATGGGTACCTCATCAGGCCTAGTTACCAGGACCCATTTTATATTTCCACATTACCCACCTAAGCTATGCTTATGGGGGGTATTAGTGTAGGTTTTTATTTTTCCCTATTTTTTAATTAGGGAAATTATATTTCTTGTGCTTACATGGAGTTTTCCTACATTTGTGGGATAGGCTAGCTTATGTGGAGATGTGTGTCATAGATGTGTCATAGGTGTCATAAGAATGTCATAAGTAACTCCCTTGTTGGGAGTTACTTTTCTATTCTTAGCACCTTGTCACCACCTTTCATGGAGGAGTTACAGTCTATTCTTGGGTTGCCTTGGCCACCTTTTTTGGAGGAGTTACTTATGTGCTCTCTTATATGTATTCTTCACTTTGGCCATCTCATGTTAATCAGATTTTGGTTTTCTCCATTTTATCTTGTACAATTTATCTTCTTGTGTAATTTTCAAATTGCTTTAGCATCTATGTAGTGTGCACTTGCTTCATCTCGTGTGACCACGTCTCCATTGCATTCACATTATTTAGATTCTAGTAACAACTCTGATACCCTTACTCACCTATAAAAGGGAAACAAGACAGAATGATAATCATCAGTAAGGGAGTTAGTCAGGACAAAATTTTGAAACATGTTGAATGTGTTGGTTGAATATTTTTTCGATCAGCATACTGATAAACAAAATAGGTCTAATCAGCCAAAGTAGGAAGATTAGTCATCTAAATGTGTAGATTTACCACATCAAAAGGGGACTGATCTCTCCTCTCATCAAGGGAAGGTTTCATATAGATAGGCTATATATATATATATATATATATATATATAAACATAAAATAATACTCAAGGATAGGACAAACCATCCATCTCTCTTTCTTCAGAGATGATGTGTGAAAATCAAAGGAAAAACTCAAGGGAAATGACAGACATCACTCCTCTTCTTTCACAAGTACTATTCAACAAACCACAAGAATACTCTTGGTAGTAATAGCAAAATGTAGCAAAGGATGTAATAACCAAAAAATCGAGATGCAGTACAAAGTCTCCACCTGGATTGCTCAAAAGTAAGATACGAAGGACAATGAGGGAACAAAGTCATCCCAAAGTCCTTTACATAGAAATGAAAAGAAAACACACTAAAGGCAATTATGGGGGCACAAAGTCTCTCCATAGTTGACTCTTCAAGACACCTTCTTGACTGCTGTCACTAATTCTGCTTGTTGAATTAAAGGAACAAAAGATATATTTAGGAAAAAGACATAAGAATAGTTTCCTCAACAACAAATATATTATAGCACAAAGTCTAAAAAACCACTTGCTTTCTTATTTCAATAACAAAATATGATAAACAAACTGAGCTCAAAGTCTCAGAAGTGTCTTTCAATTTGGGCAGAGTTTCATTCTAATTGTCAAAAAGAGATCCTTTTACAAATAAAAGAGAGTCCCTTATATAGCCTTTTCAAGAAGGACTCAAGAATAGTAACACATCATGTTGCATTAGAATCTGTTAAGAAGACAGGCTAGAACTTAGGGACATTTACCCATTTGACTTTATCAATGCAGAGAAACAAGTCATGCTATTGAAAGTTTACAACTTTCAATGTCCACCTGGCGATCTAATCCTACCTTCATCATTCCTCCTTTTCTGGTTAATTGAATCAGGTCCTAGATTTAATTTCTTGTTCTATTCCTTCCTCACTTTCTACTGGTATGGGCCTTGAAGTCTGTGAATGCATTCAGGTCTGTAGATTTAAAGGATCAATGGCTATTTTATGAGTTTTAATTTGACGTCTTCAAGCACATCACCCCTTGGTCCTTCTTCAGCTTTCATATTTGAGCTTTTCTCCCAAAGGGAACCTACCTTTTGGGCCTTAAGAAATGATCCACTTTGGGTCCCCCGCAAGGGTATCTACCCTTTGAGCAGTCTTCGGATGGCCTTCGGGCTTTTGGTTTTACATCTTCCTAAAGGGAAGGTGACCCTTTAGCTTCAAGGAAGTATTCTTCAATTTGGTAGCTGAGAGTCCCCCATAAGGGCACCCACCCTTCAGGGTCCTTTAGTGGCCTTTTCCTTAAGAGTCTCTTGTAGCTTTTTTCTTTATCGGACTATTCATCAAGCTTTCCTATGAATAATTCTAGCAGGTATTTTCCTTGATCTTTCTCTATGGACAAATTCCTGTGGACAAAAAGTCTAGGGACAAATTCTTGTGGACAAAAAGTCCACAAAAATTTCTTGCCTTTGTAAAATCCTTTAGGTTTTCTTGTGCCCGCAGCTGGTTCTTGAATTCTTTCAGATTTTTTGTCTGAAGGAATTCCTTCAGACAAAAAGTCTGAAGGAATTTATGCTTTTATCTACCTTAGTCTTTTTTGAATTTCAAAAGAATTACCTTTGTGGCCTTTTTTGAAAATGACTCTTTTAAAGGGTACTTTTGTTGACCAAGTGTCCTTCGCAAGGGCACTTGTCCTTCAGGAGGCTCTTTGAACTTTTGAATTTGAACCGCTCCTTTGAACCAAGGTGATGAACCATTTGATTGAACCACTTGGTTGAACCAAACGTTGAATAACTTGATTGAACCGCTTGGTTGAACCAAGTCTTTGAACCAAGAAAATGAAGCAAAGCCTTGAACTAAGCCGATGAACCAATTGTTGAACCACTTTGTTGAACCAATCGGTTGAACCAAGCTTTGAACCAAAATGGTTTAAGCTGATGGTTCAATTGAATGAACCAAAGTGATGAACTAACCGTTGAACCAAAAGATGTTGAACCAACTATTAAACCAAGTTTTGGTTCAATGGTTCAAACAAAGCCTTGAACCGACTGACAAACCATTTGACGTTGAACCAACCGTTGAACCAAATGCATTGAACCTACTGCTGATGCTTGCTGATGGAGATTTTTGTTTGAACCAAGGCACTGAACCAATCCCAAAAATGACCAAGTGTTAGAAATTGATTCTTTTGATTGAACCCACCTGTAGAAGTCATGAAGCCTGTTGAACTTGTAGAAATGAAACTGCCTACAGAGTCTGTAGAAATCAAGTCTATAGAAATCAACTTGTAAAGCCCATTGAACTTAGTCTGCAAAGTCTATGGATTTTCTCTTCTTGCTGAGTCTGTAGATTTTCTCTTCCTATAGAGTCTACAGATTTTCTCTTCCTATAGATTTCGTAGATTCAAGCCTACAGAGTCTATAGATTTAAGCCTACAGAGTCCGTTAGGCTTGAATCTATGAACTCTTTAGGAAGAGAAAATCTACAGACTCTACAGGAAGAGAAAATCTACAGACTCAACAAGAAGATAAAATCCATAGACTTTGCAGACTAAGTTCAATGGGCTTTACAAGTTGATTTCTATAGACTTGATTTCTACGGACTCTGTAGGCAGGTTCATTTCTACAAGTTCAATGGGCTTCATGACTTTTGCAGGTGGGTTCAATCAAAATAATCAATTTCTAACACTTGGTCATTTTCAGGATTGGTTCATTACCTTGGTTCAAACAAAAATCTCCATCGGCAAGCATCAACAGTAGGTTTAATGCATTTGGTTCAATGGTTGGTTCAACATCAAATGGTTCATCAGTCAATTCAAGGCTTTGTTTGAACCGTTGAACCAAAACTTGGATCAACAGTTGGTTCAACATCTTTTGGTTCAACGGTTAGTTCATCACTTTGGTTCATTCAATTGAACCATCGGCTTAAACCATCTACAGAGTCCGTAGTTTCAAGCCTGCAGAGTCCGTAGATTTAAGCCTACAGAGTTTGTAGATTTTTGAGAAGCTTGAAAAATGAGGAATTTGAATGCCTAAGATAAATTTTGAAAAGGGAAGAGATAATTTTGGTCTATATGACCAAAATAGTTTAAATGTTGTCTAAAAAATGAGTGATATTTTTGGGGGACAACAGCTGGCTCCAGTTGGGGAACTTCTATCAATTGCAAAAAGAATTGAAAGGAGTAGAATCTAGAATCTCCAATGTCTTCATGTGTACCATTGGGTTACGAAGTCATGCTACCTAGAAATGAAAGGCATAAAAAATAAAATAGATAAAAGAAAACATAATTAAAAACTATACAAATGTACATATATATAGATGCAATGATATGATACTTTAAGAATTGAAGTATTTCATATGTTGCTTCTTGAGAGATAGTGGAAATAGTGCTCTATTCTGATAAACCAGCAAGAAGACATTTTGTCCCCAAAAATGGTGACGGGTGAATGGAGCTCTCCACCAGGAAACCAATTTTTTGCATTTTCCTATTGACTCTTTCTTCTTTTTGTCCCATGGCAGGATGTGGTCTTCAAACTAAAAACCATAACTCCTTGCTCTCCCTGTGAAGGATCCCTTTGCCTGATTTTGATTTGTAGCAACATGGTCCATTATCATAATTGGTTGTTCTTCTGGTTCAATCCATCATATGATTGGATTATCTATATCAAACTCTTGACAAATTATTAGTTTAACATCTCCTTTAATGTGAAGGAGTTTGATTTCTTCATCTTGAGCAATCTTCAATTTGAGCAATAGAGATTAACATTCAGCTGTGTTGTTGATATTGCTAACTTGCAAATTGCATGAAGGGAGAATATCTCCTTGAAGAGATATCAACATAGTCCCAACTCCATCATTGGTGGAATAATTGATGCTATTGGATTTCAGAATTGAAGCATCATCAGAAGTTGATCTCCTATCAAGTTTCTCTTCATTAGAGATGGAAGATCCTTCCTTGTACTGCACTCTACCAATTCTCTTGAAGTCTTGTTTGAATCAATTCCTAGATTTTCAGCTATAGGACTTTCATCTATAGAAACATGAACATCCTTTGTGGTAAAGAAATAATTACCCCTGCCTGAAGACTCAAATAGAATTTTTACTACAGGGGCTGATGTTTGGATGACCACATATTTTGCCTCTTTTTTAGGGAGCAATCTCTTCATCATGCCTTGGACAGGGATCCTTATTTCAGATAGGTCCATGCTTAGTTCTCCTCCCATGTCCTTAAGAAAATTTCATCCAAGCAAAATGCCATAGGATGCTGGGACGTTAGCCACCAAGATAGTCATCTTGATTCTCGTCTGAAAAGGTTGCCAATGTAAATTGGGCATCTTTGATTTGCCCCAACAATGGTACTTACTTGTTCTCCATGGAGAAACATCTCCCAAAGGTTTTGGTGAATGTGAGACCCAGAGACTCAGCTAGTTTAGTAGGCATGACATTTTCAGATGCCCTAAAATCAATGATGCAATTATTGAGCTGATAACCATTTATTAACAAGGAAACATAGAAAGGTTCTATTTTCCTAGGGGTAGCTGGAGGAGTAATGACAAGATTATTTGGAATGGGCATGTTCTTTTGGGAATCAAGAATTATTTTCTTAACCTAGGGATGGTTTGGTTCTTGACACATTGGACCAACCTATCCAATTGATTAGGATTAGCTTGTAAATATTTAAGTTCAGACATTTGTATTTTGGTCTTTTTGACATGATCAATTATGTCAAATGGCTGAATTGAACTAGGAATAGAAGAAAGCATTTCAACCTTTTGGGTTTTAGGAGGGATGGGAGGAGGGCTGGTTTGTGAAATGGAAGTAGAAGGTGAAATTGATGTACTTACATTTTGGGTGATCAGCAGATCCTTTGATTGGAAAGGCAAAGTGGTTCCATGCTTAACAATTTTAATTGCTGGTTGAGGTTGCTTCTCTATCTTCCCTTTATCAGCTTGCTAGACTGATTGGTTCTTAGACCTAGTAAACACTACATATGATCCATCAATAACTTCTCCTTTGCTTTTGGGTTGATCCTAGTAGTTCAAGAAACCAATGTGGGAGTCGCCAAGTGATTCTTATTGATCCTTCATGAAGAGATCAATGTCATTTTATTGATCAAACTTAGGTTGGAAAGAGAAAGCATGTTCTGTTTCCAAATATTCAACTACTGAGTTGGTTGGAAGAGCTTCAAGGGCAAGCTTCTCTTATGGGGGAGGAAGGTGATTCTATTGCCCTTGATTCTTGGTAGCATTGCCTTGATATGACTAATTTGGGAATGTCCTTGGCATATCTCTATATGAAGGAACAAAAGACATTCCTTGTGCCATTTGCTTTTTCAAGGTTAGAACTTCATTTGCCAACTTGTGCACCATTGGATCAGTGGTGCCTGTAGATGCATATTCAGAAGATGATGAAGATTTATTTCTATTTGGATCTCTTCTTATCTTCCCTACTAAGATGAGATCATCTTATACCTTAGTGGCCAAAAGTTGAGCTGTAGCAAGATCTATTTGACCAGCACGTCTCAAAAGAAAATTAACTTTAGGTGGCTGAGAATTAATGAAAAAGCATTTGAGATTCTTAGTTGTAGGTCGAGCTATTATAGGGATTCTGTTTCTTAGTTTTTCAAAATTGGCTATGAAGTCCCTCATTGGTTCATGAGGCTCTTTCTTCATCTGTGTAAGTTGAGATAGAAGTGTATGTGCATCTTCTATAGGTTTGAATCTAGCTTCAAACTTAGCTTTGAGAGTATTCCAATCAGTCACTGACCGAGCCTATAGATGATAAAACCAATCTGTAGTAGCACCTTGTAGTGTCTCCACAAAAATCCTGACTACTACATCTTCAAATTCTACTCTGATTACTCCACAAGCTATGTTGAAAGCTGCAATGTGCTCATCAGGATGAACTTTTCCATCACCATAGAATTTGGAGTTCTTCCTTGAATTGCATGGAAGCTCATGTAGAGATGGAGTAAGATTGAGAGGACCAAAATCATTACCCCAGAGGCCTTGAACTACCATTGTAGGATTATGAAAAGGAGGGATAACAATCTCAGAGGGGTAATTATTGGCAAAGCTTTATTAACAACAGAAGTAGATACTTCATCTAGTAATGGAGATTTGACTTTAGTAGGAGGAAAGCTCTTGGTTCATTGGAGACAAGATGGTGAAGGAAATAGATCAAAATCACTTTGCTGTACCAACTTGAATACAGGGTCAATGATACCTTTAGCCCTTTGGCTTCGTGTATACCTTGAATCTGCAAGATTATGAAAAATAAATGAAAAACAATTGACCTTGCTTCAGTTAAAGCTTGAGGCTTTAAACTGTGCGTTCTTTCCCGATTCGTGTGGAGGTGAATGGATAGATTATAAATGGATAATGGATTTTATATCCCCAATAGAGTTTCTAAAAATTATTGCGTGAGGCTTGGAGGAAAATTTTAACAATGGGAAAACACTGGAGCAGTTCACTCTTCCACAACAGAGTATAATGGATAGGTTATAACAATAATGGATAAGACAAGTAATGGAGTCGCCAGAATATGTAATGGATAAGGATTATAATGATAATGGTTAAGACACAGGTGTTATTTCAATCTAAAACTTGAGGTTCCAAATTGCACAAAATTATGTATATCCCCAATGGAGTCGCCAAAAACTCTTGGTTGAATATTTTGTCGATCAACGTACTGATAAATAAAATAGGTCTGATCAACCAAAGTAGGAAGATTAGTCATCCAAATGTGTAGATTTACCACATCAAAAGGGGATTGATTTCTCCTCTCATCAAGGGGAGGTTCCCTATAGATAGGCTATATATATAAATATAAAATAATACTCAAGGGTAGGAAAAACCATCCATCTCTCTTTCTTTAGAGATGATGTGTGCAAATCAAAGGAAAAACTCAAGGGAAATGATAGACAACACTCCTCTTCTTTTAGAAGTACTATTCAAAAAACCACAAGAATACTCCTGGTAGTAATAGCAAAATGTAGCAAAGGATGTAATAACCAACAAATCGAGATGCAGTACAAAGTCTCCACTTGGATTGCTCAAAAGTAAGATACAAAGGACAATGAGGGCACAAAGTTGTCCCAAGGTCCTTTACACAAAAATGAAAAGAAAACATACCAAAGGCAATTATGGGGGCACAAAGTCTCTCCACAATTAACTCTTCAGGACACCTTCTTGACTGCTATCACTAATTCTGCTTGTTGAATTAAAGGAACATAAGATATATTAAGGAAAAAGACATAAGAATAGTTTCCTCAACAACAAAGATATTACAGCACAAAGCCTAAAAAAACACGTGCTTTCTTATTCCAATAACAAAATATGATAAACAAACTGAGCTCAAAGTCTCAGAAGTGTCTTTCAATTTGGGTAGAGTTTCATTCTGATTGTCAAAAAGAGATCCTTTAACAAATAAAAGAGAATCCCTTATATAGCCTTTTCAAGGACTCAAGAATAGTAACATATCATGTTGCATTGGAATCTATTAAGAAGACAGGGTGGAACTTAGGGGTGTTTACCCATTTGATTTTATCAATGTAGAGAAACAAGTCACGCTATTGAAAGTTTGCAACTTTCAATGTCCACCTGGTGATCTGATCCTACCTTCAACATTCCTCCTTTTCTAGTTAATTAAATCAGGCCCTGGAATCAATTTGTTGTTATGTTCCTTCCTCACTTTCTACTGATCTTGGCCTTGAAGTCTGTGAATGCATTCGAGTATGTAGATTTAAAGGATCAATGACTATTTTATGAGTTTTAATTTGATGTCTTCAGGTGCATCACCCCTTACTCCTTCTTCGGCTTTCCTATTTGAGATTTTCTCCCAAAGGGAACCTGCCTTTTGGGCCTTAAGAAATGATTTGCTTTGGGTCCCCCACAAGGGTATCTACCCTTTGGATGATCTTCAGATGGCCTTCAGGCTTTTGGTTTTACATCTTCCCAAAGGGAAGGTGACCCTTTAGCTTCAGGGAAGTATTCTTCAATTTGGTAGTCGAGAGTCCCCCGTAAGGGCACCTTCCCTTTGGGGTCCTTCAGCAGCCTTTTCCTTAAGAGTCTCTCACGACTTTTTTCTTTATAAGACTATTCATCGGGCTTTCTTATGGACAATTCCCGTGAGTATTTTCCCTAAGCTTTCTCTACAGACAAATTCTCATAGACAAAATGTCTGGGGAGAAATTTTTGTGGACAAAAAGTCTACAAAAATTTCCCATCTTTATAAAATCCTTTGGGTTTTCCTGTGCCTGCAGTTGGTTCTTGAATTCTTTCAGACTTTTTATCTGAAGGAATTCCTTCAGACAAAAATTCCAAAGGAATTTATGCCTTTATCTACCTTTGTATTTTTTGAATTCCAAAAGAATTACCTTTGTGGCCTTTTTTGAAAATGACCCTTTCGAAGGGTACTTTTATTGACCAAGTGCCCTCCATAAGGGCACTTGTCCTTCGGGAGTCTCTTTGAACTTTTGCATTTGAACCGCTCCTTTGAACCAAGGTCATGAACCAAATGTTGGATCGTTTGATTGAACTGCTTGGTTGAACTAAACATTGAACTGCTTGGTTAAACCAAGTCTTTGAACCAAGCAAATGAAGCAAAGCCTTGAATCAGGCCGATGAACCAACTATTGAACCACTTCATTGAACCAATCGGTTGAACCAAGCTTTGAACCAAAATGGTTCAAGTCAATGGTTCAATTGAATGAACCAAAGCGATGAACTAACCATTGAACCAAAAGACATTGAACCAATCATTGAACCAAGTTTTAGTTCAAAGGTTCAAACAAATCCTTAAACCAACTGATGAACCATTTGAAGTTGAACCAACTGTTGAACCAAATGCATTGAACCTGCTACTGATGCTTGCTGATGGAGATTTTTGTTTGACCCAAGGCACTAAACCAATCCTAAAAATGACCAAGTGTTAGAAACTGATTCTTTTGATTGAACCCACCTGCAGAAGCTGTGAAGCCCGTTGAACTTGTAGAAATGAACCTACCTGTAGAGTCCGTAGAAATCAAGTATATAGAAATCAACCTATAAAGCCCATTGAACTTGGTCTGCAAAGTTCGTAGATTTTCTCTTCTTGCTGAGTCTGTAGATTTTGTCTTCCTACAGAGTCCATAGATTTTCTCTTCCTGTAGAGTCCATAGATTTAAGCCTATAGAGTCCGTAGATTTAAGCCTGTAGAGTCCATAGATTCAAGCCTGTAGATTCCATATATTTAAGCTTGTAGAGTCCGTAGATTTCTGAGAAGCTTGAAAAATGAGGAATTTGAATGCCTAAGATAAATTTTGAAAAGGGAAGAGATAATTTTGGTCTGTAGGATTTGGGGGACAATAGAATGTAAATGTTTCTAGTCCCTCAAAAAATGGTCACTTTTAATGATTTTTTTCTAAAAGCAAAATTCCATTCGATGTCCAAAATTTGAGATTCAAACTCATATTCCACTGTTGTTCTAATGATTCAAGTTGTTGATTTATACATTATTATTTATTTGGACTTCAAGAAATGAGTAAAAAACTTTAAGGTGCAAATTAGATGGTAGTGATCATAATTCTAAAATTTTAGTGATAGATTATGAGCACTTTCATAGAGAAAATGTGGCCAAGAATAATGAATATTTATCACGTCTTGGTTTGATAAATAGCCAAGTTGTAAATCCACTAAGTAGTATATTATTTGTTTAATAGTGTTTAATAAAATTTTATAGTTATAGGCAAGAGATTTATGTATATAAGACATAATATGATATATTTTTTTGTTCTATAGGAAATAAAAAGAGTGTAAAGAAAATGTAGATAAACAACGAAAGGAAAAAAAAAATACAGTGCCACTAACTCATATAAGCTAATGCAGTTGTGATTCAACAAATGTAGTTGGTGAAAAGAATAGTTGTGATGTTGTGTAGCCTGATATAGCACATAGTGATGTGTAGCCTGATATATCACATGGTGATGTGCAACATCATGATGATATTTTAGCACAAAGTCTAAGAGATATTATCAAAAAATATGAGAGCAAAGGAATAATAAGTCTGTAGATAATTTATTCAAGATTAAAGGATGTATTTGAAGTGAAATTTATGAAGATTGATACTAATCTACCTACTCATACAACCCTAATGTGGCCAAGGATCATGAAATTCTAGTTAATGAAAGTCATGAAGAGAGACGCTTGCATCTAGTGTGCCTCAGAGTGCAGTTGTTGCATTTACAAATTTTAATGGAACTAGTGGATCAACTAGAAATATTGGTAGTGGTTTAATAGAAGATATGTATACATTTGTCAAAAGATAAATATTGAGTCAATATTTATATATATCTATAAATAAGAATGAAAAAGAAATAAAATTAGAAGGCAAGAAGCCATTCTTAGTTAAGGTATCGAGAGATGGTAAGCCCATTGGGCCAAATGCTGCAAGGTGGGCCTCTAAGTTGGGTGTAAGATATAGGGCCCATTTGGATATTTACAAATCAAATTTTATAGATCAAGATCTAAGAAGTGTAGAAAATGTTATAAAAAAATGGAAAATGCTTTTGAGACTACTGGTGGATAAATCTCTAGAAAATATTACAAGAAAAATATGAGACTTTTGATGAATAATTTTAGATACAATTGTAGAAAAATAATCATGGAGGGAAAAAGAGGTTAGACTTCACTCTATCTCCCAAATATTGGAAGTCATTGAAAGAATGTGTTTTTAAGAATATTTGACAAAGAGTAACAGAGGCAAGAGAGCAAGAGATAATGTGAGGGTTGGATATACATTTGGTTGAGGCAGGTTACAGGCCAAAATAGACAAATTTAGAATAAGTGTATAGATTTTTGGTTCAATTTACATTGTGTTATTTATTTCAAATTTTTATTGAATTTACTATATGTTTAAATTGACATTGTATTTTAGGTGGAAAATAGTAATAGAGAAGCAGGTGCAGAAGATATTATAAATAATATGGCAACACTAGATCCTAACAAATCTAAGAGTATGATGAAGTGGAAATCTAGTTTGTTAACAAAGATTTCACAACTATCTATTAGACACCAATAAGATCCTCTCTAGATCATGTTAACTCAAATGAAGGGTACCAACATGTAATTAGTTTCATATACGGTCTCACTAAGAAAGTTTCACAGTTGGTTGCCTCTGTTAAGCCTATAGTTTATGCATGGAATGAGCACAATTCCATGGATTCAGATGAGTTAAGAGGCTATATTGATCTCATTTATTCATTTTTATCAATTTTATATATAAATGCCTCTTAATATGTAGATTGAAATATGAGCATAGGAGAATCCAACCTAGTTTATTTATTATTGGAGTGATCCAAAAAAAGTTCTTTTGAACAAATTTATAGCTTACATTCGTTACTTGACTATTGAATGCTTTGTATATTTTTTTGCATGATGGTTAAACCACATGAATATCAATTTTATCAAACCAACACAAAAATTAAAATGCCTTGATGTCAATAGAGCTGTCAATATTGACAGTGATCATGATGAATTAGATAAGAATATACAACATAGTCATAGTTGTGCTAAAGTTGAGGTAATATAATAGTTATTGTCAGTTATCTATCCCAATGTTTTGTCATTATTCATGCTTAAAATGTTCTTTTGAAAAAAAAATCATAGATTTTTCATTCTTTAATTTGTAAGTTAATCTATCCCAATGTTTTTTCATTCTTCTTTTGGACAAAAATTTATAACTTTTACATTCTTTAAGTTGTAAGTTAATCTGTCATAATGTTTTGTCATTCTTCATGCTTAAAATGTTATTTTGGACAAAAATTTATAGATTTTACATTCTTTACTTGATTTATATTAATTTTTTTATGATGATTAAACCACATGCAGAGTAATTATATGAAAGCATAATGAAAAGAAAAAGGCCTTGTCAATAGAGCTCTCTGCAAAGCTGCACAACTTCATGTTAATGTTGATAATGATTATGCTAAAATAGATGGGCATGCATATGATATTCATAGTATTAGTGGTACTAAAATCGAGGTGATTGATATGGAACCACATGAAATTAAGTACTATTCTAGTAAGTAATGGTTGTTTTATTATGTAAATAAGGGTAATAATTACATATGTGATAGAAGCTAGTTAGAATAGTAGTGAAGTGTAATTAGCTAGTATACATAGATTATGGAAATAAGGGAGAACATATAAATTACATATGGAATCTTAGATATTAGTTTGTAATAGAGTGCATACATAGATTTTTAAATAGATTTCAAATAGTGGGAAGTTAATTTTTGTATAATATGTCAAGTGCATGGTTTTAGGTTTCCTATCTCTACAATATTAGGTACGTAGGAATATTAAAGATTTTAGGTGTGATGTTTTTAAATAAAATATGAGAAATACATAGGCCCTAACTCTATAGTTTCCAAGTATTATGCCAAATAATGTCACCTAGTCTCTTATAAAAGACTATAAATTCTCTAGTGAGAGGTTCTAAAAAATGCTATAGTTTCTCAAAATAGGTAGCCCATCCAACCCTATTGAAGATAGCCTAGTTGTTTGGGTCTCCTTACAATTATCTATGGTTTGAGGGTTCCCATATCACTACTCAACCTCCCATTTTGGCTAGTTTATCTTCCTATTAAATTTTTCAAATAGATATCTCTTTAAAACACCTAATTTTACCTTCATATTGTTGCTTGTAGCGAAGCATGTTTCTTCAATAATGGTAGTTTTGGTTGCAGAATACAATAATGTATTACTTAGGTCTTTTCATGAATGAGCTATGATATCAAAATGAAAAATAAAAAATTGATTATTTTTTCTAATAGAATATGGGTGTAGTTATGGCATAATCATGGGATTTCAATTTGCATGTGTAGATTATCATGTGATTGATTGCCTGTAGTATTCTCTCCCCCACATGAAGTATCACTTGTCTCCAAGTGACATGGTATGTGTAGGATGAAAAAAAATAGGACATGATCATAATGAGGGTTTTGAGTGCTGAGTTGGCATAGCTCATTATAAGACTTGATGAATGATATTTTAATGATTAAATATGTTTTTTAATATAATGCATGTTCTATTAAAAAATAAAGTGATTTTCCATGACTAAAAAATACACCATACCTTTATAACTATTTGTTCCTAAGATTGTGGCATAGTAAATCTGAATATGAGTGTTTGCTAGAATGAAATCTTAGCTTATTATTTCCTCATGCAATTATTACCTTGGTAGTCATGATTTTATAATATTATTACCCTTGGGTAATTATGTGATCACAATGTCCTATCCTTTAATTATACTGTTAACAATTGACATGAAATTATTATGATCTTCAAAGCACTAGAGCAATGGTCTTCTAGTGGTATGAGAGACTATTGCCATCCTTTCACAAGGTGGTTACTATAGATATTTATTTGTTATCCAAGTCAGATATTTTATAATCATGTAGGATGGATGATGGAATTTTCTACTCTTGATCTCCTCTATATGAGCCTACTGATGGCTTATTTCTCTTTTGTCTTACTCCCAGTAAATGAGGATGTTTACTGATAGATTCTTTGTTTAATGAACTTTTAATTTAGAAATCAACTAGTTTATCAAACTTGAGACCTGTGCTCCAAAAACGATTTTAGATCTCTCTTATTGGTAGAGTGAAATTATTTTTCATGAAGTGACCAAAAGCTGAGAATGGTTCTTTTGTATCCCTATAGTCATAAAATTTGGTTTTAAACACTCCAAATGGGGATTGAAAGTGTATGCCTTTGTTGTAACACTTAATTTTTTATTTAAGGGTATGGTTATTCCTTAGCAATGTTTAAGGTTTTTGCTCTAATCTTTCTTCACTCCTCCTCTAGCTTGTCTGGGGTCTTCCATAAATTTTTCAATAGCCCATAACCAAAGCCATAGCTCATTGTTTATGAGAAATTAACTTGTAGCTATTAGAGAGGTGTATATAGGGCTTATGATGTACCTACAACAACTATAGGTTGAGCTCGTATCCACTACAAAGTTGTGCCCAGTGGTGAGGAAGGTGCCCATAGCAACTACAAAATAGCTCATAGAAACTAGAGGAATGTCACTTGTTGTCCTTGTATCATCCACATCTTCATGGCACATAACTAATAAAAAATTGACACTTTTTATAGCTAGCATCCATTATGTATCAAATAGTGGGAAGTTAATATTTATTTAATATGTTAGGTCCATGGTTTCAAGTTTTCTATCTCCATTTTCTAGTTTCTTATAAATATTTATCGAATGTTTATTTATGTGTTATCAAATGTTTATTTATATGTTGTCAAATATATTGATAAACTCCAAGAAGGGGATAAAGTTGGGGTGTTAGATATATTTGATGGTGCTATTGTGGGCATTGGGTGGATTCACTCACTATCTATTATACATGGAGTCAAATTGAAAAGAACAAGAGATGCAAATGTAAATATTTTAAAGGTCATAAGTAACATACCCCTTGCTTATGAAGAAAAAATAGAGAGAGCTATCCATCTGAAAGATAAAAAAAGGAACTTACACGTGGTGACCACTAAAATATTTATAAAAAATGACATAGTTGATGTTTATCATAAACTAGTTGTTAGATAGCTTGACCCACTGATTTATGCAATAGTTTGATTGTGTTATTCAAGGATATTTATCATGGTGTATTTTAAAGAGTTAAAAACTCTTAGACTTTGACATTTATTTTATATATATATATATATATATACATATACATATATATATATATATACATATATATATACATATATATATATGTATATATATATACATATATATATATATATGTATATGTATATGTATATATATATATATGTATATGTATATGTATATATATATATATGTATATATATATATATCTATATATATATATATATATATATATATATATATATATATATATATATATATATATATATATATATATATATATATATATATATATATATATATATATATATATATGAACATCTTACATTTTATAAAAATTGCATTATATTTTTTTATCATAGATTACCTTTTTTTTTATCATGATGTTGAATCAATATTTTAACTTCTAGCATACTGTAGCTTGTTCGTAGATGTAATATTTTTATTTACTTTTATGTTTTAATTAAAGTTTAATAATATGTTTATTTATGTCCCTGCTAATGGGTTAGTCATCATTGGTAAGAAGGTTAGAAGTAAAAAGTAGGATTAGATGCCCTCTCTTCCTAGGTGGTTAAAACTAAATTTTGATGGTACAGTAAGTGGTAATCTAGGTACATCTAGGGTGGTCTACATTATATATGATTGCTATAGATAAATGATCAGATCCCTATCTAAGAAAATCTAGGATGGGTCCAACAATGAAGTAGAAACTCAAGTTATGACAAGTATTATTGAATTGGCTATCCAATGTGAGATCCCAAATTTTATTGTGAAAGGTGATTCACAAGTTATCCTTGTAGATGTGAAAAAAGAGAGGCTAAATCATGACATTTAGAGAATATCTTAAAGGAAAATTATTAAAATTTGGAAGTTTTCTTTGCTATAAAGTGGCAGCATTACTTTCAGGAGGTGAATACGACTACAAACTTCCTTGCAAACTATGGCATCGATCAATCTGAGGTTTATAGATTGAATAACATTAGGGAAGCTTGGGTGGATTTCCCTATAACCTCATTGATTGATCTTGGTTTATTTACACTTGGCTATCTTTTTGTATAGCTTTGTCACACAAATTAATAAAAAAATGATTATTATATCTATCAGAGCCTTTAGTGGTGTGTGTGGGTATGTACTAATAGCTCAAGCACTCTCCCTTTCACTCCATTTAATTGTTGATTATCAGGGATGTGTGAGAAGTGATTGACAATGAGGATTTGCATTTATTTTTAGATGGTGTTTTAATTTGGGTGATTGATGGATATCCTTTGCATGTAATAGCCTAGAGGCTTCCCCTATGCTCATTTATTCATCTATTACCATGTTTAGTGATGCATATATGCAGGTGGCCTTTGAAAATTTTGTGCTATGTTTAAGAGAGATTTCAATGGAGAACTAAAACGATATTTTTATTTTTATTGCATGCATATTTGAGTCTAGTGAAGTGAGGGAGATGGCCTTTGAGGGACTTATACCAAGGGCCTATCTTCAACATATTTTTTCGCTACCGTAAGAGGAAGTGCATGGTGCTATAGTAGATGTTTTGGGGTAAGAGTTCTTGGTTAAGGGGGTCAAGTGTAGGGTAAATGCAAAAGTGGCTACTATATTTGCCTATAATTTCATGTTCCTAATCTCTAAGGTAGAGGTGGTGGAAAAGGTGGTAGCTTTATATGTTTGCTCAAAATGTCAAGTTGGCCTAATCAAGAAAATCTATTTGCATGATTTGACCCCTCTCCCATCCCTGCCATTCTTGGGGTAAGACAATTTAGGTGTCATCCATACTTTTGCTTTTCATATTTTGGAAACTAGATTATTGATTCTCTTAAATTTCATGGAGGATATCTATAATAAGGTCATACTACCTTATATGAAGATTGGTAAATTTGTTTCATTATATACAATGTCACAAATGAAGAATCCCATCCTAGAGTTGGTGCTATTATGTAGCCACCAACATGAGTAGAAGAGGGTTGAGACAGTGAGGAAGCTGGTTAGATGGGTGTTGTGTGGAATGGTAGAAGCACCATCTTGGTATAATTTGGTGCTAGTGGAGGTTGTAGAACATGGACCAATAAAGGTGGCAATGTCCTTTATGCCTTCCTCATCTGGGGGCTTCAAGCAAATGGTCTAGGTGAGGGAACTAGCTATGGTGGGGAAGGAATAACATGCAAGGGGTGAATATGATATGGTGTTGCTATCAGATTTAGATGAGGAGGGCATTGTAGGTGTTACTATGTAAGTTATCAGTTCCATGTCCTTGTTAGTTTTTCATCTTTTGGTATGTCTAATTTTTAAGGTTTGTGTCTATTTCCTATTATATGGGGTTCCTGTGTGACCCTTAGATATTTCTCTTAGTTTCAACTTTTGGTGGTGTTTTTTATTTTTTGGTTTTAGTTGGCTTTGTGCCAGGTATTGTAAAACTTTTTACTTTGTAGATTGGGGGCCCAATACTAACCCCATAATGATCTAAAAAAATATGTTTATTTCTATATTTTTATTTACTTTTATGTTTTAATTCAAGTTTAATAATATGTTTATTTTTGCATTATACAATTTATGGTATTTAATAAATTATTCATATCATATAAATTAAAATTTACTACTAAACTAGTAGTAAATATAATGATTATGTAATTAATAAACAATGTATCAATATACTATTAGTTGATAGAAATTGGTGAACAAAAATAATTAAATAAACTACCAAATGATGTCAATTAAAAATTAAAATGACTAAATTTACTACTAATTAATGGAAATCAGTCTATTAAAATGACTAAATACACTACTTATTGATGTCACTTAATAATTAAATTGACTAAATGTACTACCAATTGACAAAAATCAGTGAATAAATATGACTAAATATATGACTAGTTGATGGTAAAATAATAATTAAAATGACTAAATATACTACCAATAAACAGAAATCGGTTAATACAAATGACTAAATATACTACCAATGGATGGAAATCAATGAATAAAAATGACTAAATATACTACTAATGAATGGAAATCAGTGAATAAAAATGATTAAATATACTACCAATTAATGGTAATTAATGATTACAATGACTAAATAAATGATTACCAGTTAACAATAATCAATGACTAAATTAATGAATAAATACACTACCAAATTGATCAATCAAAATAACTAATAAGTAACTAAAAATAGTTTAGTCATAAATTTGGTTGTGTTATAAATGATCGGCAATAAACTACTAATGGTCAATGATCAAGCTTAGTCATTTATATGCAATTTTTAATAGTTTTTTTAATCATTTATTGCTATTTTTCTACTAGTGGATGGTATTTTCATAATGATTTAATAAGGAGATCATCCACATAATCCTCAATAATTTTATGGATGATATCATGGAAGATATAAGTCATGGCTCTTTTATAGGTGGCTCCTATGCTTTTTTAGCGAAAAGGCATAACCTAATAGTAGAATGTCCCCCAAAGAGTAATAAATGAAGTCTTATGTTAGTTTTCTAGTGTGATAATGATATGATTATATCCATAGAAACCATCCATAAGTGAAAACATTTCATTCTCAATAGTTAAAAACACTAAATGTTTAATATTAGGGAGAGGGAAATCATACTTAAAATAAGCAAGATTAAGATCATGAAAGTCAGTACAAAGACATAGTTCCCCTATGGGTTTTATGATAGGGATGATACTAGATACCCATTAAGGGTAATCAATAGGTTGGATAAAGTTAATGGATAAGAGACACTACAACTCTTCTTTGACTAAGAGAGTAACTCGAGAATGCATTTTTTAAAGGATTTGATTTATAAGTTTGGCATCAAGGAATGTGACAATGTTATGGATGATAATAGCAGGATCGATATCAAACATGGCACTATAGGACCAAGTGAATGCTTCACTATGAACTGTTAGAAATGTAGTGAAATCTTGGTGCTCCCAGGGATCTAAAGATTTGTTAATCTTAACTATTCATAGAGTCTTATGAGATCATAAGTTAACATTAATGCTAGTCTCATTTAATATAATAGAGGTCTCATATGGAATAGATTTACATAGATGGGAGTTATTTGTACCTAAATGAGTTAATATTGACTCATCATCATGACACTGAAGAATAAGGATGGTGGGAAAATCCTTCCCTATCATGTTTGGGTAGGATAGAGGAATGGTCATGACCTCCCCATTGTGATGATAGATGAGAGGCTATATAGTAATGACATTGACTAAAAAAATGTTTGGGGTCATGGATATTAATTCATCTATCACAGAAGATGTATTGGATGGTGTGTCCTCTTCAAGGATAGGAAGAATAGTGACCTCTAGGGTAGTTTTATGATTTTTATTATAACTAAGGTCATGCTTATCATGAGGTTTTTAAAATCTCCTAACATAACCTTATGTGGACCTTGTTCATAATGTCTTATGACAAAACACTTCCAAATGCACCATTGTAGGTATGTATTTGTAAAGTGGGGTTTATCGAGGAATGCAAAGTTTGAGGTAAATGGTTTAGCATGGGTGTGGTTACAAACGCTTGAAGAGAACTGATCTATTCCACCATAGATCAAATGGGTGTGGAGGAAAGGTGGACCAAAGGGAATAATTTATCCTAAATTTAGAAAATATGTATGCTATTTATTTGGATGACCATAATATTGGGGAGTGGGGAGAGTATTGAGTGTCAATAACTAATATTGTCTAATTAAAAGCTGATAAAATATGGAACCATTGGAATCCTTACCAAGATTTGATGTAAGAATTGTCATTCTAGTTGATACCTCATTGGATGATGACGAGGTAGTGCTTTGCAATGGAATTAAGACATTATTTGGTTGAAAGGTGAGATTTCAAGTTTTTAATGGATAAGGATCAACTGGAACATTGTGGATTTTACCTTTGTATTATAATTTAATACATCAATGCAAGGTGGAGGGGATGTAGTGCATAACACATATCTAGGGATGTCTTAATAAAATGTTTTATTGAAACTCCCCCTTGATTACATAAAATAATTTAGGTAGAACATGTATGCCTACTTGAATATGAAGGATGAACATCCCTAATGCAGGGGTGATAATATCATTAAATGCTTATAAAATGATGGGGGATTGAGCTACAACTATTTTAGGTAAGTGTAGTTATTTAAATTTATGAGAGGGGATGATATTTATACTGGCACAATTATTAATCATTACTCATTTGATTCAAGTTTAATCAATTTGGGAAGTGATAAATAATGCAAGATCCTGACCATCAGAAATAATGCAAGATCCTGACCATCAGGTTGTAAGGGTGGTATTTATGAATCATGGAATGTTATATATAGGGGATTTTGAATTGATGTGATGAAAGTTGATAGACGTTAGGGTTCATCAACTTGTATCTCAATGGATCACAAGGTTTATATCATAGCCTTGTGGTACTGTGGGGAGAATTTTGTATGAGTTCATAAAGGGACATCTTGATCAGGATCTAATGAAACTACTTTAGAATGAATATCTATATTAGTTATGAAGCATTATTATTTTGCACTTTCCCTAAAACATAAATATTAGGTTTCAAATTAGGCATTATAGGATTATTTATGGTAGGAGTTGGTGCTTTGACAATATCCACTTTGGCTTTTTTGTGATTGTGGGTCTTATGACCCTAGGTTTGGGATCATGTAAGTATATGAACTGTATCTATCTAAAATAAAGGGAGATTTATTACATTCTCAGACTCATCAACATCTAGGGGGTTTAAGAGGGGTTGATACTGAGCTTTATCAGAGGTTTTATCTTCTTTTATAGCTCATTATGATATTGTTAGTAGTATATTACTTCCTGAGGTGGATGTGACCCTAGTAGTTTGACTATGAGGATGGTCACAATCTAACTATTATATTAAAATATCATCTTATTTTAATAAGTTATAGACCACAACTTTTAATGCATTAACTTTCCATGTCATGACTTGCTATTTTATGATACACACATTTCCTATTTTCTCGATACCACACTAGTTTTTGAATATGAGGGTTAATAGGTTTTATGGGTGGTAGAGTGATAAGGAAGGTCTAGAGAAGCTGATCAAGGATCTTAGAATAAGACCCCTTTAATGGATCTAGACTAGATTTTTCAATCCTATGAGACATTGGTAGGGAAGAGGTATGTGACTTAAAACCTTGGTCTTTTGAACTAGTTGTTTTAACATTACCTATAGCAGGCACATTATGCTTAGGATAAGCCCTTACACCTAAACCTTGCGGATAGTAGGGCTTTAAAGGGTTATCTATTGGCATAATCATGTGGGAAGATAAATTTATGATGGTACATGCTCTCTAATAGAGGATTTTATGGTGGTGGATTTCAATCTTATTAAAGGATAGGGTCCTAATATAGATGCTTTTGTTTGAATAGGTGGTAGGAGTGCTTTCCCTTTTCAAATCTGATTAGGGGTAGTGGGGACATCTTCTCTAGGAAGTTTAATCATAATGGAAGGATGCTATAGATAATTTCCTCTTGGGGACCCAAGGTTTTTATTTTTGATTTCTATAGCTTTTCCCTTGATTTCTTTAAGATTTATCTCCTCCTAAATAATGGGGGGAACTAGTCTTGAGCTAGTTTGAGGTAATGTGATAGTTTCCTCAAGGGGTAGTAAGCTAGAGGGGATGGGTATGCTAGACACAGGTATTGAGATGATGTGAGGAATGTTGTGTATCTTATGAAATGTCTAATCAAGACTTTTATTTGATATTCCTTTCCTCTTTTATTTCTAATTGATCATCTCAAATGTTTTTAGCTATGGTTTCCTCAAGTGGATCCCAAATAATGAGATCTAAAAAAATTGAGTGCATTTTTAGGATATATTCACTTTAGATGGTTCAAAGGTGTCTCTTATAAGGAGATCAAGGAAATAAGTACTATCAAATTCTTTAGGTAGAAGCTGAACATAGATCATGTTGATTGAATGAGTTTTGTGATCTAAGGTGGATCCTAAATTAGCTTATACAAAATTAGACATGGAAGTGTGATTAGGGAATGACTACCTAAAGATGTCTATAGAATAATTAGGGGATGTGTTGGGTTTTCTATTTATAACTCACCTTGATCAATAAGGTTCTATACTAGACCCTTGAAATAGTGACACCTACTAACATCATGACCTATTACATGGTGGAAGTTACAAAAGTCATTTCCCCTAAACCATCTAGGCTTAGGGTGAAAATCATTGAGAGGTCTCACCAGAGGAGGTTTGATAAGAGATGAATTTAAGATTTTATCTAAGATAGATGCATAAGACTCTCCTAAAGGTGTATATTATCATGGGGTAAAGTGTTTTAATGGTTTTTGAGATTGTGCCTGAGAGGTGGAGGGATTAGATTGACTTTTTGTTTGTGGTGGTATTGATTTAAAAATTGACATTAGTAGTACCTTTGGTTTTATTGTTGTTAATCCCTTTAGAGGGATCAAGCTTGAAATTTTTATATAAAAATTTTAGTTTCCCTTCTTCCAGATCTCTAATTTCTAATTTATGGCCATCGAAAAGGCCTCATCAAAGGTTTTGAAGGATTGTACCCATAATGTTGACTATATATGTTTGGCACATGTTCTCACAAATAATTTAATGAGTTCAAGTTATGGAAAGAAAAATGTGAGTTGATTGATGAGACTCCATCTATCCACAAAATTAGTGATAGCTTCATCATCAAACTATTAGATGACATAGAGATTGGTGATATTTACTTTTCTTGCGATGTTGATAAAAAAGTGGTCTAAGAATATTTGGGCTAGATACCCAAAAAATAATAGGGAATGATAAGGAGTTGAGTTGTACTAGTCTAAGGTAGGTTTAGCTAGCAACATAGGAAAGGTCCTAAGAATAAGTGGATCATCATGAGATATATGGTAGGAATCATGTTTAAATTCTCAAAGGTGATGTTGAGGATCCTCCTTATTTTGAAACTTGGTAAAATTTATAAGTTTCCACTATGGAGGGTAAGGTCTACTAGGAATAACTAGGTTAATCAGTTCATTGCATAGTTTCTCTTAAGTGATCATGTTTTTATTCCCAAATATAGAGGCTTCCAAATTGGTAATCCAATTCATAAGGATGTTCATAAGGTCTAGTTGGGTGTTGTATTGAGGGACACCTCCAAAAACATTCTATTATGGGAGATGATAAGTAGGAAGTTGAGTGAAAAAAGGCTAAGATAAGGGATAACCAACTGAGGTGGTTATGATTGGTTGAGATGCCACCACATACTATGGGGATTGTAAGGGGATATAAGTAGACCAAATATCTTGTGTAGTTGATATGTATTAGGTGGTCAAGGGGACATATTATTAAGTTGGTTGACTTATAAGGGTTTTTTATATAAGTTGAGTTTAAGGATTTAAAGGTACACTAGTTTAGATTGGTGGAAGGGTTGTTAGAATTAAGATAACTAGGTTCTAAAGTGCCATGGTAATAGGTGAAGTATATGTAGGTTGAAGTGCAATGACATTATGATCTTGGGTACTAGTTGGCAATGGACCACTAGATGTTATTGGACTCTGATGACCTAAAGGTTGCATAGTGTTAGTGTCAAATTATTGGGGGAGGATTATCATGGGAAGACACCATAATGATGGTAAACCCTTAAGCTTCCTCTAAGGGCATGCCATAAGGATTCATAGAAAATTGTGTATGGGGAGAAAGTGGGATGCATATAGCTCAAGATCTGAGGTAATGGTTAAGCATGATGGGTTACTATCCAATATAGTGGCAAATTCAAGATCACCCTGAGTATAATACTAGGGAATATCTTCCCCTATGGACTTAGGGGAATTAGAAGGAATAAGAGAATTCTCCATGGATGAGGATGAATTTTGTGGTTTGATTTGCTTTAGTGACTGTTGACGTATCAAAACCATATAGCGATAAAGGAAAAATCAAGAAATAAAATCAAAAATCATATAAAAGTCTTTTTTTATTATCTTGTATTTAGTGATAAATAAAGGCACACATGTTAAAGATGCACCTAAAAATATTTTACTTTTTAACTTTAAAGTGTGATAAAGGAAAATAAAAGGATACCAAGGGTCGTAAGAAGTGATAATCTAGAGATGGTTTCAAGTTTGTTTAGGCTCAAAAAGATATCTATACTAAAATCAATACTTAGCTTGGTATTGGGGCCTACCCCTCACTTCACACACCATAATGTAAGGGTGTTAGGTGCTTATCCCGTATATATAAAAAAATTAAGGTTTATACTCAGTTAGTGTACTAATTTGTTTCTCCCATTGGTGGTGAAATCTAAGTGAGATAATTGGGAAGAAGGTTACCGATAGGTGATGAAATCCCAATCAGTTCCCTTATGTCAATGTTTAATGAGTTTATTATGCAAGTGGTTTAGTATGTGTGCATAATAAGTGATAGCTATGATAAATTTCAACCCACCTAGATTCTTCTATATGAATTACTAAGCAAGCAAAAGGGATATTATTTTTAATCGTTTAAAAGGAAATAATAAAAAAACACAATTTTGGATTTTGTTTTGAATGAAGACAAAAAATAAGAGAAAAGGAGAGAAACATGGATAAATTCACAGTTAATTTTAATAATAAAAATTAGATCTTAGGGGTCCCATCGGGCATGCTAGATTTTTTGTTTTTTATTTTAAATTAAATTACTTACTAAAAACTTAATGAAAATTAGTGTTTATGATGAATACCTAGAGATTAGAAGATGTTGTGCACTACTTGAATCCAAAAACTGAGGGATATTCTTTTTGGTTAGGAAGAATAACCTGTACACATATAAAAAAATTAGACAAAAATAGATTAACAGATAAATGGGTGAGTTGCTTGGTTAAAAACTAGTCTTGAGAAGTTCTAAACTTCTTCAAGTGGATGTCAACTCACTTGTTTACACAATTAAGTTGATAATCAATAATTGAAATTATAATAGATAAAGATATGATAAAAATAATGATTAAGGTTCAATCTTAGTTTAAAAGGACTATTTTTTATAATTTGGACTTATCAATAGTCCAAATTTTTGAAAACTATAAAAAATAAATTGGATTGTATCCAAATTAAATCAGACTATATCAAGATTAAGTTAGACATATTACAAATAACTCATATCTATCTAATGTATTTTTGGTAAGTCTAATTTTTCTTAAAATGATCATAAATAATTTATTTCTTAGTAGTTAAAAACTATCATAAATAAATTAGACTTCATCAAGAATTACTTGGATTTATAACAAATAAATCATATCTATAATATATATTTGCAATAAGTCCAAATTATGTGACCATTCAAACTAGTTCATAGACCATGCATTTATATATATTATAAGACTTAGTGGTATATTTCTTAAGGAAAAATAATTCATACATTAATTATGCACTCAATTGATATGTGATTTAGAACACTTGGAATGATTGGGATGCCACATGTCATTAGTTGATTAGATCATGAACTATCTATTTAATTCGATTCAAGTGACGTCTTCATGACCATCAAGTTTATCTCATATTTGTGCCAAATTACCAAGATTGTGACATGTGTTTCAATCTCAAGTACTTACATTGTTTAGAACTTTTTTTTGGATTGGTCATCCTTCCACATAGCCGAGTCACTGAGATTATGCCACATGGCATAATCTTGGGTGCCACATGAAAAGTTGAATAACATTTGTTGACACACAAATAATAAAGAACAAATCTTGATGTGCAAGTGGGACATTTTGAGGCATAAAGCCTAAAGACCTTTTCACATACATGGGAATGCTGAAATGTATATTGTAAAACATAAAAGTTGTAGTGTACTAAATTATCAGATATGCAAATTACAAAGACCTTTTGCCAAAGACCATTTTGAAGGATACAAAAATATGAATTAGAAATTACAATAGTCAAATTCTATTAAAGAGATACACAATTATCAAAATACTAAATTATCATAGTATAAAATATAAAACTCAAATGCCAAAGTGTATTTTCCAATACCCAAAATGCAAAGTGCCACTATAAATAAATAAAACAATATATATTCTCAAAAAATGGACCTAATTTTGAAAAAAAAAACATTCATATTTATCATTATAAAATTAAGGAAACACCATTTCAAATTTCTCAATCCTTTTATCACTATTTTTGTTAGTGCCTAGTGGGATGATGCATTCAAATAGTCTGTTACAATGCCTTTCAAAAAATTAGTGAAAATAAGTGTATGACCTCTTCAATTTTTTTTTGGTTTCTAAGCATAGATGATACTATCTATGAGTATGGATGGTAAAGATGTGTTAGTTGGATTTGGCTTCCATTTCTTATCCAATCAACCTGAATAAGTTTTTACATCTTCTACATCTTTTTTCCCTATATTAACTAGGATGAACCAAGCTACATTGGCCCTTCATTCTATATCCCCATTTGTTTATAGTATCTCAATATTGATTTTAGCTCTAGAAATCCATGCTATGTAGTCCACTCTTATAAAATTATCAGGTTTGACAAATGACACATCTCTAATTTTTACATATTAAGCTAGATTAAATGCAATTCTTATTCTTTTGCTTCTTAGACCAACATATATATCTGTAGATTCCACTCCAAAATCAAGTGTCCTATCATGAACCATTTTGTGTAGATCTCTATGCAAGGGTATGTCATGATGAGTTCTAGGTTAAACCTCTTCTGTGTACTCAACTTTAGAAGGGAACATGTCTTCTTTCATTATGTCATGGATATTTTGGAAGTAATATGCTAGATCCTTCCACTTACTATTTACAGTCAAACTAAATTAATTAAATTGCTATACATACTTATTCAAGTTATATTTAATTTCTTTTTCACTCTTTTTTCTACTTCTATCTGAGTCTTTAGAAATAATTGAATCTTGAGATATTTCTCTATTTTTCAAGTCTTTGAAATATATTTTTGTTAGCTTACCTTCTAGAACATTTGGCTCACCATTTTCTTTTGTTCCCCACAATGTAATTGGGGGGGGGGGACTAATTTATATCTCTTATAGAGTTTTTTCAATGCATAATGGGCTGACATTGCTCCATTCATAGAAGAAAGTATTCACCTTTTGTCAATCCTACTATTTATTTTCTTCCCTTCAGCTAGTAAATATTAACATACTTTTTGAAATCCACTACCTCTTCAATCAAATATGGCATGAATTTTCTTGTATTTTCACACATTCTATAAGTGTCCATCCTTTCTAACACACTCCATACATCTTTCCTCTCTATACATTCAGATAGGTTTTGTAAATGTTCCATTGATGCCCTCATGGGTATGTACTACATGTAGAAATCCAACCTTGACATAGAGGAAAACACCTTTGTAGACAAGGAGAGTTAAATATTGTAAGACATACCTATACAAAAAGACATAATTTTGTGAATTTGTAAATATAAAATTAGTTTCATATAAGGTTCAACATTTTTTAAATATAATTATGGATGAAATTACCTATTCTTATTATCCCTACAATAATTGTCTAGTTTAAGGTATAGCCTAAAAGGAAGTTTCTTGAAGGCACCAATTGATTGTGTTTCTTCTTTGTATATCTTATATTCAGGGTAGTAGTTGTTAGACAAAAGTTCATTATACAATGGATATTTTGAAGATCTAGGTTTATATAGTAAATATCCATAAGTATCTGGCACTATTGTTTCCATATCCTTGAAGCACTTGTTTAATGAGGTGATATTAAAGTTAGAACCTCCAAGAATGTATGGTAAAAAATATGCCCATATGCGCTTGCACCATGACCATGTATTATAATCCTTGCCATTGACAACTCTAATATTCTATTGGTACCGACTTTGATTTTAATTAGTCTTGGGCATAAATGTTTTTAGACATTCCATCTTGTCATGAATGACACTGAGGCATTATTCAGGTTATTAATCTAATATTCATTTATGTGTGTAATACATTTGTCTTATAGAAAGTATTTGATTTAAGTGCATCACAAATTCTTGATCGATACGCTCTTCTTGATCTCTATAGAGGGACCTAGAGTGTTTCTATTGAGTCAACAAGATGCATGTTTTACACCTAGTGAAGTCATCAGACATGGAAATGGTCACATCATGAAAATTAGTTTTCCAAATGTTATTGAATTTTGGCTAGGATATTGGTTCATATTACATATCTACTAGTTGTGCATTGATGTGGCACCTCATAAATTCTTGAGTGAAAGATGCTGGAAGATGTCAAATATTTTCTCGTGAGCTGTCTATATCTACCTGGGAGGTTAGTCATGGAGAAATATCTAAAAAATCATCCACCAATTGGTCCATCAAATCTTTAGCTACCATTACCTTCTTTTGTGGATTTTATTGAAATTTTCCTACATGGAATGCATTTCATTCCCCATTTTTATGACAATTTTGAATGTCAAAAAAGTTACTTCTCTTCAATCCATATATTTTAATCCAAGCTTCCAAATAGATTTATGTACCCTGAAAATCAATGTTAGTTTTATTTTAATTTTTAGTAAACAAACTAACAGAAAGGGCATCCAAGACATATTGCCTCTTATTTATTATGGTGGAATCAAGTAACTTCATCTTTACAGATTTTATAATCTCAAATGACAATCCTAACTAAAAACATTTTTTATTGCAACATTTATCCACATACATTATTGTAATCTCACTATCTATGCTTTCATACAACTCCACTTGGCTGAGAGAATTGTTAGGTTGATTTATTTTTTAGCCCAAGTATTTGTAGAATGAGCTAATTTTTTTGGATGCCTTTATGTTAGGAATGTCAGGCAAGGAGTGACTTCATTATCCACTACATCCCAAACATTTCCAATTTCTTTCTCCTTTGGTGTCATTAATGGTAAATTTATTGCTCTATAAGTCTTAGTGTCCATTATTTTGTTGGAAGGCTATCTAAAAATAGATGTTTCAATTGACTCTATACCACAAATCTCACAATGTTGTATAACATGCCTTATGTAAATTTCCAATTCATTTTCTAACATTGGGACATCAATGCAACCAAAAATCTCCCTTGGTTATGCAAATTCAACATAACCAAAAGTAATTTTTTCATCATTTGCAAGAGTTATACATTTGTGCAACAAATGTACCCTTCTCCAAGCAAAATTTTTTCTTAGGCTTTGAAATATGATAGGATCATTGATATATCGAATAAGTGAATCCAAGTAAGGGTTTTATTATTGTAATAGTTGTATATACAGAACTGAACTCAAATTATTTTGACTTTGTTTTATGTCATTGTCTATAAAAGATATGTTTGTGACGTGTTGCATTATTCTTGTGCTCCATATAGTAAAAATATCAACTACATCTCCCAAATTATCTGTAGACACTGGAATTGTGTCTACTCCCTTGGTCAACTCCCCCTTGGTCCCTTTCCACTTCAACATGCCCCCTATGTCTTACTAATTTAAAATAATTATCTTTTTTGAATTAATAATTCCCTCTCTCTCTCTCCTTGACACCTCACCTCACCTTGGATACCTCTCCTTAGATCCCTTCATCACCCCATGCCAAGTCTTAAATGCCTAGACCCCATTTCCTTTATCCCACTCATCCTCTCGCGCTCATTTAACTTACCTTCAACTATTTTCCCATGACCAGTTGACCTCGACAGATGGAAGAATGGACAAAAGGCTATTTTTAGCCCTTTTTCCTATTCTTGGGCTGTCAACATCGGTCAGTAGTCAGCCGATGTCAGCGGTATTACTGGCATCAGTTTCCTTCAAAACTGCATTTTTGCATTCAGAACGCGGATCTGCAAACCCTTCAATCTTTCAATCTGCCAATCTTTTCCAAACTTTTGATCAGCCAACCTTCCAATCTTCTAACCTCTCTTGCTCCCTCTCTCCCAAATGCACAGTAAGCATCACAGGGTATAGGTATTTTGCATCAGTCACTCCACTCTGCAGGGAGTCTTCTACATCAGCAACAAGCATTCACTCCTCTGGTTCTTCAACAAACAAGAGCTAAGTATTCTCCTTTTCTATCATTTTAATAGCTTAGGATGTATTTGTAATTAGTTTCTTCTTACTACTTCCAAGCAATATTATCAACCAGACAAACCTTGACTTTCAACTAGACCAGACCTGACTAAACTTCTTCCCAGAGAGGCTGAGAGGCCTTTCTCCTACCCTTACCCCTTTTCTAACAACATATCCCCTACATTAGTCCCTTCTAAAGACTCTATCTACTATCTCACCACCCTACACAGACTCTCAAGCTACCACATACCATTCTCCAGACCATTCTGTCAACGAGAAACCTGTCCAGACCCTGTCCAAGACCATTGCCCCAACTGACACCGGCCACCAAGCCCATTGCCCCTACCGACGTCGGTAGACTAACCAACATTGGCAACCTAAAAAATTGATGATGGCAGACTAACTGACATCGGTGACTGTGAGAGGCAGACATTAGAATACAGGTATGCATTACCTTTATTTCTTTTGTTTAGTCTTTCATTATTTCTATCTAGCAACATTTTACTTTTTATCAATCAATAGACTATCACCTCTTCAGGAAGTCTTTGCACTTCTGGGATCAAGATTTGCTTGATAGTCTACCACCTATCTATCTAACAATTTTCTTGTTCAAGTCTCTTTCTTCTGTAGGTGTCATCCTCCACAGCCAAAGAGGAGTCCCTTCAATTGTCTGGATAACGGTGTGTAGACCTCATCCGGGTATCATCTAACCCTAGACCATTTCATTTAGTTTTTTATTCCTTTTGAATGTGAAAGTGAAAACTTGTTAGAAACATTCTGGCATGCCCAGTGGGACCCTAGGAGTTTTCCTTGGGTTCATTTATTTTTCTTCTAAAAACAAACATTCATATAGGTGCATTAGATCTCTCCTTGCATCTTTTTCTTCTATCTTTTCTAAAAAGACACCATCAGCAGAATCCTTCTTTTTCTTTCTTTCCTGCATCTTAGACTAGTCAATTCATACTCTTCAACCTTTTCTCCACTTGTTTGCATCCGAACACACATTTCAATTTGGGCTTAAAATCTTTTGCATTTCATCTCTGTTTGAATGCATACTTAGCTCTCACATCTAGTAACTTAAAATGCATTATGAATTAATATTAGTGCACTTATGTTACATGACCAGACCACTTTCACAACTGAAACATCTTAACACACCTGAGACAAGGTCCGACTAGGATTTCATCACCTAGCGGATACCTTACCCGTCCCAGCAATCCCACTTAAACTTCACTACCAAGGGGAAAGCCCACTCTATTCTCTGGCAGAGGATAATCTCTAGGGGAAGTATATACTGGCTAAATGAGACCAAATTACCACTAGGCTCATGAAGTGAGGGGAGCTTGCTCCTTAGCACCAGGCCACGTACGAAACCTAACACAGATCTTGAACACCTAAACTAACCTAAAACCAACCTTAGACTACCTCTTCTAGGACCCGTTCTATAAGCCAACTTCCCAAACACACTCTAAGGCATAAGCCAACATGATTCTAAAAGTTTATTCTTAGGATTCAATGCTTAGGGTCTGCCTGTCTCCATTTACTTTTCTGTCTTTATCTATTTTTTTGAGCTAGTGAGGACATTTTCTTCTTTTTTCCAAAAACTTTCAAAATCTCTGAGTTTCTGGAAAAACACAGTGACTGACATCAATTTTACCACCAACATCAGCAACCTATCTTCACTAACATTAGTTATCTGACTGACATCAGCAACCTCTTTCACTGACATTGGTCTTTCTACCGACGTCGGTCCCTGTCATCAATTTTTCTTCTCAAAAATAACAAGCTTAAAACCTGACTTTCTTGCTGTCCAACACCCATCCTGGTTTTTTGAGACTGAAAAACATAGTTTCTATAACTTGAATCTTTTGCCTTGGATGGTTTTGACATGTAGTCAAACCAATACTTTTGTTGATCACACGAGGCAACAACTGCTTCCACCTTCACCTTCCATGACTAGTCCTTTAATGGAGTATCATTCAGAGACTAAACTAACTCCTCCTCGACCAACCCCGACTCAACCATCTATTATTCTCAAAGGGGATCAAGACTTTGAAAGGTTCCTTAACCTCAATGTCAAGGCCCTTTAACATTATCTCATGAGAAGCCAAATGCGAGACTCTTCAGGCAACCTAGTCTATGGGATGCCAACCTCCTTAACTGAAGCGACAACGACATTGATAGCGTCCGCTACCCCACCCATGACCACTCTAGCCTTTACTTCAACCATCAACCTGACCATGTCCTATCTTCAAAGTGTGGCTTCTCCTTCTACCCCTGGGCCCACTTCCATTGGGGTTTTGGCCCCCCATCAACCATAGACTATTCAACAAAATTCTACCCCTTTCCAAAATCTAGTTGTCTCCATCCTACCTACTCTTGCCCCTATCAACACAAGAGTAAATACCTACCCTTCAACTAGTGCTGCCACCCCTCAACCACCTTTGGTGGCCCCTATTCAATTTTTGCCCTCTAACTCCATGGCACAACCACCCCTAGCTTCCACATTTATCCCAATGACTAGTTATCAATATGTTGTGCCTATACAAGCACAACTGACTACGTCATATGCCTCTTCTAGCACCTTCCAAGCACCTTACAACCTACGGGGCACCCCATCTGCCAATCCATTAGCTGATCTCATCAAGATGCTGATGGACAAAATGTCTAGTCTTGAGGCTTCCATTTTTGGTTCAAGCAATGTCCTTTCATATGACCAAATTTACAACGAACCCATCCATCCCTCCATCCCAATCCGACTGTATCCCAGTCAGTGGGAACTTCCTAAGTTTACTCACTTCTAGAGTAAGGAAGACCCACAACAACATCTACGAGCATTTAGACATGCTTATTATCTCATAGCCCATGATGATGCGTTACTGCTACACACATTCCCCATGTTGCTTTCTGGCCCTACCCTTGACTGGTATAGCTCTATTACCAGTCACTCTCTCTTTTCCTTCACTCAACTCACCCAATTATTTCTTGACCATTTTTCAATCAATATCACCAAAAAGGTCTCCATTACAGACCTCTACTCTATCAGGTAGTTTGATGACGAATCTATAGCCAATTTCGTCACCCATTGGAGAGGCTTAATCAACCAACTCTCCTTCCCTTTACCTCAACCTGAGCTCATTGAGCTCTTTTCTCAAGCATGTGCCACACACATCTCATCCACCTTACAAGTTCAAACATTCCACACTTTTGATGAAGCTTTCACCATGGCCTGAAAGCTTAAACTCCATGCTATTGAAGAAAATAAGGTCAAATTGCGTAATACCAATGCAAAAGCCAATGACCCTTCTTCTTATAGACCTTCTTCTTCTACCAATTCCAAATCCAAAGGAGTGGCAAACACTGTGGTCATTAGATCATCATCCTCTACAACGACCGACCAATCTCAACCTTCAACATCACAAAACATCACAAAACAATTTCAACAATGGTACATACAGTGTCACTACACTCTAATTAGAGAATCATACGCTTTCGTGTTGGAAAAACTCATCAAATAGGGGGTCCTCAATCTCCCTCAAATCTAACCACCTCAATTCAACCCTTCAAAAGCCATCCCTACATGGTATAGGGAAAATAACTTCTGTCACTATCACTGTGTCCAAGGCCATGACATAAACAACTACCGAACCTTCAAGAAAATTGTCCAAGACATGATAGACAAGGGGGATCTTGTTTTGGATAACCCAAATGCACCACCCAATCAAAATATCAACATCTTCAGACAACCCTTTTCTAACCATCATCCTAGCCAAAATAATGTCTAGCCCATGGCTGGTAGCTCCCAAGAGCATAATATACGCACAGTCAACACAGTCTCATCTCTTGTCCCTGACCAACCTCCTCCATAGGTAGAAGAGATTTCTTCTCCTATTAGTTCTCCATCAACCTCTCTTATATTAGGGGATGCTTCAACCATACCAATGCCATTAGCCCCACCTTCATCCTTCCTCCTACCAATGGAGGACCATACCCTTCCTACTCCTCAACCACAAGTAGAAGGCACCATCATCCCTGCCCTCAATCCTCTTGAGGAGTCACATTCTCCAATTTCTTCTCCACCAAGAGAAGACCCTGTCTCTTCACCCACTTCGATCAAGGAAGACCTAGTGATGGTTTTATCTTACCTTTTGCCTAAGATCGCTACATCTCACTCACCTCCATCCACATCTGAACCCAAACCCACACAGGCGTCCACCATGCTAAAAGAGATTAAATCTCTTGGTGTTTTCCCCATATCTAATCTTGCCTCACACAATAGTGGCCCTCAAACCAAACCAAAGAAGGACACTAAACCACACTAGAGAACTCCTCCCCCACCTTCATCACTGCCCTCTATTTTGGGCCCGCATCCATCCACCTTAATAGGAGTGCTTCCTACTCCAACACCTCACAGAGGCAAATTGCCTCCATTATCCCCTTTACCCATTAAACATATATTTCCTCTAAAATAACCAATGCCTCCTACACCTCCAAAATAAAAGTCATCAACCCCTACTGCAACAAAACATGTAGACCCATTGGTGGGTTCTTATGCCTTGCTGTTATGACAATTATTGCAGTCTTCTCACATCAGTCTTCCACCTCTTAAACCATACCAATCTCTCAAACCAAAACTACCTTGGTTTGATGACACTAAAGTTTGTACATATCATCACACACTGGGACATGACACTGAGCATTGTTATGCCCTCAAGGTTGTCATTCGCCAATGCTTGGAGAAAGACACCCTTCTTCTTGACCATATTATCAACAAACCTTCAACATATTCCCATGCTTACCATACCTCCTCACCTTCACACTCATCAACTCTCAGATCAAGACCATCTTGGTTTGACAACACTAAATTTTGTCACTATCATCGCACACTAGGACATGACACTGAGCGTTGTTGCACTCTTAAAGCTGTCATTCGTCAACACCAAAAAAAGGATACCCTTCTCATCAAGGATCCTCTTAACTACCCCTTTACTAAATCTTTGACACCATCACATGCCTCAAAAACATCATCACCTAAATCGAGATCTCAACACCAGACTATGGTCCCTCCACCACCTTTAACCCCATTATTTGAAATCAACACAGTCAATGTGACCACCAGCCCACCAACCCAAAAGGATAAAGGGAAAAGACATGTTTTTATCCCTTGGACATCCCCATCTACCAAGCCTTCACCACAACCAAAACCCAAGATTACTGTCTTGGGCACATCTCGACCAACATCCTCAAAGACAATCCCTAACTCCATGGTGAAACAACCTCACCACATGACCCCTATGAAGATGCCTTTGTATGATCTCATACAAAACTCTCCATAGCATCATCAAACTTTGATCCAAGCCTTATAATCGATGGAGGTCTAGCCTGATGACCCCCAACCATTAGCCACTTTAATCAAATCATTACCAGCTGTTGCCTCTATCACCATCAGTGATTTTGAGATTCTTGCCTCCAATTTGGTAGATCAAGATCTCGCCCTCTTAAACTAAATCTATCAAACATTCTCCCTAGCAACTGGGGGAATTTGACCAAACCTCGACCGACCTTGACCAAGCCTCGACTGACCTCGACCAAGCCTTGACCAAGCCTCGACCAAGACTCAACCAAGATTTGACCAAACATTGACCAAATATCAACCAGCCTCAACCAAGCATTGACCAAACATCAACCAACTTCATGTCCAACATCGACCAAACATCAACCAACCAAATAATGACCAATCATCAACCAAGCATCGACCAAGCATCAACCAAACATCGACCAAACAAAATATCAACCAACTTCTTAGTCATCTCCAACACGTGACCAATTTGGAAAGAAGTAAACAAGACAAGTTTGCTCCTAATTGGATCAGACCTTACATCATAACAGACAAGTATGGTTCAGGGACTTATCATCTATCTTCTTTCGAAGACTGGCCAAAAACTAAGCCCCTTAATGACTTGCATCTATGACCATTCTACTAATAGTTGAGTACTCGTTCACTTGACATTTAACTTGAGCTCGTCCCTTGAGTAATCTCGGTCCTCTTAATCCTCATTCTTTTCAACCTTATTCCCCCAAACAAGCCCTATGTAACCCTTTTATAAAGTATGAATGCTTTGTCTTAATAAAAGGGAGCCCTTACACTTCTATAGTCTTATCCATGACTAAAAATTCTGTCAAAAATAAATTTGGATGTCAAAATATCAAAAGGTCACAAACTCTAAAGGCAAACTACTCCCTCAAAGGACAACTATACTATCATTGTTGTAGCTAATAGACTGCTCCCTCGAAGGACAGCTATTCAAAGCCCTTATATATAAAGCAAAAATATAGACCACTCCCTCGAAGGATGGCTATGCCTAAACTCTTGCTACAAATAGCACTCTCAGAAGCTTCCCACATCGATCAGCTTCACAAATGACCATAAAACAAAATGACATCTCTATGTAGACTTCCCGCATTGATCAGTCTGCCAAAAAAAAAAAAGGTCATGGACTTGGCTTGTAGTCGTCTCAGGGTCACCTATAAAAGGGGCAAGGTTATTCCTACCAAAAAAGGGTTACCCTATCCTCATATATCATATCACCTGCTCAAGGGATTTTGAGCTCATTTTAATGTCAAAGTGATTCGATTACCTCCCTAACACAACCAATTGTCAACGACGTGATGCATGAATGGGGCTTTTGGATCTAACAACCCTTGCCTTTATCATTATGGTCCGTGTTAATGAAAGGGCAAAATGCCTTTCACTTTTTCCACACTTTGGTCACATTCAACCAAATCATTTGCCAACAAACAAAAACATTTTCAGACCACCAACATGACATAGTTTATTTCACATAGTTTCTATGGACAATAATACACATAGAAACTATTGACCACGCAATTTATGTCAAGAATAAACCATTACTTGCTGAAGCATAAACAGACTTCTTTCATTTTTAGCATACATCCATTGCCCAATATGGTCAATTGCTAGGGATGAAAGACCACTCACCAATGTTACAGAATACACCATCACATAATATGGAAAGGGCTGTAACATCATCATGCCCCAATCATCAACCATTTTGACTCCTCGCTTGAACTACATTGGTCTGAGGCCCTTCCAACAAGGGCTATGTAGGCAGTGCTCAGTTGACATGACATTTTTTGGGGTTAGCTCGGCCACATCCATTTGTTCATCTACTTGATGGACAAACTATCTTACCTTTGACCATGACTTAACTCGTCCAAGACCATCGACCACTTTGACCCTTCCTCCCTTTTGGGGAGAACTACATTGGCTTGAGGTGCTAACAACAGGGGCTATGTAGGTAGCACTCAGTTGACATGGGGTCTTTTGAGGTTAGCTTGGCCATTCCTTTGTCCATCCTTGACCAATGACCTTGGAGATCGTGACTATCTCCTCAGACCATGACCACTTCTAAGACAACTTTGCCTTGGTTGTTTTTGCCCTTGCTACCTCGTGACTAGTTAGCAAATTGTCCCCGACCTCCACAAGTATTGGATTGCACTCCAATTGATCCCCAATACTTGTGGTCTTTTTCATGTTTTCTAAGAGCACTTCCTGAGCTCAGGATACTTGAAACACGATGACCATTGGAACTACAGCTTGGATCGAATAACCCAATCAACTATGACTAAATGCTGGGGCCCAGTTATTTCAATTTTGGCACTCCTCAACCTTTGACCTATGACAATTTGACCTGACCATCTCATGAAGTGGTATGCGCGTAATCTCAACTTTTGTAGCGTTCACACTCCACCTTCACCATATCCATCAATCTCTCTATCAAATCAACACCCAATTTCAGGTTCCCTTCCCTCAACTCCCACTTTGAGGGGGAATACCTCATCCCATACCTAGGATAATCAACTCCTATTTTTGTCTTGTAGTTCGTCAAGAATAACCAATAAGATAAAAAGGGGAAAATGTAGACACCAAAATCATGTCTACTCCCTTGGTCAACTCCCCCTTGGTCTCTTTCCACTTCAACATGCCCCCTATGTCTTATTAATTTAAAATAATTATCTATTTTAAATTAATAATTCCCTCTCTCTCTCTCCTTAACACCTCACCTCACCTTGGATACCTCTCCTTGGATCCCTTCATCACCCCATGCCAAGTCTTAAATGCCTAAACCCTATTTCCTTTATCCCACTCATCCTCTCGCGCTCATTTAACTCGCCTTCGATCATTTTCCCACAACCAGCTGACCTCGATAGATGGAAGAATGGACAAAAGGCTATTTTTAGCCCTTTTTCCTATTCTTTGGCTGCCGACGTCGGTCAGTAGTCAGCCAATGTCAGTGGTATTACCGGCATTAGTTTCCTTCAAAATTACATTTCTGCATCCAAAATGTGGATCCATGAATCCTTCAATCTTTCAATCCACCGATCTTTTTCCAATCTTCCGATCAGCCAACCTTCCAATCTTTTGACCTCTCTCACTCCCTCTCTCCCAAACGCATAGTAAGCATCATAGGGTACAGGTATTTTGCATCAGTCACTCCACTCTGCAAGGAGTCTTCTACATTAGCAACAAGCATTCACTCCTCTGGTTCTTCAAAAAACAAGAGCTAAGTATTCTCCTTTTATGTCATTTTAGTAGCTTAGGATGTATTTGTAATCAATTTCTTCTTACTACTTCTAAGCAATATTATCAACCAGATAAACCCTGACTTTCAACTAGACCAAATCTGACTAAACTTCTTCCCAGAGAGGCTAAGAGGCCTTTCTCCTACCCTTACCCCTTTTCTAACAACATATCCCCTACCTTAGTCCCTCCTAAAGACTCTATCTACTATCTCACCACCCTACACAGACTCTCAAACTACCACAGACCATTCTGTAAACCATTCTATCGACTAGAAACCCGTCCAGACCCTATCCAAGACCATTGCCTCGACTGACGCCAACCACCAAGCCCATTGCCCCTACTGATATCGATAGACTAACCAACCTTGGCAACCTGAAACACTGACGATGGCAGACTAACCGGCATCGGTGACTGTGAGAGGCAGACATCAAAATATAGGTACGCATTACCTTTATTTCTTTTGTTTAGTCTTTCATTATTTCTGTCTAGTAACATTCTGCTTTTTATCAATCAGTAGACTATCACCCCTTCAGGAAGTCTTTGCACTTCTGGGATCAAGCTTTGCTTGGCAGTCTACCACCTATCTATCTAACAATTTTCTTGTTCAAGTCTCTTTCTTTTGCAAGTGTCATCCTCCACAGCCAAAGAGGAGTCCCTTCAATCATTTAGATAATGGTGTGCAGACCTCATCTGGGTATCATCTAACCCTAGACCATTTCCTTTAGTTTCTTATTCCTTTTGAATGTGAAAGCAGAAACTTGTTAGAAACATTATCCACAAAATCTATAAGAAATATAAGTGGTAGAATGAAATCAAAATATTTAGTCACATTAACACTTACACATCTAAAAGATATTTACTCATTATGACATGTGGAAGTGAGATTTATGGGTTCTAGAGATTCAACATCTAGACCTGCCACTTTGTGTATTCTTCTTTCACCAATGACCTTACCATTATTTATGAGAGAAACATAGTCTCCACATTGGAAAGCCATTGACATATGATTTTTTAGCCTAGACATTTGCAAAAGACATGAGAAGAGTTGTTAATTAGGTTATTTATAAAGTCAGTCCAATTTGTACTTGTCTGTATGAGATAAAGCTATATTTATATTAGAACATAAGCATGGAGATATGTTAAAACCTAAAAATGTTAAAAAGGTAATGTATAATTTTTTTGAATGACATAGTTTATGTCAATCCAAAAAATAATAGCTTTTAATATCATATACTACATACTTCAATTCTTGATTCATCCTAATATGAAGGTATCTCCTAAGAGATATTTTAAACATGCATCAGAGCAGGATAACCATGTAGAGAAAAATAGATAATTAAATCAATATTTAACCATGCATTTTATTACAATACAAAATGATAATAGGCAATGGGGGTTTTGAGTGAAATTATGGAAAATGATTACCTTCTTATATTTTGGGATCCTATATTTGATTTTAACCTCTATTGTGAACCCAAAAGTTTGAAGGTATCTCTTAGGAGATACCTTTCAAACAATCATATGGGTACCCTTCAATGTTTGAAGGTAGTACTAGGTGATACCTTGAAGGGCCTTGTAATACCTTCAAGGGTACCCATGATATTAAGCTTAAGACTTCATTTTTCAATAGTAAAGGACATGTGGCATGTACCCATGAACCCATGACATTACAACACTCAAAAAATATTTCAATTTCATTGAGCGAGTGACTCTTCATGATTATGCCAAGTGTCTCCATCTCATTTGACTGACAGATGGAACTTCATGTAAAAAATATTAAGGATATGTAAGAAGCACTATGGTAACGTGTGTCTCCCTCTGAACTACCTTTGAATTATTGTTAAAAATGAGGCCCAGTTCCTTGGGCTAATGACACACCTTTTATTTAAATAAGAACTCCCTTTTTTCCTAAAGAACATCATAATAACACGTGTCATCAGCAAAAGGGATTGAGACTTTAAGTTTGTGGCCACACTCACCTATGCATTCAGTTGTTATGAGTCCATGAGGAACCTAAGCACTAGCTTCAAGTTTATGGCTGCATTCTTTATTCTTTCCCAATAAGATACATATAATTATTGGACCATGGGGAGGATACTTATGGGCTGGGAGTGGGCGATGAGGTCATTCTTTAAATGTTAATTTTTTTGGTCCTTAGTTGAGGAATCTTATTCCATCTACTGATGTATCTATTACTACACACTTGAAGAGTCCAAGAGGCTCTTATGGGTATGCATAATACAACTTATTAAATGCATTTAATAATTTAGTCTTAAATGCAAAACATCATTGTTTGTACTTTGTTGAAGAAAGGAGATTAAGGAGCAATCTAGTAAAAAAAGTACATCAATTTCAAATTAAGTCCAAGAAAGTAGAAACAACAAAATAGGTATGGTAGAAGGACTGTTAATGGTCATGAAAGACCATTAATGGCATATCATTTCAAAATATTGCATCTTGTTTGAGGTAGATCGAGTTGGGATAAAACACGTTATAGGGGAATTTAAATATTTGTGAGACAAAAAGGTCACTATCAATGCCAAAATATTAAAGATGTAGAAGAATACTCATGCATAAGTAGTTAGTGCATTTAAAGAGGTTAGAAAGAGAAATTTGGATGCTAAAAGCCATAAAATAAAGTGAAGGAACCATGCAAAATATTATAGACTTTGGTGAAGAAGAGTATTCTACTATCTGCTCTTGATATACTCTTGTGTGAAAAAATCAATACCCAAATTTTAGTAGAACAAATCAATCAAACAGTATAGATTACAGGTTTAGTCATGGATATGAGAAAGTTTTTTATCCTACTCATAGATGCAAATAAGGTGAAAATGACAATTGGTCTGGGTCTTCAACAAACCAAATTCAGTAACCCAGATCCATTCCACTTCGTGGAAATGACCAAAGTTACTCTCTTCACCCTATTAACACAACCAGGTGCATAAGTAGGAGCTCTTGCACTTTAACATTTGCTTCAAGGTTTTGATACAGAGAGGCTAATCAAGTTACCTACATTTGGGAAATTAGATAAGGTCATACATCCCTTGTTAATAAGATACAACTAAGGGCTTATTCATTTATCCATAGATATCACCATTTAGATCAATGTGTAGACCATGGCGAGAGCCACATGCCTCCCAAATTATGGAAAACCATTATTATGATACAAGTCCACTACACTAATAATTTATCCATATGTTCGGTATAATTTTCCCACTAGGGTAGGTAGAGGAACCTTAATTGAATTCATTGAGGATGTTACAATGCACATTCTGGTAGAGTGTATTACAAAGAGGTTTTGGTTGATAACAAAGTAGACCAAGTAGCCACCAAAAGGAGTAATTGACATTGTATATCACATGATAAAATAGAATGAGAACTTCAATTTGCTTGAGTTCATCACATCTGAGCTTACCACTAATATCAATAAGGTACTTGCAGGTAGCTCACACAATTTTCAATATCTATTTTTGGTTTTATTGTTATACTTCACCTAATGGAAATCCCCGCTATGCCAAGTTAATGTTACTATGGACTTTTATCCTGATAATACCCTCATAAGCATCACTTAGACTAAGACAAGGCAATATTATGAGAAACTAGGGTAGTTTAACACATGGTGGCTTGAGGCTCTAGCTTTGATCAGGTCACACTCTCAACTTTTATAGGATGTTATGAAATATTTGGGGAAACATGTATTGGTAACTAAGTTGTACAATGGTATTCAAGTCAAGGTGCATGAGTTGGCCATGCCAAAGTTGACTCCATGCACTTTTTCATCATAATGGTTGAAGCATAGGCCAAAGTATGGAGTTAGAGATCTCTAGTCACACAACAAGGCCAATAAGAACAAGAATAATTTCAATTAGTTGTATAATCATAGGCCTCACCCTAGTAGTCTGTGGCTCCTCCATAGCAAGAAAAATGCAAATGGAAGGGACTTGTATAAAGAGCCTTACCACCACTAACTAGAAAGATATAAAGGAAATTCAATTCTTGGTTGGATAACCCACATGTGCCAAAGATAGCTTTGGAGTATGACCTTAAAATGTTGTGGGTTGATGAATAGGAAGTTTTTCAATTCATGATTGAAGACATCAGTCAAAAGGTATACGATAAGGAGTTATTTTTCTAGAAAGCAATGCATACTTTCCAAGCATGGAATAAGGCAAGTAGTGACTATTTATTTAACATTACTCAACCCCATCCCTCTATTATTATGGATACTATAGGTCAAGAAGAAGCTCAGCGTAAACTTGTGTCAAAAATTTTCAAAACCAAAATCTGGTTCATCATCTACCCACTTTGTATATCTACTAGAGGAAGGGAGCCTAATATGGCTATTAATGCACAAAAAAGGTAATCATCATCAAGTGAGTCCTTCAACCACCATACTCAAACATTTGGTATCTTTTAGAGAACCAACCATAATAATTAGTTCCCATCAGGTGAATTTTAAGGGCATGATGAGATACAAGGATGCACTTGTCCCTCTGGTAGAGTTTAAATTTTTTTCATGCACAAAGGTATCGTGGTTATAAAATATAAATATTTTAAGCACTCACAATATTATATGGAAATAAATTATTTATATGTAATGGAGGGGTCCCCAAATACCACTATCTAAATGAGATCCATTGCACTTGCTTCCACTTCCATGGAGATGTCTTTGGATGTTTTGTAGCTGCCATTGTCTAAAGAAATTAAAGGAGTAGATGCATTCCAAAAATCCATTACATGAAAGGCTTCTAATTTGGAACATATGGTATTTAAGCTACATGAGGAGAAAGTGAAAACACAAAATCAAATTATTAAGGCTAGGTATCTCATCAATGCCTCTTGTCCTTATCTAGTTGTGAAAATACTTGGTGATCAAGTAATGTTCGAGGAAAAACAACTCATTATGTTGCTGACTTAGCTAACAAAATATTGGGTGAGCAAACATAAACTATGTACCCAATGGTAGGCTATCCATGCTGAGATAGAAGACATTTTCAAACTTATAAAGGAATATGTATAGGTCTTGGATACAACTGTGCATCAAGATAAGTAGATTACATAGGGAATGCTTGATTAGAGGTGGCATCTTGACAAATCCTTATATTTTGATAAACCAAAGTTTGTAATGGTGGATAAAGATAAAGTTGTGAATGATCGAATAGCTATCGGAGAAACACTGAATGATGTATCTCAACAATTTTTAGAAGCTAGGGATACCATGATGAAGAATTTATAGGTCTGATAAAATGAGACAATGTGCAACACATTTGCATCAATTCAAGCCCTAAGGATTGCAAACATGTTGGATGATATTGTGTCAGATATCCAACTTAAGCTATCAAATGCTAGAGACTTCCTTATCATCATAGAAGAAGTAGATGTGTATAATTTGATGGTCATTCAGATTCCACTATGAATTTTGCTTACCATGGTGTGGGAAGTACTTGATAATTGGAAAATGCTCAAGCATGACCTCTCATAGGTTGAACAAGATATTGTGCATATCATAAAGGAACCTAAGTTCACTCCATCATAGGAGCTCTAAGTAATTTTACAGAAGAGAAAGATGGATACAAAGGCGCAGTCTGGGCAGCCGCAACCCACATAGTAAGTAAATGTGTATTACAAGTTTTATAGTTTAAGAAATATAAAGGGTAGTAGGAAAGTATGGAAAACCAAAAAAACTAGAGTGATTACTACCACTTTTGTGAAAGGCTAATCTTTTCTAGCTTTAGCTAAGATTAGAGTTTATATTTTGTCTCAAGATGAAATAATAGTTTAAATCCATGAAAGTGTTGAACATGGAGCAGGGATATGTGTGTAGCGTATCATTTTATCATTTATATAATCTATTAGATGTCTTTGGCCTTGTTAGGCAAGAGATAGATATAATAAAGCCAAGTCTCTTTTTTTTGTACGTTGGAAAGCTATAATGTGAAGAGACAGAGTCGTGTAAAAAGATATATATATATATATATAGTAAAAAAATCTTAGGAAAAAACTAACATCAGAACAATATTGCATTACATCATATCACTATATATATATATATATATATATATATATATAGTGATATGATGTAATGCAATATTGTTCTGATGTTAGTTTTTTCCTAAGATTTTTTTACCTATGCATGGTGTATAGTGTTTATCTATTTTTTTTGGCTTGTTTTATATTGTATTATGATTTTTATGATCCAAAATTCTTAATTCCATGTTAGTTTATCTTTATATTTGATATGGTGTATAAAATTGAAGATTGTGTAAATTCACTCATGCTATTATGATTCTTTTTTACTTCTTGTTGTGTAAACTATACCTGTAATTTCCATGTTCTAGAGAATTTCCATGAAAATATGCTAACATTCCTTCAACATGCACATGATTGGAATTTTATTTCAAGGTATCTCCAAGAAGATACCTTAAAGGGATTTGTAGTACCTTGTGTACTATAATGCATGTTTGTAAGGTATTAGGTATCTCATAGGAGAGAATTTCAAACATGCATTTGTATTACTTTTAATGGGTATCCTAGTAGATACCTTGAAAATGCACATGATTGGAATTATTTTAAGATAATAGGGCATTTTAATACCTTCAATGGTTCCTCTATTCATAAAGTTATCTCTGAGGAGATACCTTCAAGGTAGCCATGAAGGTATTACATTACCCTTTAATGTATATTGTTTTTTTATTTGATTGGTTAAAAGCTAAGTTAAAGGGGCCCATTCCATTTACAAAATAAATTTGGAAGATAGGCATGACAAATCCAAAGGACAAAAAAGGATCAAAATATTAACCCAAAAACTAAATCCCATGTTGCCAAACTTATGCAAAGTATCAAACAAAAAACCTAAGACCAAAAAAAAAGAGATAGAGAAAGCCCAACTATTCTAAATTAGAATAAAATACCAGATTCTTAGTCATATTACTATCAAATTTGTTTTTCCTTCCTTTGGTATTATTTTTCATGAACTTATCCTTATCTTATTCCTATCTTTTGTGTTTAAGGTTGGTAGACTGGATCTCCAACTTTTCCTGCTTGAGATCCTTGTTAACATCTTTTCTGCTACTCTGAGTTGATTTGTTTCCCTAGGGAGTACATTTCAGATGATCTTTGCCTAATTTAGAGGTTGTTGAAACAAGATCCAGGAGCCCTTATAACTTTTTTAACTCATATATTATTTTGTTGCACAAATGTTTCTAGATGAAAATCTTTGTGTGTAAATTTTAAAGGGAATTTGTAATATATATCTTATCATTTGAATCAAGAACCCCTCTACGTCTAGTATATAATAAAGGTACATAGGTGGGACTCCATATGTCCAGTCTAGGCTCTTATTACATTATTTAGGTGTAATCCCCAACATTTTGTTCCTCTAGTTCATGATTAGAAGCTGACTCTATGAAAAATTCCTCCCCCTTCAGTTTCTTCCTTCTCACTAGGGATATCAATCACCTTAGTGACAATTTTGGACTATTATAGTTCCCCTTTCTTAATCAATATAAAAATAAGACCTTGGTGAATTAATTTTGCTAAAGGGTTCTTCTTAAAGTTTAGTATCAAAGATTCCAAGGATTGCAAAAGAAAAAATAGAATGATAATGGTGTAGCCTTTGAAATTGTTGAGTAATAAGAAGTGATGGGAAAAAATCACAGTATGTTTTCCTTCTAAGGTAATATACCTAATTATTTGGAGGTAGACTTCAAGCCTTTTCTTAGGTAGTTCTGACCTCATGAAACCTTTCTGGGATGAAATCTTGGGTTTCTTATTTTACTTGAAAAAAATGTCAAGAAGTTCCTCCTTTCTCTTCTTGTCTTTGAATGCTTTGATGCCAAAACAATGCATCTTAGTAGTATCTTTGATGAGCTCCTCAATGATCAAGATTCTCAAGCCATGCATACGTACTTCATGATCTTTCCATCTATGAGTGAAGTCCCTAAAAAGCCCTATGTCATTCCCAATGAGTCATTCCATGAAGGGAGCCAATCCACCTTTGACCATTTTATTCTAAATATATTCATTTTCCTTTACCTTAAAACATAAAATTGGTTCAAATCAATCCTGATCCCCACCCATGTTATGAATTTGTAGACTTCTACAAGCTTCATTATTCAAGTTTTTATAATGGAAATGGATAGGTTATGAGGCTAAGAGCCAAATAAAATAATGTGATGTGAGCCCAAAGAGCCCCAAACATGCAAGGCCTTAGGAATAATTACCTTGCACATGTTAATATCTAAGATCTTGATCCAAATTTGTCTCATCATTAAAAAAACCATCATGACAATGCAATGTGTGTCTTTTTTTTAATTTAATAATTGAGATGATGTCATCAAGAAAATCTCTCTCGTACCAACTAATAAAATCACTTCTTTAAACCTCAAGATTGGAACATATAAGGATTAAATATTAGTGAATGTGTTGATTAAGATAGTTGAGTTCTAGTTGATTCATATTTCTAGATGTGTACTAGTGATTTCATTGGTGTAGTTTTCTATGTGTGTGTAATAGCCACCTCAAATAATTCACAAGCCCAAGCCAAGTTTTTGGAATTATTATTCAAGACTTTAGGTCGTCTTCAAACTTTTTTTTTGAAATGTTTGCATTATGCATTTTGTGTGAAAAAATGTTTTGAATGACTTATGCAAACAATAATGGATTTCCCCTTCACGGTATCTCCTAGGAGATACATTTAATATTTTAGAACTAAATCTCCAAGTTTAAATATTAGATATGTTGAATTTCTATTACACCATCACTTATCCACTTATTATTATATAATATTCACATTGCTTGCCTATTCCCTCACCTCCTAGAGTTCAAGCAAATTAACAAGCCAAACCTCCTAAGAGATACATTTGAAATAAGGATAAGAGTGGATTTATCCAAGTGCAATTTTCTTTTACATGGAAAATGCACTATTGGGTTATATTTTGAATCCACTTATAAGACCTTCAAGGTATCTCCTAGGAGATACCTCTAAAACATGCATAAGATTGGATTTTCCATTTCATGGTATCTCCTAGGAAATACCTTTCAAACAGGTACAAGAGTGGCTTTTTGCTTAAAGAAACAAGTGGAATTTTTCTTTACATGAAAGGCACTACTGGGTGATATTTTGAAGGCCTTTGTAATACCTTCAAGGTATCTCTTATGAGATACCTTTCAAACATGTACAAGAGTGGATTTCCCCTTCAAGGTATCTATCTCCTAGGCGATACATTTCAAATGGGGACAAGAGTGGATTTCTCCTTCATAGAAGGAGTATAATTTTCCTTTACATAAAAGACACTACTGAATGCCTTGGATGAAGCAATATAGGATATGAATATTCACTATGATAAGATAGAAATATATCTAGGTCTCCTTGCATACATTGATTTACTACTTTATGTTTGAAGAAGAAATATTTTGGGGCCCCAAGTGAAATTTCCATGTTGCACATTCAATGTGTTTTGGTGACAGAGGTTAGGAATTGCTTGATGAGATAAATGAAAGACACATGGTTATCTCAGGGGATTATTAAGACTATTATCAAGGAGAGAAATAATCTTGCACCTTTCCCTGTATCAAGAAGGATGGTGCAAAAGTGGAAAGTTGGTTGAGAGTCTGAGCTAGCATCTAAATTAGACACATGATGGGTCCTTGGGGTTTTATTAGTTTCAGGCCCTTTTTGGAGATTTCCCCACTTATCTTTTGGTGGGAAAGGTAAAAAGAGTAACTGATGGCCCAAAATCCTAGATTTGAAAAGAGAAGTGATGACACATGGTAGATCCTCAGGGCTTTTCAAGCTATGGGCCCTTTTTGAAAATTGCCTCACTTACCTTTGGGTGGGTAAGGTGCAAAAGGTCCTCAAAAGCTCAAAAAGTTCTAGAATGAAATTTTTTTCTTATATAAATCCATGTGTTGCAAGGAGGATTTCCTAGCATAAACCTTCTCTCTCCTTTTTTGAAAATAAGTTCAAATGACTTAAAGAGGGTAGTTGGTAATTAACCATTAAAATTCAAAGCATTAATGGTAACCCTAATTTCAAAATGTAAAGGATTATAACTAAGGAAATTGCCTTCATTCAATTTTACCTTTTGTATTCAAATATTCTACTTGCATCTTCAAGCTATTTATGTTCCCTAGCCACGTGCATCATGATAGAGTGATTACAACAAATTCTTCAAAGGTCTTCAATTTTAATTATGCATAACCCTCTGGATTATCAGTAAGTGATTTTATAGATCCTTGTATTATGTTATTTGAGGAGGTTTAAAGGTGTTTTGAGGGTGATCATAGTGAGGAATTCATTCAAGTTCAAGGTATTACACTAAAAGAGATAGGGAATAATGGTAGCTACTTCAGCATCTGTCAAGAGCAACATTATTTCTGTTCTAGATGAAATCAAAGATATAAATGTTTAGGTGTTATAATTTTTAGCCCTATTAAATGTCTTTCAATATCCAAACCCTCTTCAAGTAGTCTTCAATCTTGGAATGAGTCATATCTCCCCTATAACAACATTCCATTTAGCTACCCCATACCTAGAGTTAGTGATTGCATGTACCCAAGTATACCAACCAAACACCAAGACTATCATTAATGAAAGCCAATAAATTGTCTTTTATTTTACTCCTTCATTCCTCAGCACCATGCTTGGGATTCATCCCCACCCTAAAAGTATCACACTCTCTTTAGAGGAATTCTAAGACTATGCAAACAAAAATGACATGACAATATGCGACATTGTCAACTCTTGTTAGCTAGTCAAGAAAAAGTAAAAGGTCTTGAGAATGTCAAAGTGTCTAAAATTGGCATAATTCAAGGAATTACACTAGTATGTGATTTCCATGGTGTTAAGAGTTTATAGGATTCTCACTGTAGAGAAATTTCAACCGTGGATGTCTATAATCTTAATCTATGTTAGAAAAATAGAAGAATCTAGACTAGGCTACCATTCTAATTGATAATATTCATAGGTAGATGATGCAACTCCAATTTAAAATCTACTCAAATGAGGAATTAATAGGTACATTTTACATGTCCTAACTAATTTATAGCTTGGTGCATAATAGGACATTCTAGTGGCTCACCAAGAATCCCAGTGGGATGAGAATAAATGAGGTTTATCCCAAAATAACTCTAGATGGCTTCAAGAATAATTTATGTAGAGTTTATAATTGTTTCTTTAATACTATGATGAGTGTCTTCTATCCTCTAAAAAGCCTCAATAAGATATCCAAGGGGGCTAGAGACATAATTGATAAATATGGCACCTCGTATATTAGATTTAGATCATTTACTTATATCAGGGTAAGTGGCTACTCAGGGTCTCCATAAAAACTATAAAGATACTTGGATGATATAATAGTAGTGATGGAGTTAAGTAGGTAAATGTTGCATCCACATGAGATGATAGAGGTGAAGAAGGTAAATAACCCTTTCAAGTTTTTAGTTAAAATTGAACATTATTCATGTCCTTCTATTACCAAAGCTAATGGAATGGATCACGAGATGGGCCAGTATGTGATTGATAAGATACCATCCAGGCTAAACTATGATATTAGATGGTGGGTGAACACAATGACCAATGTAATTCTACATCAATCATATTTTAAAGACATTTGGTTCATTTTCAATATATAGGAAGATGCCAAAAAGTTAGATTATATGAGACTAATAGTGTAAGGAGTTGTCACTTACAATATCACTCCCATCCCCAAGGATATGTAAGATGATAAGAGGACACTATCTACAATATATAATTAGTTTAATATTAAAGCCTAGGATATCTCATAGGTGGAGTTCACTGCTAAGGAAAATGATTCCATTCTATGGAGGGCCATAACAATCATGAGAAGAACCTTTAGGTGGTTGAAATAACATGGGGTTGATCTCAGTACTTATGACACCCCTACCCTCTGATAACTTAGAAAAGTGTAGGATTTAAAGGGTGTCCTTTCAAAATATAGTGGTGCTCCCTTGGCTCCACTACTAGTGGTGAAGGGTAAAGGGAAGAGAAAGGTTGATGATGTTGACTTCACCAAGCCAATTGATGTGGAATCCATAACCACATCATAGTCCAAGTCAGGATTGTCCTTCTCAAAGTTAACAAATATAGCTGAAAATTAGGAAAAAAATTCTACTGGTGAAGTTACATTGGCTAGTGCTACCCTAATATCCATCACATCAGAAAGAGTTTGAAATTTACTAGCCATCCCAAAAACCATACCATGGTTAATCCAAATGCTATTCCACCTACTCCACTAGAAAAATAGCTAGCCATTTTCCCTCCCCCAAATATTTATTTAAGGAAGAGAGGAGGTAAGAAAGAGGTAGAGTAGATTAAACAAAAAAGAGTCAAAAGGGCTTGGCAGCCTCTAGTTGGGATTCCTAAGAAGAGGAAGGAGGTTGTGTTCAAAAACATACCTTTTAAGGAACTCCCCCTGAATAGGTGAGAGGATCGATCCTCATATGCTAAGAGATTGAGAGATATGAGTGATGAAGAAGACTCATATGAAGATAAACTCATTGTAGAGGTGATGAAAAAACAATGAACATTCACTCCTCCCCAAGAAAGAACTAGGCAAATAACTCCAAAGGAAAGACCCCATACCCTAATTAAGGTCCCAATAGTTGGTTTATTTATATAAGAGGGTCCTTCAAGAGTAGAAAGTAAGGGTGATAAGGAGGAACCTATGGCCTCAATTAATCCCCTCTCTTTTGAATATGTTGTGAAGGTTGGAATTGAGTTGGCCACTCAAGTTCAGGCCCTTCAACAAAATGAATTGATCTCATCAAATATAGATACATTTTTTGATAATGTCATCACCCATCCACCAAGCCAAAATAATCAAAGTGAAGTTAAGGAAATGAATAAATATGATAAGAAGGATAAGGTGGAGCCAGAGTATGATACTCAAGTCACCACTAATCCTGAAGGGGTGGTTACACAAGAAGGACTAAAAATAGCTCCATAGGCATCACAAGTTATGCCTTCCCCTCCAAAGGTATCAAGTTAAAAACTAGAGGAGAAGGAAAAGTATACAGGAAGGTGGGGGAGAAAACTTGCAAATGGGTACCCCTACCCATGCAAAAATAAATAAGTAATTGGACCAACCTAGTAAGGTGCTAAGGAGAGTGATTTAGGTAATGTTGCTTCAATTTAAGAACCTCAAGGTCTCCTTCCTCACATCAAGGTCCATGATACAACCCACAATAAAGGTCCAGAGGCTATTATTAGTGAAGAGTTACTTGAAGGAAACAAGGAGGTCACCATAGACTTATTTATACCTAAGGCTCAAACAAATAAATAAGGTGAAGCAGGTGTGGAACCTTCTAGTTAGCTAGTAGGATGATGAAGCTCCATTGAAATTTTGCTCAAGGAGTCTCACCAATTTGGTCTATATTTTGAAGTTTTGGAGTAGATAGAGCTAAATCTAGAAGGGGAACCTGGAGCAAACAAGGGTGGTGAGGAGTTGGAAAGTGATGAAGAAATCAAATAGTTTATGTTAAGTACACAACCCATTCTTATGGTACTTCCTACATTAAGTACTATAATGACACCACCCTTTTATGCCTAGTATATCAATGGGATTTCAAACCAAACCCCTTATTTGGGTTGAGGAATAGGTCAAACAGAAGGACATTATGATTAAAATTGGGGAGATTGATGCACTAAAGCTCACTCAAGCATATAAGGCCAAACCTGTCAATAAGGCCAAGACACATTCACTACCATAGGAGAAATGAATGTGGAGGTAGCCATTCCCTTGCCAGATGCTTTGAAGAAAGATGCTCCCCTTGAGAGTTATATTGTTTGTAGCTATAGTTTGGGGGAGCCATCAAGGAATGAGTTAAATAACAATTCATAGGTTTTAACAAACATGGTGGCTCATAGGATTGATAAAGACAAAGCCACCATGGAAGATTTAAAGGCAAAAAAGTAGGGTATGATCTAGTACTTATAAAAGATACTAAGTGAGCCCAAGGTAGTAACTCCAAATGCTAGTATTAATCTAGAGGATCCTCTCTTCTCAATAGAGTCATTTGATTTTGGACAAATTGATGATTTGAAGTCTAGAGGAAGAATAATAAATAAATGTAAAGAAGATATATGCACCATGGTAGAAGAAATAATCCATTCAGTATTGAATGCTTGAACAACATAGTGAATAATAAGAGGGAGTGTGATGTTCAAATGCTTTTTTATGAGATGGATATCAAGATGTGAGAGGAGGTCCAAAATAAAATGGATGAGTTTTGTAAGATGAACACATATACTTTGATCATAAAAAAGATCATTACTCCCAATGATCATAAGAAGCCCAAGGAGTGTCAACTATAAATCAAGCATCATTTGATGATGCTCAAAGATGACATCTTCAATTTAAAAGGAAAATATCAGTCCCTCAAGACTGCAACAAAAGAGATCAATGTTGCATTAAGGAAGATGGTAAGCCTTGATGGTGCAAGTGAATTCAAGGAAGAGATGATACACATCACTCTAAAAACCCTCATCGATGAACCACAAAAGTATTTTGATGTTGGTAAAATAAAATAGTTAGTGTCACTTGAGAAGTCTTGTGACCATCTTAAAGAACTCATTGGATGAAATTAGACCATGCTTTAGAAGATTTCCACCTAGATTTAGGAGTATAGAGTAAAATTCAAATACCAAGTAGGACAAGACCAAGGGAGTCTTGCCTCTATGCTGGAAGGATATACTAGGTATAAAAATAATTTGGTTAAAGATTTTTTCATCCAGATCGACTCTAGAGCATAACTGGATATTTCAATTTTTCTAAGCTAGCACCACTTCTTTCTTCCCTTCCCTCCCTTATTTCTTCTCATTTCCCATTGAAAAATCATTGTAATTAGCTTGATATTGGTATATCCCTTTCATTTAGTTTTTATGTAATCATGAGTATAGGAAAGGGTTGTTTTTATATATTATGGAAGAGGACAAAGGTTTTGTTTTGTCCCTTGTGAGATCTTCTTCCATGTAGATAACTATAAAATATCCTGCCAAATTGGAGGATAAATTTTTCCATCATCACATGATCATGAGAATATCCATGCATGTTTTGTTTATACATTATTCCAAACTCTTATTTGGATTAATGGACATGTTTTCAGATGATCATGGTTTTACCTCTTCTAATATTTCTATGAATTGTTGCTTGTGTTTCTATAATAGGTTCAATGGACATACTTATGTTCTTTCAAAGGTTTGTCCTAGGAGATACCTTGAAGGGACTTAGAATACCTTCCATGTTAATTTAAAATGTCCTTGCAAGGGATTTTATATAACCAAGACACCTTTTTATTTGACAAGAACCCTGATGCACATGATTGAAATTTTCTTTTGAGGTATCTCCTAGGAGATACCTTGAACATGCACATAATTGAATTTTATTTCAAGTTATATCTCCTAGGAGATACCTCGAAAGGCCTTGGAATACCTTATATGTTTTTTGAAAATCTCCTTGCAAAGGATTTGATATAAGCATGACAACTTTTTATTTGGTAAGAACCCTGATGCACACTACTCGAATTTTCTTTTGAGATATCTCTTAGGAGATAACTTGAACATGTACACGATTTGGAATTTTATTTCAAGGAATCTCCTAGGAGATACCTTTAATTTCCTTGGAATACCTTCTATATTTATTAAAAATGTCCTTACAAAGGATTTGATATAACTGTGGCACCTTTTTATTTGGCAAGAACCTTGATGCACATGAGGTATCTCCTAAGAGATACCTTGAACATCCACACATTTGGAATTTTCTAAGAGATACCTAAAAGGACCTTAGAATACCTTCCATGTTGATTTCAAAGGGCCTTTCAAGGTATTTTATATAACCATTACAAATTTTTATTTAGAAAGAACCTTGATGCACACTATTGGAATTTTTTTTCTAGATATCTCTTAGGAAATACCTTGAACATGCACATGATTGGAATTTTATTTCAAGGTATCTCCTAGGAGATACCTCAAAGGGTTTTAGAATACCTTTCATGTTAAAAATTAAAATTTTCCTTGAAAGGTATTTGATATAACCATGACACCTTTTTATTTGATGAGAACCATGATGCAAATGATTGGAATTTTCTTTGGAGGTATCTCCTAGGAGATACCTTGAACATGCACATGATTGAAATTTTATTTCAAGGTATCTCTTTAAGGATATACCCTAAAGGGCCTTGAAATACCTTCCATGTTTATTTAAAATTTCCTTACAAAGGATTTGATATTGATAACTTTTTATTTGGCAAGAACCCTGATGCACACTTAAAATTTTCTTTTAAGATATCTCCTAGGAGATACCTTGAACATGCACATGATTAGAATTTTATTTTTAGGAATTCCTTCAAGGGACTTGTTTTGGATAAAATTTCTACAAAAATTTCCTTGATAGAATAAGTGTAAAGAAATTAGGTCCACCATAACTACCCAAAATAAATAAGGTCAATCAACACATAAAATGTAAAATAGTTTTAGTCTACCCACTCCCTTAATTGGGAGGAGTGGACTGGTCTAAAAAAATGGCCTTCCCTACCTGATGTTTGGATAAAATCCCAAAATAAGCTAAAGGGATTATAAGAAGAAGATAAAAAAGATGTTGTCACAACTTATGATGCATCCTAACTAGATATCCTTCCTCAGGCAATGGATTTGAGGAGTAAGCCTTCTCAAATACCTACTTTCACAATCACAGAGCTCCCCTCAGTGTCCAATTTATTTGATCCTCCAACTACAACTATCCAAAGGGTGAGGAAGAGGAAACTAGAAGATGACCAGGATGTTAGAATCATCCTTGAGGAATGAAAAATAATGTTTTCCCTCACCAAGAGGAAGAAAAAATAGCCAGGATAGTCTATATATGAGGGAAAACTCTTAGACCTAGCTCAAGTGCACAAGGATGTTATGCTGTCCACCTATCAAGGCACTGAGTTAGCTCACCAAGAGATAGAGGAGGAGGTGCAAGAATTAATTGTAAAAATTGAGTAACTTATGGAATAATCCAAGATAATGCACATTTCTATAAGCATTGAAGCTAAAGTTCAAGAGGCCACTTCAAAGTGTTATAACTCATTGGAGGCCATGGAGTTTATGAAGGCTAAGATGTATCCCCATGTGAACTAGGTGAATCAACTATATAACTCTTTGGTTTAAGATAGTGCAAATCTTAAAATGCTAGTTGTCTATACAAGCAACTCTTTCTATAGCCATCTTGATCTTATGGCAATGCTCAAGGAACATAATGCCTTAAACCTAGTTGTCATCCAACATGAGGAGGTGAAGGAATGGTTGAAATTAGTTGGGGATTTAATCCTTGAATATCATGCACATGAGGCTCAACTCTAAATTTTGGATGAGTTAAAATTATCTAAGGTAAGATATTCTACTAGTAAATTGATCATTATAATCAATTTTGATAAAATTTTCTATGAGGCTATAGATGACTTTAAATAGAGCATACAACATTTATCAATCAAAGAGATAGAATATAAGTTAAGAAAATCTTGTATGAATGTAACCAAATTCAATATTTTTAGGAATAAATTCAAAATAACTAAGGATGAACATATGAGACTCCTTTGATAGACAAAGAAATTTCACTAGCCACTGTTGCTTAATTTAGACATTATCCGATAGCATCATGGTGTAGTACACAAAGTCTACAAAAATAGTGAGGCAAATAATAAGTAGGCTTTTGGTGGTGCTACTATATCTTATATGGCTACTTTGACTTCCATGCCAACTAAAGTTCATGTAGTGATCTAGACAACTCAGCCTTGATAGGCTAAAATCCTTATGCATGTACAATTTTTGTAGCGGCCCGTATACTTAGATTTTCCTTGTAATTGGATGAAATCATTGTCAAATTGACTTTATATTTTTTTTATAGGCACACATTTTTTAATTTTTTAAAATTTAATTAATCTATTTGTAACCAAATTATACCCTTTAGATGTCTTTTCCTTTTGAATACAAACACGTCTTGGCATCTTCCAGCTAAACCTTGAGATCATTGATAAATTTATCATATTTTTTGGAATATTTCTTAAAAATACATATCTAGTATTCAATTACCTTAATCATATCCTTTCATTATTGATTCTCATTCTTCAATTGTTTAGCCATCTTTATACCTATTTATAATCTCTTTCAAGTTGTTAAGCTTCCTCCAAAGGACCCACTTTGATACTAATTGTTAAAGGTAAAATCATTGAGAAGGGGGGGGGTGAATCAATGAGCCTAGCTAATTCACCTTTAGTTTTCAAACCCTTTCAAACTCTTAATCAATTACCACAATCATTCATGAAGTATACACATCATTCATAGTAATGAACAAGAGAGACAATGTAAGAACAAGCACATAAATTTAGTTATACATGAGAAACCCTTTTGGGGAATAAAACCCATTAGAACCTACAATTAGACTACTATCCTATAATAAAAAACCAATCTAGACTATCTATAACTGATCAAGGAACTACCATCCATTATTTAGTGAGACTATACTTCCATAAGGTGCTATTACACCTGTCTAGTGGAGCAACCATAATAACTAGAATTTTAACAACTTTCACCTTGCAAGGAAGAAATAACCACCTTAGATGTTGAGCAACCACAAAAACAACTATGGAAAAAATCCACCTTTGAACTAATGTATTCAACACCAAATGATGAAACTATGATTATCGCTCTTCACCTTCAGCAACAACTCTATCACCCAACACATCCTATTGGTGAAAGCACACTATATACTTGACCAAACACACAAATATCAATTAAGACACATTACATATCCAAACTAACCCCACTCCTCAACTCTACACACTTAATGCATCTAAATCCACCTTTTGGATGACTCTTCAATCCTTAGCAACAACTCTATCACCACATCTACAACATGACCAAATGGTCATACACACAGTCCACACACTGATCTACCTCTCAGATCAACCACCAAGCTCACTTAGACATTAAAAATCCTTCACTCACACACAAGACATCCAAACCATCCTTTTGGATGAACCTAAAACTCTTTATTCATCTTTAATTTTCAAGAGCACTATTATGACATCAAATGATCACAATCACCTTTGCTCATCTCTACGTATGCTCAATCAAATCTAGTAGAGAACTTGTACATAGGAACACTATAAATAAATACACAATCGACTTATTAATATTTTTTTATACTTAATATATTTTGGTCCCACCTCTAAATTCCACATATATCATCCTCATGGATTCTAGATCACCTTCTAATAGCTAATTCATTATGAGACATCTAAACAACATCAAAATGAGCTCAAATATCCTTCTTGGGTCACTTACAAAATATAGTCAAACACATAATAAAATTTAGAGCTCAATATATTTGAGTGTAAAAATATTCATATCATCTAAATAGGTTTATTAGAAGTGCCATGGAGTTCTTTACATCTTTGTTTTTCACTCCATCAAGAAATTTGTCCTGGATCAAAAGTTATGAATGAAATACAGAGCACTCATTTTTTCCTTTGTAAATTTGAATATTCAAATTCAAACTAAAGACTAATGTGATCACAACCATATGTCTAACTCCCCCAAACTCATCCATACATAGAAATAATGACATCAACAAACTACCTACTCATATTTCTTGTCACTAGACCAAAATGTCTAGATAAAAAAAATGATCAACCAGATGAAGTCCACTCATTTCCATACTCATTCTAAGCACCTTTGACACCCCATAAGGTCTCCAAAACATGCCCATACCAAAAATATCATCCATCAAATACCTCCCTTATTAAAAAAACTAAAGAATCATGTAGTTATATTAAAGCTCATTAAAATCACACTTTGTCATTGTCATTATAGCATACATGATACCTCATCAACATCCTTGGTCACCTTGGAGACATCATTAACAAACCTCTAATAGTTTCTCCCTCATTTGTAACCAAAATACAATTGTTACCATAATAAATACAAGGAGCCAAAGAATTTGAGAGTTTGCTTGTAGTGTTTTCTTGGTCTTTGTTATTATCTGGGTGATATTTGGGTTGCTAATAGAAATCAAAGGAGATTTGTTGGTCTTTGTTCTTGCAAGGGAACTTTATTTTTTGCCCTACCTTACTCCCTCATTTTGAAAATTTTTAAACATGAATCACTTTAGATTAATTCTTATTATTTATATCCATTTGTTTATTTAAGAGTTTGGGATTATATTAGTAAATACAAATCTATTTACATCATAACAAATTTAGGTGGATTGTGTCACTACCATATTCCTTTTGTCCCTACAGCAAGATTTGTTTGCAAACTAGAAGATGGTAAGTTGTAACCAAATAATCTCTCTAGAGAAATTGAGTGAAGCCCAAAGGTATCACTATCATATTCTTGTTATACCTATAATTTGAGAAATATTATTTTACTATTCACATTACATCTTTGACATAAACACACATCAATAGTTTGGAAGGACCTGAGGATGAATCTATATATTTTGAACCTACTATTTCCTGTCATGCACTTTTAGGTATTACTACTTCAAATATTAAGGTGGTCAGTTTCCTCAAGAAATAAAAGTTGACTATATTTATTTACTTTGGGAGTACACACAAATTCATCAATAGTAAGTTGGCTACTCAATTGGACTATTTCATTTACCTAGTTCTAGAATTTCATATCCTAATTATAGGTGGGGGTATAGTCAATTGTTTTAATAAATGTCATAGTATAAAGCTATGGGAGACTACCTATTATATTATCTTATGTTTTCTATTATCATAGATGGGATTAATAGTTTTTTTAGATTGTAATGGTTCACCACTTTATGCACAATTGAGATGAATTTTGAGTAACTATTCATGCTCATTCATTTAAAAGGAAGGACAATTGAATAATATGGTTTATTGGATAAATCTATGTAATTAGTTAGTTTTTACCAAATGATGAAGATGATCAAAAAGGTGAAAATTAATTATTATGTGACTATTTTTCATAAAATTTAAACCAAACAAGGAGTCTACCCATATTTAATTACAACTAGTGGATTCTACCCATTTTTGTCTTTTAAACCCACTTGACTCCTTTGACCTCTTTTCCTTTTGAAATCGGCTTTACAACAGGGCTCATTGTTGCCTAGGCCAACCTAGGGCCTCCCTGAGCTCGACACACATTCTTAAAAATTAATTAAAGTATATACATGTAGAGCATTTGGAATTATATTTATTGTATTGTTTTATAAAATTTTAGTTTTATAATTTGAAAACCCTATTTGCCCAAATAATAGACATGTGAGCACTCCTTCAGCAGAAGGTTCATTGACATCACAATTGGGCACGCTCGAGTAGGGCAAAAAATATTACAATAATCTAGATAGACTATCCAAATATTAGTGATTTCATAACATATTAAGGTGTTAAATATTGAGTAAAAGGGCCAAGTAAACACAAATAAATCACACATTTTAGATAGAGAAAAAAAATATTAAACACTATTAAGATTAAATACCTGAAAATAAAGATTTTTACACATTTTAGATAGATTAAAAAAATATATTGAACACTATTAAGATTAAATACCTAAAAATAAGGATCTACATAAATACTAGTAACAAATATGGTCAACACTTCAGACATTTTACAACCTACTTTATTATGATCTGTCAGCACTCTATAATGTATGTTAAAAAAAACTAAGAATATGTAGGAATAGGAATATATTTGGTCAAATATGTTTGGAAATTTTTGATCTTCTTAAAAATGTGTGACAATTATACAGACCTTATTTTTTAAAGTAAATTTGAATTTCAAATTTGTTGGGAACTCCCACCTATTTCTGTATGCAAATGAACCTCAAGTAGTCAAGTCGAATTGAAGGTGAGTGATATATTTAATATATTAAAATGATATATCTATATTATATTAAAATATATAATATTTATTTAAAATATATGATTAAAAATATATTATATAATGTAATATAATATTACAATATTATATATTATATAATATATATGTTAATATAGTTTATAAATCAAATTATGATTATATATTATATATTTTAGTATAGGGGAAAGGTCCTAGTAGCCATGCACCCTAACTTTGGACATCAAATTAATATGCCATAACATCACATTATATTTTTAAATTTTTACCCATTTTAATATGTTATCTTAATTACTTATAACTAAAGTTTCAAGGTCTAACACATTATACATTTTATGATATAACTAATTTTATCACGAGAGGTCATAAAAAGCATTTTTTAAACCTATGACCAATGCTTAACCTTTGGGGTACCAATAGCTATGTATAAGAGTATCAATACTTGAGTCTTACTTATCAAGATGTGATTGGTTACTTTTAATTTTATATAATAAATGTTGAATAAGTATTATATACTATATGTTCAGCTTCTTATGCACTTTAATATTTATACACACCAATATGATCCATTGATGGATCACATGTTAACAAAATCCCTATTTGGTAATTGGAACATGCAAAAATATTAGGACCTTTCCTCTAATATTTTAAAAAATATATATATAATTTGTATACAATATTACTCAATTTACACACACACACACACACACACACACACACACACACACACACACACACACACACACACACACACACACCCTATGCACATGATGCAAAAATCCATACTAAATCACTCTCAAGGGCACCCTAGGCCCAGTCATACTCAGCATCCCAATAGGCTTCAGTGCTACCCAGGATGACCCTGAGCTTCCATCAAACTAGATAGATTTTAAAAAAATCAAATTAATTTTTATACTTTCAACTTGTTATATTATGCCACATAATCGGGAAATGTGTAGAGTTTTTCTTGGTTTATTTTTCTCATGTGCGAAAAAGGAGGTCAAAAAGGTGGAGGCATATATGGATTTAATAATTTATTATGGTTCACTATACACTCACCCTTGTCCATGTGCATAGCTCTTCACACACACATATCATGACATATAATGTATGTATATATGTGTTGGTGAGAGAGGTTATGTAAAGTGAAAGAGTGTAAAATTATAATTGATAGTTAAACCTAGTAATTCCAAACCCTTGACAATATCAAAATATTAATTAAATTCATCTTTAAATATAATTATGGGCACAGAACAATCAGGGTCTTAATCACCATGCAATGATTTAGTCTATGATGGCTAGCATTTTGCATGTAAAAAGAGAGACTCTTAGCATGTAATCTCTAAGTCAAAATTGAAGTGGACATATATGTTTCAAAGACACCATATATTCCAATGCATTATTAAAGCATAGAGCACCATAATTGGTTTACATCAAATCCAATTAGAAACATCACCATAATTAGATATGCACCCAAGCTATCCTATCAAAAGCCTTTTTAGTTTTTAAAATAGATTAGATCCTGAAGCATCATGGACCATAAAGGAACATAAAGCATGAACTATAGTCTATTATGTGAGCAAAGACCAAAACTATAGAAGAAAATAAATAGCAGACAAAGATAATTTTCCACTCTAAATAACATAGAACATCACATCCTCATAGATGGATAACAAAATATATAAGGTCATAAGGGAACATAAAAAGCATCCAATCACATCTATGAGGTACACCTGCTAAGGTTGTAATATTAAAAATGCTAACTGTCACTACTCCTAGTCTATTACAATGGTTGGTTATCATTTATTTTTATTTTTGCTTTTGTAAACAAGTGCATCGAATACATGAATCTTAGTAACTATGCATTACAAAAAAAATCATGAACAAGGCCATGATATACATGAGTCAAAAGTACCAAAAAATCTTATCTGTAGAAACTGATGAACACATCTCTAACTTACTTTGAGATATCTATAGTTAGAAACACCAAGAAACACATCTCATAGCCAGACTTCAAAACTGAAGTTAGTGATCAAATTGTCATTTTAGTCTTATAAATTGGAGAAATAAACCAAAGGATTTGAGTGGAGAAATAAAATCACTGGGATATATATTCATTTGTGGCTTATCTTAATTTGAATTTATTCAACAGAAGAATTACGTATCACTAATTTAAATTACAACTCAAAAGATTTGATGATTAACTAAAATTTGATGTTTATTTTGTAAATTAGAACATACTCAATTTCCTTGTATAATTTGTATGTAAGTTCATAGACATTTTATAACCAAGTTTGAAGGAATACTAAAAATTAATAATTCACATGCTTTACTACCAACTGTCTTGTACCAAGTGTCATATGCAATATCAAATTTAATTCTTATGATAACTTGGTGATATGTGATTGTAACTTTTAATTTAATTCCTCCTAAACATAATAATGTTTGATAGATTTAATCTTCGAAGTAATCTACCTCATCTACTGCGCATATGGTGAAGCATTGTAGACTTTTAAATCCATACCTATGACTGCATTTACCCTTCCCTTTTTTATAATGTTACGTGGCATTATATATAAAAAATCATTTAATTTTATTAAAAATTTAATATTATTAAAAATTTAATATTATTTTTGTACCATTAACAATAATATATAGATATATTATAATTTCTATAATCTTGATAAATGAAGTTTTTGTGATTCTTTTATTGTAATATTTTTTTCAAGAGTAAAGTTGCCTGGCTTACATTTTTCTATATAAATTTAATTGATTTTACTATATTGATGTGATTTGGACTTATAAATGATGATTTTCAAATCAGTTCACTACATATCCAATTGATCATGATGCATGGATCATTTACTTCCATTAATAAAAATACACCTTTTATGATGGAGAAGGGATACATGATTTAACCTTGATGATACATGATTATTTTAATTTAATGCCCATTGCCTACCAAAAATTATTAATGTTCGATAGATTTTATCTTAAACATAATCTGTTGTGCATATGATGAAGTGTTATAGAGAATAAATCCATACTGGTGATCACATTTTTGACCTCGTAATGTTAAAACCCATTTTCATGTTATGTGACATTATACACTTCATTAAAGGTATAAAAAATCATTTAATTTTATTAAAAATATAATATTATGTATGTACTATTAACAATATATAGATGTATTGAAATATATTATACTAAAATATATAATATATAATATATAATATTGATTTATAATCTATATTAACATATATATTATATGATATAATAATATTGATTAATATTAAAATATATTTTACAAAATATATAATTTATATATAATATTAATATATAATTTATTAGTTTAATATATATAAATATTATGATATATATATATATATATATATATATATTATAATATGTTAATTATATTTATTTAATAACTATTATAATTTTTGTGTGTGGGGGGTAAGAGGGGTTATGTGAAGTGAAAGAGTGTAAATCAAAAATTAAACCTATTAGTTACTCCAAACCCATGACATTGATGTCAAAATAAGTTCATCTTAAAAATAATTATGGGTGCAAACTTATCAAGATTTGAATTACCATGTAATGTTTTAGTCTATGATGGCTTGCATTCTTTATGTAAAGAGATAGCCTCTTATCACAATCACTACATGAAAATTGTAACTCCCTTGGTTTCAATCAGGGGGCATCTATATTCACTAGATAAAGAGCACCACAGTTGTGGGTGATCAGGTTTTGTCTTGGTGATTATAATGGAAAAATTATTATTTTTACAATGGTGCTAAAAAAATTAGAAGCGAGCAAGAAGAATTTTGGGTTTAGAAATAAGATAAAATTTGAAGTGGACATATATGTTTGAAAGACACTATCTATTCCAATGTGTATGCCTACTATTATACCACCACCACTTATTTCTCCTAATAATTAATAATATTACATCTTCAAAAAAATGTGGATAAAATTCTACTTATTATGTATTGAAGAGCCTAATAATTATTTCTAAATCATTACCATTGGTTCCAAAGTTCTATGATGATAATTTTACTTTTATTTCTATATTTAAACTTCTAAACTTTTTATTGTATTATGATCTTGTATTAGATTATTGAACATTTTCTAATTATGATGATCCCTTGGATGTGATCCAAAACCCATGGTAGGAGACCCATCAATTGTAATTTGTTGTGACGAGTTTGTTGTTATTTTATTGAAATGAAATTCTCTAAATTATACAAATCTACATTTAGATACAATCTATAAATGGATTCAAAGTCTATATATAAAAATACTATATATAGTAAGTGTTCTAAATTAGACTACTTAATATGCCCTCACATAACCATATTAATTTAGATAAGTACACAAAATCATTTCCCAAGAGGTCTTTTAGTTACTAGGTATGATTTTGTGTCACTTATTTTAATTACTATTTTGGAGTTGAATTCATCTCCATATATTAGTTTGTAAGTTCAAAAGGGGTGACTCACCCTCATAGGTATTTGAATTAGTGAATTAAATTATCTCAAAGGCATAATTTCTTGGGAGGCTAAAAATTAAGAATTCAAATCTCTATTAGACAATTTGCTTATGTTACATCTTCAAAAAATGTGGATGAAACTCTACTTATTATGTAAGAGCCCATTATTTCTAAATCATTATCACAATCTCTACGTCAAAATTTCAACTCCCTTGGTTTCGATTAAGGGTCATCTATATTCACTGGATAAGGAGCACAGTTGTGGGTGATCAGGGTTTGTATTGGTTATTGCAATGGAGAAATTGCTTTTGTTACAATGGTACTACAAAAATTATAAGAGACAAAGAATAATTTTAGGTTTAGAAATATGATAAAAATTTGAAGTGGACATATATGTTTGAAAGACACTATCTATTCCAATGTGTATGCCTACTATTATACCACCACCACTTGTTCCTCCTAATAATTAATATTTTTACATCTTCAAAAAAAATGTGGATGAAACTCCACTTATTATGCATTAAAGAGCTTAATAACTATTTCAAAATCATTACCATCAGTTTCAAAGTTACATGATGATAATTTTACCTCTATTTAAATATTTAAACTTTTAAAAGTTTCATGGTACTATGGTCTTGTAGTGGATTATTGAATATTTTTTAATTATGATGATCCTCTGGATGTGATCTAAAACCCATTGTAGGACACTCGTCAAGTCAATAATTTATTGTGATGAGTCTGTTGTTATTTTATTAAAATGAAATTCCTTAAATTATACAAATCTACATTTAAATACAATCTATAAATGGATTCAAAGTCTATTCCAATGTGTATTCTTACTATTATACCACCACCACTTGTTTTTCCTAATAATTAATAATGTTACATTTTCAAAATATGTTGATGAAACTCCATTTATTATGTAAAAGCCTAATAATTATTTCTAAATTATTACCATCAATTTCAAAGTTCTATGATGATAATTTTACTTATATTTCCATATTTTAACTTCTATAATTTTCATTGTAATATGGTCTTGTAGTGGATTATTTAATATTTTCTAATTCTGATGATCCCTTGGATGTGATTCAAAAACCCATGGTAGGAGACCCATCGAGTGTAATTTATTGTGACAAGTCTATTGCTATATTATAATTTAGATAAGCACACAAAATCCTTTCCCAAGAGGTCTTTTAGTTACTAGGTATGATTTTGTGTCACTTATTTTAATTACCATTATGGGGTCAAATTCATCTCCAAATATTAGTTTGTAAGTTCAAGAAAGGTGACTCACCCTCAGAGGTATTTAAATTAGTGAATTAAATTATCTCAAAAGTATAATTCTAGGGGGGCTAAAAATTAAGGATTCAAATCCATATTATACAATTTTTTTATGTTACATCTTCAAAAAATGTGGATGAAACTCCACTTATTATGCAAGAGCCTATTATTTTTAAATTATTAACACAATCTCTACATCAAAATTGCAACTCCCTTGGTTTCGAACACGGAGTAATCTGTATTTGTTGAATACTGAGCACATTTGTGGGTGATCAAGTTTTGTCTTGATGATTGCAATGGAGAAATTTCTTTTATTAAAATGATGTTAAAAAAATAGAAGCGACCAAGAAGAATTTTGGGTTTAGAAATACGATGAAAATTTGAAGTGGACATATATGTTTGAAAGACACCATCTATTCCAATGTGTATGCCTACTATTATACCACCATCACTTATTTCTCATAATAATTAATAATGTTAAATCTTCAAAAAATGTGGATGAAACTCCACTTATTATGCAAGAGCCTAATAATTATTTCTAAATCATTACCATCGATTCCAAAGTTTCATGACAATAATTTTACTTCTATTTCCATATTTGAATTTCTATAATTTTTGTTGTATTATGGTATTGTAGTGGATTATTGAATATTTTCTAATTCTGATGATCCCCTGGATGTGATCCAAAAATCCTTGGTAGGAGACCCATCAAGTATAATTTATTGCGATGAGTCTATTGCTATTTTATTGGAATAAAATTCTCTAAATCATACAAATCTACATTTAGAGACAATCTATAAATGGATTCAAAGTCTATATATAGAAATACTATATATAGTAAGTGTTCTAAGGTAGACTACTTAATATGCCTTCACATAACCATAATTTACATAAGTACACAAAATCCTTTCCCAAGAGGTCTTTTAGTTAATAGGTATGATTTTGTGTCACTTATTTTAATTACAATTATGGGGTCAAATTCATCTCCAAATATTAGTTTGTAAGTTCAAAAAAGGTGACCCACCCTCAAAAGTATTTGAATTGGTGAATTAAATTATCTCAAAGGTATAATGAAGGAGTAAAATCTCTATTAGACAATTTTCTTATGTTACATTTAAAAAAAATGTGGATGATGTAGACACCTAAATCTAGACATTGATAACCTCCAACCAGACTTTTGACCAATTTCCACCAAAGTGTACAATTTGGCCTAAAAATACTAAAAAAAATTAAATGAGTTGAAATTGATATATTCAAGTACCAATTTTGGCCAGAGTATCATTAAATGGGGTAATGCAATTTATGGGCCAACTAACTTTGATCAAATTATTTTGAGTTAAAATACCAATTTTGCACTTGGGTGTTCTGGATTGCTCATTTATATCAAATTTATTGTATAGGACATGTGACTTTTTTTATCTTGTGTTGACAACATCCTAAATGGGATAACGAATCCAATGCATCTAACATTAACTTCCAATTCCAATCCAATTAAAATTTGGACAAATAGTAAGGCATTATGATCAATTGGAGTAATTTGTGCACAAAATGCTTAATCATACTTAAGAGATATATAATCCAAATCAAGGCCTAATTAATAATTTTATGGAAACTTGTTGAAAAATTGTTTTTAGAAATAAACATTGAATATCTGCATCATCAGGTAACTTCATTTTTTGGGAAGACATCCCTAGGCCATAAATGCCATAAATATCAGGATTATGGGTTGCTCATACCTCTTTATTACCTCACATGCCACATTAATGTCCCTTATTACAAAGTCATGATGAGGATAATTATGGATTTTAATTACATAATTCAATTAATCCATGACCACACATCTCAATCTTGAGATGGATGGTCATGGTTGATTCTGGTCATTCTTGAAAATCTATAAATAGAGAGGCTATGGACATTAATTTTAAGCTTAATTTGTGCAAAGTTACCATCTCAAATTTATTTCACGAGCTCTCACATTACAAATTTATGATGCTAAAATATTGATCCAATTTTAAGCCAAAGCCATAAGGTTCCAAGGAGAAGAGGAGATAGCCAAGCCTCTTTTGATGAAGACTTCATGAGCATAAGCTGAACAAGCCACTACAACAAGCATTTGGAGCATCCAAGAAAGGTGAAAGATTCTTATTTTTCTTTACTTTTTAGATGTGCTTTTCATTTTTTTTGTTATTAAGCTCACCTTAGTAACTAGGCATAGATATGTATGCTAGTTAATATGTTTTTATCAATTTATTTTCATTTTGGGACTAACACAATACTAATCACCTCTCTTGAGTTAAATTCTTAGTTCACATAATGTAAATAAGGTTGTTCTTGTTGTATCTATTAGCTATCAATAATGCCTTAGAGGCACTTTTGGCTCAACATGATAACAATAGAAAAGAGCATGCAGTATACTACTTAAGCCATACCTTGGTCACAAATGAATAAAACTATGCACCTATTGAAAAAGCTTGTCTAGACATGGTCTTGATAGATAAAAAATTGTACCATTACATGTTAAATAATAAGACTATGGTCATTTAAAAAGTAGATCCACTCAAGTATCTACTACCTAAAAAAAAATTACAAAGTAAAATGGCCAAATTGATTATGCTTTTTGGCGAGTTTGACATAGAGTATATCAATCAGAAGGCAACAAAAGGATATGTCCTTATAGATCAAATTACTAAAGCACCCCTTGTCGACATAAATCCACTCACATTTTATTTTCCTGATGAATCCATAATTATCATCATTGACACACCTCTTAGAGAGTAACACTGGAAGCTATATTTTGATGGTTCATTTACTACACATGGATCAAGGGTAGGTCTCTTATTTATTACACCATAGGGGGATCTAATCCCTAAATCATTCAGAATCAATTTTCCTTATACAAACAACATGGATGAGTATGAATCACTTATCACAGGATTTCAATAGGTAGTACAATGGAATATATCTCATTTAAAGGTTCATGGTGATTCTCAATTAATCATCAATCAGGTCACATACCATTTTCAGACCAAAGATGACGAGTTGGTTCCATATAAGGCTATGTTTGATACACTAAAGTAGAAAATTATAAATATCCAATTTGAGCATATACCAAGGTCTAGTAATAGAACTATAGATGTTATGGCTACTATTAACTCTCTAATTTGATAAATAGACAAAGCTAGAGACTATTAGTTACTTGTTGAGAATTTGTTCACGCCAAATCATGAACCTTCAACCATTGAAATGATTTATGATATTATTGGTCCTAATTTTATCTAGTAATTAAAACTTTAAAATTACCTTCATGACCAAGTTATAACACTTAACATATCTCAAAAATAAACCAAATTTTTATTCATCATTCCACTCATTATACTCTACTTGGATCCACCCTTTACCGCTGTAGTTTTTATGGAACTCTGCTTCATTATTTAACTTCAATAGAGTCTACACTAACATTAAGAGAATTACACAAAGAGTATGTGGAACTCATTCTAGTGGGTAGTCCTATCTAAAAAATCTTACGTACTAGTTATTATTGGCCCATGATGGATGTAGATGCAACTGCATATGTAAAGAAGTGTGATAAATGTCAATGACATGCTAATCTAATTCATGCCTCAACACAAACTCTAAAATCAATGTTGACACCATGGCCATTTGTTATATGGAGATGTTAACTTATTAGTAAGATCAAACCCACTTCATCTAATGACCATAAACATATCTTTACTGCTACTGAGTATTTCACTAAGTGGGTTAAAGCTATACCCCTCACTTGCATAACTAGAAAGCAAATTTCCAAATTTATCTTCAACCATCTCATTTTCTGCTATGATATCCACTCTGACATTATATATGATAATAGAGGATCATTCAAGAATAAGGATGTAGACTAGCTATGTATTAAATATAACATCACACAACATTTTTCTATATCATATTAACCTCAAGGTAATGGCCAAGCTGAAGCATCAAACAAAACTATTGCCAATATTCTCAAAAAGATTGTCAATGATGCTAGTCATAATTGATACCTACAGATATTTCTTTCCCTTTGGGCATACCATACCTATCATCATATTCCTGTAGGATCCACTCTATACTCACTTGTTTATGGTACTAAATCAATCCTTCCCATTGAGGTCAAATTGACTTCACTATGCATGTATTTCAAACATGTCTTAGATGATCATGACTATCAAGTAACTCACTTATAAGAGATATACCTACTTGATAAAAAATGCATAGTTATGCTCAATAATCTTTAGACATATGAAAACTTACTCAAAGGCCACTATAATTAATGTGTAAAACATAAAAAATTTAAACTTGGTGATCTTGTTCTTAAAGAAACCCAAAAGAATACCATGACTGAGAAGAAACATAAAGGTAAATTCAAACCAAATAGATTATGGATCAAGGGTATACAAGCTTGCCACACTAGATGGAGATGAAATTTTTGAGCCAATAAATATTATTCACCTCAAGTGATACTATGCTTGAGTGCTAAGGTGTATTATCTATAAAGACCATTTTAGTGGTGCCATTTTATCACTATTCTTCTTTGTACAAATATCATTCTTATCCATCCTCTTAGCCTTATCCATTTTACCATTCTATTCTATTAACTAGATGTGTTCTAAAGCTTAACCCATTTGACATTAGTTTTTTCCATTTGTTATGCATTTTTAACATCAAAGAATTTGATCAATTTAATCAGTTATTTCTAGTAATTTAGATAGAGATCATATTTTGGAGTAGTACGATAGAAGTTTTGGTAGTTGCATCTTTCATTTTTATTCCTTTCTTATCACCAGTCTTGCTACTAATTATAACCAACTTTACAAAAATTAGTACCATTAATCTATGATGTTGTGTTCTAGTTATAACTACCTATGGGCAAACTAGGAGCAACATTTGTTTATTAAGTCTTGACGTATCAACTTGCCATTTCCTATGCCATACTATACTTTTTTACCACCTATGCCTATTTTATTTGAATTGACTACTACACTAGTCAAATTACTTTATTTTAGGGTGGAACTACAATGACTTGAGGTCCTACTCTAGGACTATGTTGGCAGTGCTCGATACTTATTGAGCTTAGATCAGTCACCCTTTCCACCATGCTCTCACCATTTTACTAACAACCTAAGTTTGAATGCTCTCACCATTTTATGAGCAACCTAAGTTTGAATGATTTCACTATTTTGTGAGCTTAAACCATTTAGTGTCTCATCATTCTTGATTGAGTTGAGATACTTCCAAAATTTCAAAAATATTTGTAAAATCATTATAAAAAACCAAAAACATTTGACCACTTCTTTACCTTAAGAATTCTGAGAACCCTTACTAAGTTGTAATAAAATCACTTGTCATTTAGTTTTCCCATTCTTTTTGGCCTTTTCTCTCATGCACTTTCTATTTTTTAAGACCATTCATCTTATTATATCACATCCATTCTATTTATTTTCATCAGTTATCACATTCTTCCCATTCCCTGAGAGAACTACATTTGTTCTAAAGTTTTTTATTAGATATTACATCCATAGAACTATGTAGGCAGTGTCCGCTTGCCTAGTGCATATGGAGATAGCTCAGCTACCCCCTTCCTTTTCTTTTATTCTCCCATTTTGTTCATTTTTCAAGTTGTCACCTATTTTCTAGGGGAAATTTTCATATGGTTTCTATTGCATTGTTTATTTATTTATTTATCTCTGATTTTTTTAAAAAAATTTCTACCTATTTATTTGCTTTCAACACTATTGCCTTGATTTAGTTTATATGTTATCATTGAGTGATTCCTTGCTTGCACTTATACTCAAATCCATTTATATTCATATGTTTACATTGTCATCATGGTTTTTATCATTGGTGCATTGTTTTTTATTGAGTATTAGATTATGAGAGTCAATCCCCATGCATATTTTAGCCAAGTCCTCATGATGTTATACCATGATGCCTATCAACACGTGTTAAAACAAACCTTAGCTTCAAGAAGTATACTTAGCAATGGTGACATCAAAATCTCTTTGACATTGACATCCTAATTCAATCTCAATCATATCCCAAATAGAGTAATTAACCATGAAATAATTTTAATTTTTATTAGTTTAGACAAGCATCTCCCTACTAGTAGGTTGTTCCAATTCATCATTACCCTTTGTGTTAAGTTATCATCATTCTCAAACAATTTTATCATGTTTTTCATAATTGAGGTCCAATGATTATAACCACATATGGGCAAATCATTGTACATTGTTCCACCTACATTTTTCAATGATTATAACCACCTTTGGGTAAATCATTGTGTTTTCACTATTTTACTTTTTCTACTCATATAGGGGCACATTGTTATCTTTTTTGTCTATCCTAACTAAGGTAGATTCATTTTCTCAATGATTATAACCACCTTTGGGCAAATCATTATGTTATCATACCACATTGCCACTATCGGGGTACAATACTTATAACCACCTTTGGGCAAACCATTGTACACCATCCCACTTGCATTCTCAATGATTTTGACTACATTTTCAAAATCATTGTGTTGTCACCCCATCATATTTCTTTTCTTTGGTCCCCTCATTTCACTTCTCATCGAGAGACCATTTTCCAACCTACTTGTGCCAATCATTCCCTCAAGGGGGCAAATGATCATACAATTGGTTTATCATCATTATAGTTATAGGCATACAAGACATTTTCATTATTTAAGAAGATGTTACTATACTTATAGCTTGCAATGTCTTCCCAAATAGGGGTAAACTATAGACACCTAAATCTAGACATTGATAACCTCCAACTAAGATTTTGACCAATTTCAACCAAAGTGCACAATCTATCCTAAAAATACTAAAGCACATTAAATGAGTTGAAATTTATATATTCAAGTGCCAATCTTCGCTAGATTATCATTAAATGGGGAAATGTAATGTATGGGCCAACTAACTTTGATCAAATCATTTCAAGTCAAAATACTAATTTAGTACCTAGGTGCTCTGGATTGCTCTTTTCTATCAAATTTATTATATGGTACATGTGCCTTTTTTTATCTTGTGTTGAAAAAATCTTAAATGGGATAACATATCCAATGCATCTAACATTGACTTCTAATTCTAATTTAGTCAAATTTTAGACCAATAACAAGGCATTCTGATCAATTTGAGTAATTTGTGCACAAAGTGCTTAATCATGTTTAAGAGCTAATTAATCCAAATCAAGGCCTAATTAATAATTCTATAAAAACTTGTTGAAAACTTATTTTTAGAAATGAATATCGAATATCTACATCATTAGGTGACCTCATTTCTTGGAAAGACATCTCTAGCTCATAAATATCAAGATTATGGGTCTCCCATGCCTCTTTATTACCTTCCATGCCTCATTAATGTCCATTATTACAAAGTCATGATGAGGATAATTATGACTTTTAATTACATAACTTAATTAATCCATGACCACACATCTCAATCTTGAGATGGATGGCCATGGTTGATTCTAGTCATTCTTGAAAATCTATAAATAGAGAGGCTATGAACATTATTTTTAAGATTAACTTGTACAAAGTTACCATGTCAAATTGATTACAAGAGATCTCACATGCCAAAGTTATGATTCCAAAATATTGAGCCAAGCCAAGCCAAAGCCACAAGGTGCCAAGGAGAAGAAGAGATAGCCAAGCCTCCTTTGATGAAGACTTCATGAGCACAAGCTGAGTAAGCCACTGCAACAAGCATTTGGAGCATCCAAGAAAGGTGAAGGATTCTTGTTTTTCTTTAATTTTTATTTGTGTTTTTCATTTATTTTTATTATTAAGCTCAGCCTAATAACTAAGCCTATAGATGTATGCTAGTTAATGTGTTTTTATCAAATTATTTTCATTTAGGGACTAACACAATACTAATCATCTCTCTTGATTCAAATTCCTAGTTCACAGGTGAAACTCCACTTATTATGTAAGAGATTATTATTTATAAATCATTATCACAATATCTACGTCAAAATTGTAACTCCCCTAGTTTTGACCCTAATATTGGGCTTTAAAGTTTAATTACTCAATGTGTTGTTGCACAAAATGTTTAACCCTGACTCCACATTGAGATATCACATGGCTTGTTGTCTTGAATGAAAATTTAATGTTTATAGATTGTTATGGTGTAGACTGTTTATGTCCTCACATAACCATAATTTAGATAACCTCACAAAATCCTTTCCCAAGTCTAGGTTTTTAGTTACTAGGTACAATTTTGCATCATTTATTTTAATTACCATTTTGGGGTCAAATTCATCTCCAAATATTAGTTTGTTAATTCAATAAAGGTGACTCGCTCTCACAGGTATTTTAATTGGTAAATTAAATTATCTCAAAAGTATTCTATGGGGGATAAAAATTAAGGAGTCAAATCCTTATTACACAATTTAATAATCCAATTTAATGAACAAATATGAATAAACTTTTTAAATTAGAATAATTATAATAAACAATAAATTTTTTTATATTAAAAAGCTATCTGAGTTTATTTTTTATTTTTATTTATGTTTAAATCATTAAATATTTTTATTAAATAATGTACATAATTATTTAAATGTTTAATATGTTTAAATATATAAATATTTTTTAAAAATAATTTTCCCACATGATTTGAAATTAGGGTTAAGTTTATCTTTTCATTATTTTTTCTCAAATTTTCTCTCTCCCTTTTGAAGGCCAAAAAATATTCCTTTATTGACTTTTAGGTTAACTATGGCATTAGTGGTGGAAGCATTGACCCCATGTTTCACTATCATTTTTGTAGGTGCTTTTTGTCAGGTTTTAAATCTATGTAATGTATTATTTTATTGTATCTAAAATGTGTGATTTGTTTGGCTTGACATGAACCTTTTATTCATTGTTTACTACTTTAAGTTATGAAATCATTGAGACTCAAAATAACCTAAATTTTTGTTATGAAATGGTTGAGATAATGAAATGATGGAGATTATGATTGTTTAGTGTTTACTTGTATTCAATAGGGACCCAAATAGTGAATGTGAGGGAAAAACATACATTTTAAAATTAACTATAAGAAAATAATGAAATGGTTCAGATAATGAAATGGTGAAGATTAAGATTTTTTAGTGCTTACTTGTATTCAATAGGGACTCAAATGGTGAATTTGAAGGGAAAGTCAACATTTTTTTAATTAACTATAAGCAAATAAAGAAATGGCTGAGATGATGAAATGGTGAAAATTAGGATTTTTTAGGGCTTACTTGTATTCAATAGGGACCCAAATGGTGAATGTGGGGGTAAAGTAGACATTTTTTATTAACTGTAAGTAAATAATGAAATAAAAGATAATGAAATGGTAGAGATTAGTGTTGTTTCATGCTTAATTGTATTCAATAAGGACCTATATGGTGAATGTGAGGGGAAAGCAAATTTTTTTATTAACTATAAGCAAATAATGAAATGACTGAGATAATGAAATAATAGAGATTATGATTGTTTATCACTTACTTGTATTCAATAAGGACCCAAATGGTGAATGTGAGGGGAAAACAAACATTTTTTATTAACTGTAAACAAATAATCATAGTAAAAAAGTGTCATGATGTGAGAGGGTTTCAATGGTTACACCATCTCTATCCCATCACATCATTCACTATTGGCTTTGTTCAGATATTGCAAATTATTTCTATTTTAAACTGAGTTGAAAAGTCATTTTTTGATCTATTTTAGGTTATTATTATTTGAATTGAATTGTTTATATTTTAGACTAAGTTGACAAGTCATTTTTTGGGGTGGAAATTTTTTTCTCATGCCACATCATAAAATTTAATGAATGAATGATTGAATAACACCTTAAATTATTATTTGAGGTGGTGAAAGTTTCCCTCGTGCATCGATATTATTGGGTAGAGGGGTCTCACACATCATTATATATTAAAAAATTGCTTATAAAATATATGTACCTATTATTTAGAGTGAAGTTTGTGAGTGGTAGAAAGTATTAGGGGTTAAAGATTTGTATGGATGCTCCTTTTTTTTCGTTGATAGCTATCATTTGCATCCAATCAATTTTTTTTATTTTTTTCAAACAATAGTTTTGTATTAAAATGCATTTAATTTCTCTTAGCAACATGTAATACACATAATTTTTGTAGTCTTTAGAGCACATCTAGATATCTTCAAAGCATCTGATACATGTCTTTCGATCACCTTGTATACATCTTTAGATCATTCTTAGACTTATTCAAATCATCCTATGTATTTATTTGAAGCATACCTAGAGCATATTATAAGCAATTATAGAGCATCTTTGGAGTGTCCTCTGAGCATTAAATCATTGAAGCTCACTTATTGAATCCTCAAAATTGTAGCCAAAATATTTGTAAAAACTATGTGTTACCTTCTCAAAATTACCCCTCATTGGGGTGTTTTGTTATAATCAAAATTACCTCATCTTTGGGATGTGTTCCTCTACTCAAAATCAACCCATCTGTGGGATGTGTTGTTGTACTCAAAATTATAATATTCATCTAAGTAAGACATGATAAAAAGGTAAAGGATCAATAATAAATTACATAAAAATAATGAAAAAATTGCATTCATATCCTACTTAGATCAAAATTTAACTATTAAATGCAATATAATATATAATCAAACACAACACTTTAGGGACAATTTATATAAGTATGATGAGATATACGAAATGCTCATCATTTCTCCCCCACATTTACCTTTTGAAAATCCTCTCGTAAAGAAGTGGGATGATTGATCCTTAATCCAAATTTACTAATGCAAACCTTTGACTCAGATCATAAACTTCAAAATGATGGCCCTAGTCATGGTGGCCCCTTGGCAAGAATTCAAGATTTCTGAAAAACTATATACACCCAGGCTTTAAATTCAAAATCTACTTGAGAATTCCAATACTACCATGGAGATAGAGGATATAGAATGATAAGAGGCCTAAACCTCATCCCAATCCAGACAACTAAACCTCTTTCCTCTAAGCACCGAGTGATTATCTAAAAACCTACTTCTATTCTTATTAGACTCCATTTAATATTGGTAGGGCTAAGGACTTCCCTACACTTCAACTCAATTGGTAATGTCTCCCACCTGACAAGACTTGTATTAAACCATTGGCATAATAGTGGTTTCGAAAATCTCTAAAAGTAGTAATATTAGATCTCAATAGCTCATGATACTTGTTCTTCATATGTATATGATATAGTGGTTGAAAATAAGAAATAAGTTTTTTTTATTCTAAAAATTATGGTCTCATGCATAACCCAATGGTGCTTTGTAATTCTATAAATATATTATTGGCCTATTGCCATGTCATCTGGTTCCTTAGAGTGGAGAGAAAGGCACATAACTGTGTCTCTCCAACAAATAAATTTATCAAAAAACCATATTGATATCCTAACAATAAATTGAAATTATAGAACTCACAAATAACATCCTACCTTTCTTTAGCTCTCTTTATAAAAATGTCCATAAATACATGCTCATATTCAATAATATGTGAAAAACTAAGGAAAATTAATTGAATCTACCATTTATATAACTATTCATGTAATAAAAGAACATAAACTGATGAAGGCTACCTACATGCTAATAATTTCTCAAAAATAACATAAATATGTTGGATAAAAGCTTGTGATTTTTGCAATTGTAGTTGGGATTTGACCAATTACTTCTAAGATTCCTCCTTAGATTTAGAATTTTTATCCTTCAATTTTTGAATTTTCTTCTAGGTGATATACCAGGTAGAGATTATTTCATGTAATGGAATAGGGAAAGAGGGAACAACTCTTCTTGGACCCTTTGTCTAAATTGCAATCTCTCATATTTATCTTTACATGGACTGAATAGAGGCTTATAACTCAAAATTTTGAGTGATGATCTCTATTATTTTATTAGTATGTTAGAAAATCATTGTATTTATATAATAAATACTTTAAATCAGATTATTAATTAGATTACACTTATCAACATTAACATTTTGAAAATCAGTAATATTAGTGTCCTTGATAGTAAGATAGTTTTACAAATTAGTAATCTGAGTGTCCTTGATAGTAAGATAGTTTTCAAATTAATCAATTCTTGGGTTTGTGAAAACATTACATTGTAGACTATAGTTTGTTTAGCTTGTATTCCTTGAAAAATTATTTCTTGGTCACTAACTCTAGTAAAAATTCTTCCCATCTTTGTTTAAAATTAAAATACAATACCTTACCTTTCAAAGTTGAATGGAGAACATCTAACTCTATTTGTTTCCTCATGATGTGATAAAGCCATGGCATGCTGAATTTTTTTTATTCATTGATAGAATGTAGAGAAGATGGATCTTCTTCAATCAAGGGTAAATTACCATTATCAACAATAGAGGGCATAGGACACTCTACTTCTTGAGGTACAAATTTTTATGGTAGGGTTCCCTCTGCAAATACAACCTCTTCTATGGCCTTCACACCTTCTTTTTCTTCTTCTTCTTTTTGCAAGATAAGTTAGAAAATACATTAGAGCTTAGTTGGAAGACGATGAGGGGTTTATGAAGAAAGTTCCATTTGTTGCCTTGATCTTGGTGTAGTATATTTAGAACCAATGGTAATGGAGATGAATATTATATAATCCCAACTATGTGTTCTTCAATCTAGATTGTGGTGAAAGGAGGAGAGGCAAAACATGGTGTCTTTTTGGCAAGAACTAGAGAAATTCTTTAAAAGAAAGAGGACCAAGCCTTTTTACCCCTTGGTTTACTGAGAAAATACCATTGACAAATGAGTGTAACTAGCCCATGATGGTGGGTAGACCCAGTACCTCATTTTATCTTCTAAAAAATATTAATCAGAGCATCATGAAGGAAAGAGGGAAGATTGATCTTATATTATTATCAAACAACTCATTTCCTTAAATGATGAAGGAGTCTCATAAAATCTCCATCCATTAATGTAAACTACCATTAAAAGTGAAATATTTCATTATCTAGAAAACAACATTTTGCCAAGTTTGAGGAAGACTTTCTCTCAGAATTCCCTTGGCCACTCCTTGGTGAGATTTGGCCAATCTAGGGTGTGGCTCATTTCCTTCAACAAACATATAAATTAAGTCAAAAAAATTAATCTTTTAATGTCAACTGATCCATCCTTAGGAATCTTAGATAGATCACTGATCATAGAGGGATTCATTGGAATGCTTTTCCCTTTGATAATAGCATGATATTTATCAAAATTCTCATATAATTATTACATAATTTCTTCATGAAATCCCTAAAACATTTTTAATAAATTCAATCAACTTGATATTTCAAAGATGTCTCTGGCTACTTCATCTTTCAACAATGCATCGAAGGATTTTGGTTCACTTTTTTAATTTCTCCCACCCATCTTCAAAGAAATCACTATTTAATTTCAAATATAACTATACTATAAAAACTAGAGATTGAATTCACATAGGGAATATGGGAAGTAATAGGTTAGACATATGACACAATAATTTCTAGTAGTGAAAATGTAAAAATGAATAACAAATCAAGTTATATGATGTGATTATGACAAGAATAATGGCTACAATTATGGTTATCTCTTCAGAGCATGCGAGATATAATGGGAAGGTGATTTATTTGATCAAATAGTAATATGTGTCATAAAGGTCATTATTGGTAGTACTAAGAGAAATAATCACAATTCATTATGCATCATACCAAATATTTTTGAAAGACCCTCTATTTAAAACATAGTTACATCAATCTTGTTTGAAAAGACCATTTGGAAACATCATCACAAAATATTGTCACATCAATTATTTTGGAGATCTTTTGAAAACACCATCACATCAAATTATGGATTGTGGAATTATTAGTATAATGGAATTATTTTGATTCTTAATGATGGAGGTGGATTATTATTATTTATTATTTTTCATCTTAAGAGTATAGCTATCAATATTTGGAGCTAAGTCACTAGTCTTCAGAGCTAAACCTTCAAACTTTGGAGAAAAACTGTAGTCCATTCAAACTTTGTTTATATATAAAGTATAAAGCACCTTATATATATAAAACACCTAGTTTATTACAAATAAAATTATATATATATTTAACACCTTATATATATATATATATATATATATATATATATATATAAATAAATAAACTTATATATATGATGTTTTTTATATGTATTTGTAGCCAATTACATCTGCTTAACCCTTGTCTTGTCTAAAGAACCACTTGGGGGATTTGTTGATGGAGGCAATGGTTGAGCTAGAGTTTTTACCATATGAATAGAAAAATGAGACCTATTATGACTTGGTAGTTGTAGAAATTTCTACTTTGGTTATGGCTTTTAAATTTTGATTGATGAGATTGTATATTATCTTAATATGGGATGAATGCACAAAATACCTTTTTGGCCTAGATAATGCCATATTAATGGTCAAGATTTTTAAACTTTTAACTATTAATTTTATCAATTAATCACTCTAAAATTTAATTTAGCTTTAATTTGAATTTGATTTACTATCAATTTTATCTTTAAAGCTAAAGATTACCACTTTCGACATGTGGCTACCACATTAGATAAAAATAAGTACTCACGTGGCATGAATATGAATAAACTATCTAGTTGGCTTAAAATCTAGACGTGTGGCACCTTTTTATTGCCTCATGGACTCTAAGAATGTAGTTTTGCATGATGACTCATCTATTTCTCACCACCTGGCAACCCTTAATTCATAGTGAGATCTTAGATGGTGCCTTTTAATTTTGATACCTTGAATGGGGAATCCACTCTTGTGCCTATTTAAAAGGTGTCTTAGGAGATAAGTTTAAGGGTAAATCCACTTTTGTCTATGTTTTAAAGGCATCTCCTAATATATATCTTAAATTTATTAGATGGGCCTTTAAAATATCACCCAGTAGTACTTCCATGTAAAGGATAATTACACTTATTTTCTAAAGGAGAAATCATATCTTATGCCTATTTGAACTGTATTTCTTAGGAGATACCCTAAATTGGAAATACACTCTTTTTATTAAAAGGTATCTCCTCAAAGATACCTTGAAGGTATTATAAGGTCCTTCAAATTATCACCAAGTAATGCTTTTCATGTAAAGGAAGATTGCACTTATTCATTGAAGGAGAAATCAACTCTTGTCCCTATTTGAAATGTATCTTATAGAAGATATATTGAAGGGGAAATCAAATCTTGTGCATGTTTTAAAGGTATCTCTTATAATATAAATCAAAGGTATCATAGGGGCCTTCAAAATATCACCTAGTTGTGCCTTCTATGTAAAGGAAATTCCACTTGTTCCTTATAGGTGAAATCAACTCTTGTGCCTATTTGAAAGGTATCTATTAAGAGATACCTTGAAGGTAAAATCCACTCTTGTGCATGTTTGAAAGGTATATCTTAGGATATACCTTGAAGGTATTATAAATGCCTTCAAAATATCACCCAGTAGTGCCTTTTGTGTAAAGGAAAATTTCACTTGTTCTTTGGAGGAGAAATCCACTCTTGTGCTTGTTTGAAAGGTATCTCCTATGAGATACCTTGAAGGGTAAATCCAATATTATGAATTTTTTAAAGTTATATCCTAAGAGATACCTTGAAGGTATTATAAAATATTTTGAAATACCACCCAATAGTTCCTTCCATATAAAGAAAAATTGCACTTATTCATTGTAAGAGAATTCCATTTTTTTCCTTATTTGAATGTATCTCCTAGGAGATTACTTGAAGGAAAATACAATCTTTTGCATGTTTTAAAGGTATATCCTAAGAGATACCTTTAAGGTATTATAAAATATTTTGAAATATCAATCAATAGTGCCTTCTCTGTAAATTAAAAATCCACTTGTTCCTTGCAAGAGAAATTCACTCTTGTGCTTACTTGAAAGGTATCTCCTAGGAGATAAATTGAAGGATAAATACACTATTATGCATGTTTGAAAGGTATATCCTAAGATATACCTTAAATTATTATGAATTCCTTCAATAAATCACTCAATAGTGCCTTCCATGAAAATTCCACTTGTTCCTTGAAGGAAAAATCCACTATTGTGCCTATTTGAAAGGTATATCCTATGAGATAAATTGAAGGGGAAATAAAATATTGTGGATGTTTGAAATGTATTTCTTAGGACATAACTTAAAATATCACCTAGTAATACCTTCCATGTAAAGGAAAATTGCACTTGTTCTTTGAAGGAAAAATGCACTTTTGTCCCTATTTGAAATGTATCTCCTAGGAGATACCTTGAAGACGAAATAGACTCTTGTATATGTTTGAAAGGTATATCCTAAGATATACCTTGAACTTATTAAAAATCTTTCAAAATATCACTTAGTAGTGCCTTTTATGTAAAGGAAAATTCCTCGTGTTCCTTGTAGGAGAAATCCACTCTTGTGCTTGTTTGAAAGGTATCTCCTAGGAGATACCTTGAAGGGGAAATCCATTCTTGTACATGTTTGAAAGGTATCTCATAAGAGGTACCTTTAATTTATTACAAATTCCATCAAAATATCACCTAGTAATGCATTACGTGTAAAGTTAAATTCCACTTGTTTTTTAAAGGATAAATCCACTCTTGTACCTATGTGAAAGGTCTCTCCTAGGAAATACCTTGAAAGGGGAAATCCAATCTTATGAAGGCATTACAAGAGAATTAAAAATATCACCTAGTAGTGATTTTTCCATGTAAAGGAAAATTGAACTTGTTCCTTGAAGGATAAATCCGCTCTTATCATTATTTGAAATGTATTTCCTAGGAGGTTTAGCTTGATAAATTACTCAAAATCAAGGAGGTGAGGTAACATGCAAGAGATGAAAATATCATTTGAAAACAAGTGTTTAAGTTATGTTTTGATATGAATTAGTTGGACCAAAGATTTAAAACTAGAGATTTAGTTCTCAAATATGATCAGCAAGCCATAAAACTAGGAAAACATTCAAAGTTTGATTCTCTTTAGAGAGGACCATTTTGCATCATAAGTGATAAGTGGGGGAATGATTTTGAATTAAAAAATCAAGAGTGAAATTCATTAGAGATCCTCATCAATGGGATCGATCTAAATCATTTCAACTAACCTTCCCATCTCTCCCCTTTGTACATAATTAGCTAGTTTCCCCTTCTATCATGTGTTTCCCTTTTCTTGTTTGTTTACTTTGATTTGTTCCCTTTATTGTTTTATTTTTCAAATAAGTTCCATTCGAAAAGGTGGATCATATAATTTCCATGCATACTCTCCTCAATCTCCCCAAATATTCAAAACATTATCTGAAAGAAGGTTAGTTACCTGCCTCACCTATCATTAATGTCAAACACTTCATCACACATGATTTACCATAAAAATCTCCACAAAAATCTTGAAAATGGACCTTTGGATGTGTGTGATATGCTTATAATTAATGGGGAAACTCATTTTTTAAATTTCCATAATGAGCTTGCCAAGTGGCACTAGTGCATAAATACTCCTCTTGTTCAAAGCCAAATACTGGGCACTTTGAGATTTTATTAAGAGCATTGAGAAATTGAGATAAGTGGATAAAGAGTGTTTGTAGGTGAATGAGGTAGAGATAAACCATAAATCCAATTTTAAGGTAGAAATAGAGAGTGACTTTGAAGAAAATATCTCAGCATGGAAGATTTTACATCCTCATCCAGAAGTGGTAAGAATCCCTCAAAATAGATAACCCATGGAATGAGTAGTGGTTGAAATTCTCCCCCTAAGTATTCCATGAGATAATCCTATGCTTCAACCCTTATCCAAGTAAAGTAAAAATTACCAAATACTAAGAAGGCAACCAAGGGGCCTTACAAGGACAAGAATTTGGTAATTGATTTCATAAACAATATATATGACCTAGAGTTAGCCTAAAATCCTAAGAATCTAAGAGAGGGTGCCCATGCCTAGATACTTGAGATGATCAAAAAGAAAGAGTATAACTATTTTAGATGTAGAATATGGGATTTTATATTGGCACAACACATAGTACCATATGTACACCCATGCCTTGAGGTTATCACTTTCTATATAGAGAGATACAATGCCAACACTAATATGATAATTGGCAATGCCTATCTAAAGTGAAGATTAATGAAGACAAAATTAGGGTAATGTTTTAGCTCTCATATGATCCCAAGGCCAGTATTTATAGTATCAAGAGCCTTTAGAGCATATATAATTCCTTGAGAGATAAGGCATGCTTCCTTGAATCTTTCCTTAAGGAAGAGGTCATAGAGATGCCTCTACTACTAATGTCCTTATTGACATTTCCCATAAAGAATTTAAAAGACACCCTATCCATACTAGCCTTCATCATGGGTATGGACTCTAATGAAAATCACCATTCATCCCACCCTACAAATTCTACCTTTCTCCACTTTGACTCTCATCATCTATTCACTTGACTCTGTGGGATTAGGATCCATTTATTTACAATAAAAATTAGCTTTTCCATTTGCATTGTCATAGGGGATCCCCTTTTCAGGAGAGATCATCCAAGTGCTAGACCGATACCAATAGTAGGTGGATGCATCATATGGTTCTTGATCAAGCCCATAATGTCTCTAAGGTGGAGAAGATCTTGCACCCACTCACCCAGTTGGAGTTCTAGACACTAGTGGTGGTCAAAATCTTTGGAAAAATATCTTCAAGAAGATAATAGATTTGGATCAAGCCTTAAAGGCTCTCAAAAATAAGACACCATCAAAGGATGAAGAGTGGCTTCCCTTATAGGTAACCCTTCAAAAATTATAGGTTTTCACATTTTCATCCCAATTTTTTAGTTTTGATTTGACTGGTTCAAGTGTTAGAGTTTTTTAAGTTCTCCCATCTATAGGTAGATGCCTCGAGGAGTTGTTAGGAGCTATGGATAAAAAATACACATTTGTTATTTTGGAATAGTTTATTTCTAGCTTCAAACTCACTCGATAGTTAGAAATTACTCATCACCTTTTGATAGCCCCCATTTTTGCCTCTTTCTTCTTGAGGTGCACTTTTAAATTTTGTCTAAGTACTAGCCCTCATTTCCTTTTGATGCATGATAACCTAGTGCTCATACAACTCAAAGAGACTTCTATCTCACTTTGAAGAAGTGCTAGTTTGACACATGGTACTCCCATGCTTGATCTCACCAAGAAGTCCCTAGTCCCTTTAGATAAGTGAAACTTGATGCATGTCATCTCTACTCTTGCCTAGAAGTAGCATTAGGTTTCTATAGCTTAGAAGAGTACCATTAAATGAAGGTGTGGGTACTTCCTCATGAGCAAAGATTTAGAGACACTTTAATCTTATTTTAAAGTGTAAACTAATGATTTTTAGGAGGATCAAGCACATTAGATGTAGCATAGTAGAGATAGCTTCATATGAGAACATGTGGGATTACCTTGCTTCTCCCAATCATAGTGGCCATAATAGAATGGTGTAGTTGCACCATATCTATGATCTAGAGGCTAACTACACTCATGAGCATGAAACCCTATTTCAATTATAATGGCATCATCATGGGTACAAGTTCTAGGATCTCTTGATGTCACTTTCTCCAAGAAGTTGCCTCACCTATATATTGTAGGCTCTTCCCATTTAGAAGGGGCTAGATATCATTTTTGTGAGTTATCATCTTTTTATTCACCATTATAATAGACTAAGAATAGCATAAGTTAGTATTTTTTTTTAATTTTTCAACCTTAAAAGGTATGTCTCATAGGTGCAAAAGGATGCTTTATATGTACCCCATTGTAGCCTTCTATATTCAGTCTCCATCTACAATGAAGAGGATGTGATGTTTTATGTTATTTAGAGTGAGAAATTGCCTCTGTCTATTGTTTCTTTATTTATGCTTCTATAGTAGGGGAAATCCACTCTTGCACATGTTTGAAAGGTATCTCTTAGGAGATATCTTGATATTATTAAAAGGGACTTCAAAATATCACCTAGTAGCACCTTCCATGTAAAAAAAATTCCACTTGTTCTTTGAAGGAGAAATCTACTCTTGCACCTATTTGAAAGGTATCTCCTAAGAGATACCTTTTAGTGGAAATCCACTTTATGCATGTTTGAAAGGTATCTCCTAGGAGATAATTTAAAAGTATTGCATGGGCCTTCAAAATATAACACTATAGTGCCTTCCATGTAAATGGAATTTCCTTTTGTTCCATGAAGGAAAAATCCATAAAATAGACTTTAGGCTAAACAAATTAGGCTAAGATTTAATCATGATTTGACCAACCAAAAGCTAATAAAAGATCAATTTAAAATTGAAGTACAAATATCCTAAGCATGTTCATTTCCAAATAAAATTCCATAAAAACATAAACAACATTGGAAGGGGTAAAACCCTGATCATCTAAAAACATGTCCATTAATTCAAATGAGAGTCAGGAATAATAATAGAAAATATTAAATTTAGGGCTCAAGAACATATAAAAGATTAAACCAAGTGACATAGATTAAAGTTTTTAACACGATAAAATGACTGTAGCATAAAAATAATCCAAAAATATCAATGTCTTGAGGAAATTGTCTCAGGTGAATTATTTCATAGGCCAAAGTGGCAGTGAAATATATCCTGAAGGGTCTTTGAAAAAAAGGTCAAAGGGCACTTTAAAAATGTTTGAAAGGCACTTCTCATTGATAAAAGGTTTAGGACAAAATTCTTGAAGGGAAAAGGGCCATTCCAAAAAGGTTGAAGGGTACTTTCAAAAAGCCCGATGGGTAATTTCAAAAATCCTAAAGGGTACTTTTAGAAAGCCCAAAGGCTAATTTTAGAAGGCTCAAAGGGCACTTATCATTGAGGAAAGGGCCCTAAAGGGCCTTTTCATCATCAACCATCTTTCTTTATTTTTTCCCTTCCCCTTGATATTTCTTTTTATAGATAAGTGTCATTGGCACAAGTGGATGACCTATTCATCATGCATCCTTTCCCCTAGTTCTCTCAAATCCCCAAAAACATTCTCTAAAAGATAGTTATCTTCCCACCTTACCTGCCATTAATATCATACACTCCATCATGTGAAAATTCCCTTGATGATCACTGTAAATCTTTGGCATATGGATCTCCAAAATCATGTTCTACCCCCATTATTTATGAGGGTTCCTCTTTCAAAAAAAAATCCATGATAGACACACCTAATAATGGTAATAGAGCATAAATATCCTTTTTCTCCTTTTGATCCAAACACTTGACACTTTGTGATTTTAGAGTAAGCATTGATCAATTAGGAAGGAAAGAAAGAGGGTTTGCAAGATGAACAAGGTAGTAACCATCAATCTAGTCTAATAGGTAGAAGAAAAAAAGGGTCATTGAAATAGATACAAATATGTAGGCCTCTAAATCCTCATATAGTAGTGGAAAACATACCTCAAAGATGAGAATTTTTAGTTCAAGTAACAAAGGAGATCCTACATTTAAGCACATAATGGACAAATCCTATGCTTCAGTCCCTAATCAAGTGAAGGAGAAGGTGCAATATACTAGACCAATGACCATAGGACCCTATAGAGATCAAGTTTTGGTAACTGATTTCATGGATAATATATTTGACTCGAAATTGAACTAAAACCCTAAAAATTTTAGAGAGGGTGCTTAAGCCTGAATGCTTGATAGGGTAAGCAAGAAAGATTATAATGCCTTTGGATGTAGATTATGGGAAAGCATGCTACCATAATACATGGTGCCTTAGGTATACTCGTTGTTATTCCCAAAATTTGTCACGTATTTTTGGGGATAACATATCAACTATTTTAGTCTTGTAGGCCAAAATTATCTCTTCCCTTCTCAAAAAATCTTGTGAGCACTCAAGTTCTTCAATTATTCAATCATTTTCAGTCAAGGGACTCACAAGTTTAATGGGTTCAACAACTTCAATAGGCGGGCTCTCATAATGGAACAACTTCCAAACACTTAGGCAATTTCAAGGTTGGTTGAACATCAAGGTTCAATGAAAAATTCCATTAGCAGGCTTCAAATAAATGGAATGAACCATTGAACCATTAAACTATTGAACCCTACTTCATCAAGGTTCAAAGGTTTAATGAGTTCAAAGTTTCAAAAAGATTTAAGCACTCAATGAGTTCAAAGAAGTTCAACTGCTTCGAAGAGTTCAACAAGTTCGAAGATTTTGGCAAGTTCAAAAGTTCAATAAGTTTGGCAGACTTAGAGAAAAGAAGACTTCAAAGAGTAAAAATTGAACCAAACTAGTTCAAAGGTTCAATGGGTTCAAAGGTTTAAAGACTTCAAAATACTTAAACAAAAGAAGACTTTGAAGAAGAAAGATTAAAATGTTGAATCGTTGAACCTTGAACCAAAAGAGTTCAAAGTTCAAAGGTTTAATGAGTTCAAAAAAGTTTTAGAGACTTAGAAAAACAAAGGATTAAAAGAAAAAATAATGAACCATTGACCCATTGAACCTTGAACCAAAAGAGTTCAAAGTTCAAAAGTTCAACGAGTTCAACATAAAAGAAAAGTATCCAAAAAGTTTGAAGGACCAAAAGATTCAAAGAAATAAAATGAACCATTGAACCTTGAACCATAATGGTTAAAAGTTCAAAGGTTCAAAGGTTCAAGGAATTTCAAAATTTGAAAAGAAGCTTCGAGTGAAGGAAGTGGAAGAGTCCAGAGACAAGTTCGAAGAGATGGTTAAATCGATTAAACTAAGGAGCTGATAGGACCGCCTGAACCATTAAACCAATGAACTCTCATGGTTCAAAGGTTCAAGGTTCAACGTGGTTCAAGTGACCAAGTGACCAATATGATGTCCCTATAGATGCCAAATTCAAGGTAATAAAATTTTTGCTTATTTTCAAATATGACAGAACTTGAAGAACAAACTCAATGACTAGCCAGAGAAGGAGCTAAAAAACCTAGTTGAAAGGGAAGAGATAGCCCGAGAGCTCAGATCATGAGGAAGAGACAAAATACAATAAGGAAAGAGGGAATAATGCAAAAGTACCAAAAATATCTATGCAAGATTTATTTCTAATGGGTGAAACAATCCACTAGGTAGACATCAGAGAGCATGAACACTCAATAGCGTGGCCTATTTTTATAGATCGAGTAAAGGTGAAGTGGATAGCTGCGCAAATATCAGGAAGAAGACCAAGCAACCCATACTTTAAAAGAAGACATTGGAGATGAATTGACACACCACAGTTAAGGTTGATTCCCTATTTTAGTATGGTCCCTTGATAGAACTGAAAATGCATTCAAGGCATTGAATGCAGCATGGGCCATTCCATGAAACAAAGTGCCCAAGTCTTTCTTAGAGTGCTATATATTGTAATCTCTTATTTTATGCAAAGGATATCTCTCTGTTATCAAAAGAAAAACTCTACCCAAATTGAAAGGCATTTCCTAACACTTTGAGCTCAGATTGTTAATCATATTTCTTTATTTGAATGAGAAAACAAGTGACCTTTTAGACTTTATGCTAGAATAGATTGTGTTATTTAGGAAATTATTCTTATGTCTATTTCTTAGAAGCATTCTTGTCCATTTAATTTAATAAGTATAATTAGTGGAAGTAATTAGAAAGGTGTCCTAAAGCCGACTTTGGAGAGACTTTGTGCTACCACAATTATCTTTAGTGTGTTTGATTTATATTTCTATGTAAAGGATCTTGGGATGATTTTGTGCCCCCATTGTCCTTCATATATTTCAATCTTTGGTAGTTGAGGTGGAGACTTTGTGCTACACTTCATTCTGCTATGTTATTATGCCCTATTTCAATGAGGGAAGCAATGAAAGACTTTGTGCTTTTGTGGGTTTCTCATGGTTACAATTACTACTAAGAAGGAATCTGGTTGTTGACTGAATATTACTTCTAAAAGAAGAGAAGTACCTTTAGCAATTACCTAAGATTTCTCCTTTGATCTATGAAAATCATCTCTAAAAAAAGAGAGATGGATGGTGTTGTCCTACCCTTGAGTGTTACTTTTACCTTATATTTATAGTATGTTAGTACCTTATAGTTATAAGGAACCTCCCCTTGATGAGAGGAGTGATTTGTCCCCTTTTGATGTGGTTGACCTACACATTTGGCTGATAAATCTCCCTATGCTATGGTTGAAACACCAATTTTTCCCTCAGTTAGCTAGTGACAAAATATTCACCCAATAGTTTTTAGTGACTCTACTAGGGACACAATAATTTTATAAAATTTGAAGCCTCAAGCTTCAGATTGAAGCATCACATGTGTCTTATCCATTATCATTATATCCTTATCCATTTACATTATATAATCTGAGCTAAGAAACTAGAGATTTTGGAGATCGAGCATTTCATTTCAAAAGTCAATTCTCTGGTAGCTCCACACCAACTACAAAGAATGCACAGTTTAAAGCCTCAACATTCAAGCTGAAGTAACACCAATTATTTTCCATTTTTACTATACACTCTAGTAGATCCATAGTATATGTGAAGCTAGAGAGATAAAGGGATTTTTGACCCTATATTCGAGTTGGCATGGAAAAGTGATTTTGACCTGTTTCCTTCTCCATCTTGCCTTCAATGAACCAGGAGTTTTCTTCTACAAAAATTAGGTCTCCATTACTAGGAAAATCATCCATTTCTACTATTATTAGATCTTTTTCAATACATACCCCTCAAACATTTTTTATCCCTCACTTTAGTAGTTACATAATAATAGTTCAAGGCCCTTAAGGTAACTGTTTTAGCCCACTCAATTTAACTCCACCTCTACATGAGCTACCATGCAATTTAAGGAAGAATTTCCCTAAGTTCTTTGGTGATAGGAGAGTTCATCCTGATGAACATATTATAGCCTTCAACATAGCCTATGGTGTGATAGGCATGGAGTATGAAGATGTAATAGTTAGGATATTTGTAGAAACATTACAAGGCACTGCTATAGACTAGTTCTATCATCTACATGCCTAGACTGTGACTGATTGGAACACTTTCAAAGCTAAGTTCAAGATTGTAGAAGATGTGCATGCCCTATTAGCCTAGCTCACACAAATGAAAAAAGAGCCTCATGAACCTATGAGGTACTTCATTTCCAAATTTGACAAGTTGAAGAATAAGATTCCTATAATTACTCAGCCAATAGTTGAGAATCTCAAATACTTCTTCATCAACTCTTAGCTACCTAAAGTGACTTTTCTACTGAGACGTGCTGGCCACATAGACCTTGCTATAGTGTAAGATTTGGCTACTAAGGTAGAAGATTATCTCATCTTGGTAGGGAAGATAAGGAGAGATCTTAACAGAGGTAAATCTTCTTTATCCTCTGAATATCCATCTACAGGCACCACTGATCCAATGGTGTAGAAGCTAGCAAATGAGTTGCTAGCTCTCAAAAATCAAATGGTGTAAGGGATGTTTGATCCTCCTTCATATCGAGATATACCAAGGAGGATGTTTCCTAATCAGTCATACCATGGCAATGCTGCTAAGAATCAAGGCTAGCCAAATCATCTTCCTCCCCCACAAGGGAAGCTTACCATTGAAGTAGCACCAAACAACTCAATAGTTGGATATCTTGAAACATAATCTACTTTTTCTTTCTAACCTGAGTTGAACCCAGAAGATGACACTGATCTCTTTGTAGTAGACTAAGAAAAATCAATTGGTGACTCCAACATTGGTTTTCTAAATTACCAAGATGAACCTAGAAGTAAAGGTGAAGCATTTGATGGATCATACATTGTATTCACCCAGTCCTAGAACTAGTTAGCCCAGCAAGCTGATAAGGAAAAAATATAGGAGCGATCTCAACTAGAAATTTCAATTGCTAAGCGAGAAATCACTTTGCCTTTTCAATCAAAAGACCCAGTGATCACTAAAAAGGTAAGTAAAATGAGTTTTCCTTCATCTTCTACTTCAAATTCATAGACCAATACCACCCCTCCTAAAAATTAGAAGGATGAGCTGCCTTCCCCTATTCCTAATTCATTTCAAACATTTGATATAATCGACCATTTCAAGAAAACCAAAATTCAAATGTCTGAATTTGAATTCCTGCAATCCAATCCTAAGTAGTTGGATAGATTAGTGGAATGTGTGAAGGATAAATCTATCCCTACAGGATAAGAAATTCTAAAAGTAACTCCTAGTCCCCCCAAGAACACATCCACCTAGAATAACCTTGTCATTACTCTTCCAACTACCCCTGAAAAGACAAAACTATTTTATGTCTTCTTGTTGATAAACGAACATCAGCTAAACAATTACATCATAGACTCAGGTGCATCTGACAACATCATGCCCACCAAAGTAGTAGAATCTCTTGGTCTCACACTGACTAAGACATTTGGGAGACTATTCTCTATGGAAAACAAATAAATCCCTTTGCTGGGACAAATCAAAGATGCCTTGTTTGCATTTGTAGCCTTTCCAAGAAAAAGAATTAAGATGACATTCGTAGTGGCTGACATCCCAGCCTCCTATGACATCCTTCTTGTTCAATTTTTTTTCAATTATGTTGGTGGAGAAATTAGCATGGACCTATCTGAAGTGAGGATCCCAGTCAAAGGCATCATGCAAAGATTACTCCCTAAGAAGGAGGTAAAGTACGCTGTCACTCAAACATCAGTGCTTGAAGCTCAAATTATATTTAAGTCTTCAGGAGTGGGTAATTAATTTTTGACTAAAGAGGATGTTCCTATCTTAGCTGATGAAACTTCTAAAAATGATAATCTAAAAATTGGTTCAGATGGAACAACAGAAGGATTTGTAGAATGCAGTACAAGTGCAAAATAATCCTTCCCTCTAATTAAAATAAAATTTAGGAAAGCACAATTCCTGATGACGTATGGATACTAAACTTTAGTGGCAACTATTCTTCTACCAGCTCTAGAGCTAGGATTGTTCTAATATCTCCTCAAGGAGATATTTTTCTTTCTTCATATATATTGTAGTTTAGTAACACCAACAATACTATTGAATATGAATCGCTACTTCTCAAATTAAAGGCTACTCATGATAGAGGTGTTAAGCTTCTTCATGTTAAAAGAGATGCTTGAATTGGTGGTTTACTAGGTGAGGAACTTGTATCAAACCAAAAATAAGAGATTGCACTATTATCACAATCTAGTTTAGGATCAAATTGAAAGCTTTGATGCTTTCAGTATCTCTGCAGTGCCTAGAGAGTTCAATAACTAAGCTGATGCATTAGCTCTTTCAGAGACTCTCTTAATTCCTCACTAATATTTTGAAGGAGATAAGTACACTATCAAACTAGTCTTTCAACCAAGTGTTCCTGACAATGCCAATCATTGGCAAGTGGTCAAAGATGAAAACCAAATCATTACCTTTCTGGAACAAAAGGATAGCTTTAAATAGCTTCATTTTGAAGGCAATAAACCTCTACCATAGAAATTAGTTCAAGAAACAATTCTATATGTAGGTGAAGAATTCCTACAGCTCAAAGGGAATAAAATCCCAAAAGGACTAATTTCTCTTGAGAAGTTATTTGATAAGCATGATAGGTTCATCAAGCAACAACAAAAGGATTCGAGTTCCTCCTAGGAGTTTGATCAAATATATTTGGGTACCAAAGAAAATCCCAAGATGGTGAATGTTAGGAAATGTTGCACTCCTGAGGAGAAGCTCAAATTTATTGCCCTACTTCACCAGTACATGGATGTTCTAGCATACTCCTATGATGATCTAAAGTCGCTCAAACTTGAAGAAATTCACCATGAAATTCCTCTCAAGAGTGATTTGATGCCTTACAAGTAGAAATCTTGATAGTATAATCTAAAGATATCAAGTACTATTCTATTTGAAATATAAAAAATGCTAAACACTAGAATGATTTTCCCAATCCATCATTCCACATGGATTGCAAACATAGTCCCTGTGAGGAAAAAGAATGGCAAACTTTTCCTTTGTGTGGATTTCAAAAACTTGAATCAATCCTCTCTAAAGGATAACTACCCTCTAAACATCATGGATCAAGTCCTTTAGATGGTGTCCAGTTCAGAGATGTTATCAATGTTAGACGGCTTCTCAAGATACAATCAAGTAAAAGTCAGTGAAGCAGATCAGCATAAGACTACCTTTACCATGCCTTGGGGCATGTTCGCATATCAAAGAATGCCATTTGGTCTGATAAATGTGTTGGGTGAATATTTTGTCAATCAACTAACTGATGAGAAAAATAGGTCTTATCAACTACAACAAGGGAGATTGGTCAGCCAAATGTGCAGGTTTACTACATCAAAAGGGGGCAAATCTCTCCTCTCATCAAGGGGAGGTTCCATATAAATATGAGGAGTTATATACTGTATATATAAACATAAAGTAACACTCAAGGGTAAGGTAACTGTTGATGTCGAATATTACACCCTTGGTAGGAGGCCAAGCTCCTACCTTCTCCTCACAACTATGGAAACTCCCCTCTCACCTGTGGGACCGGTGAAGGTGGAGGGGACAGTCTCTAGATAAGGGATAGCTCCCTTTGATGCATCATGTTCATTCCAACAAGTGATAACACACACACACAAACACACACACACACACACACACACACACACACACACACACACACACACACACACACACACACACACACACACACACACACATACTAGGGGGATGAAAAGGGGAAAAGATTACAAGAAAACAAACTACTCTAAGGAGGTGATGCACCAAAATGAAATGACCTTCTCACATCCACTCTTAAAATTAGACAAATACATACATATGCTTCACACTTGGCAGAAGAACCAGACTACAAAAAACTTGACAGGGAGGTTTTAATTAAAATACAGAGAATAGAGGTTCACTAAAGGTGCTGTGAGAGGCACTCTACAAGGTAATTCCTTCTATTTTTGCACCCCCAAATAGAACTCTCCTTATCAACTACAGAAAAGGGTACTTTGTAGACAACAGATACATTGGTGTTGAACCTGTGAAAGCATCAAGAAACAATGGCTAAACACAAATTAACACTCATAACATACACAAAAATGTCTATCCAAGATAGAGGTAAAAAATGTGTTTATTGATTCAAGTGAAATTTTGCCAGGGCTACCATTTACAAATGTGGAAGATGATTTCTCAAAATGACAAGTCTTCAATATATAGGAGAAGAAAAGGAGGCCTTTTGGCACCCCTTTTTACAAGTGGCTCATTCTCGTCCCCTCATTGGGAAGAGTAGGCTGGTCAAAACATTAATGAGAAGTGCCCTTTGTCTACTGTAAGGTTACTTATTCAAGGTGATTACATGGTTTGTCTACTCATTAATGTGAAATGGAGAAAATTGGTTGCACTACTAGCTATTTGTGTCCTCTAATGGTCAATTCGTTGGCTCTGTTTCACTTGTTAGAGTCAATTCCTAAATCAGTGCTTCCCTTCACCACTTGGACCATCTACCTAATCCATGCTTATCACTTTGTCTTTTCTCTATTTTGTCTCCTTCAACCCTCAAGGGTGAACTTCTGGTGGGTCGCTACATTCTGGGCTCTCATAGTTAGCACTTTCTTACTTTGAAAGCAAACGGCTATTTCATTGCACTAATTTTGACGGTCACACGGCCATCATTGGTTTGAAAACCAATGGCTAATTTTCTTTGTTAATTTTGATGGCCTTCGAGATGTCCTCGTCCTGTTCAAAATGTCATCGGGTCCTTCACTGGCTTTTTTGTGGCCTTGCTTTTCTCGGCCCTCTTTATGGGCACTTTTGTGCCTTTATTTCTTCTTATAACCTTTTCCAAAAGGAAGGTGACCCTTCAACCCTCAATAGTGTCCTTTATATTTGGCCGAGAGTCCACCGCAAGGGTACCTACCCTTCAGGGGCCTTCGGTAGGTCATTCTTTGCCTTTGGATGCCTCCTAGGTGTTAAGGTGTGGAGCTAAAAGCTTCACCAATGAGCGAATGCAAAGGTTGATATATTGCATAGTCACTGACATCGGTCAAGGAGTCAACTAGTAGATGCCAATGTCGGTTATGGATTGGCTAATGTCGATCATGTGCAGGCAAACAGGGACCGATGTTGGTCACCTGTGCATCTAGAAAGTCTATTTTTATGGATGGAACAGATTGTTTGCATGATAAGTTGAACTGTTGGTTGTAAGTCAGTGTTTCTATTTTTGACAAGACTATATTGAACCTTTGATTAGGAGGTATATCTAATGGTGTAGAATGAATAGCTCATGATCCCTAATTCTTTATAATAGGGATAGATCTTCATAGCTTGTAAGATGATGTAGAATACAATTCAAGTAGCTAAATTGTGTTTGTAATTGTGAGAGAGAAATCTTGAGGGAAAGAGATCTATACATCTGAGAGGTGTGGAAGAAAGAGAGATTTATTCAATTGTATTTCCTTTTGGAAGAGTTTAATACAAGTTTTCATTATTTCTTGTATCTCTTGTTCTTTGCTGATTCTAGTTTCTAGTTACTTATTACTTTTGATTAATTCCATGTTTAGTCGCTTGCACAACAGTAATCAATTGTTCTTGTTAGATCCTGACAAGTGGTATTAGAGCTAGGTTCATTAGCAGGTGGTTTAGATCTATTTAGTGTGTTTTGATTATAGGTCACTCACAGGGGTTTCTGATTGAGTGGGAGTAAAGCAATGGAAGAAAGTAAACTACAAATGGAGAAGTTTAACGGCAATAATTATCAATTATGGAGGATGTAGATAGAAGACTATCTGTATCAAAAAGACCTATACTTACCATTGGGTGGGGTTGATAGAAAGCCCACAGATATGAAAGATGAAGAATGGAATGTTTTTGATAGAAATGCTCTGGGATCCATAAGGTTGAGCCTGACATCTTCTGTGATTTCTAACTTGTCACAGGAAAAGACAACAATAGAGTTAATGTTTACTTTAGCAAATTTATATGAAAAGCCCTTAGCTTTGAATAAGGTATATCTTATGAAGCAATTATTTAATTTGCAAATGTAGGAAGGTGGATCTGTATCTAATCATCTTAATGATTTCCATGGAATTATAAATCAATTAAATTCAATCAAAATAGTTTTTGATGATGAAATTAAGGCTCTTTTAATATTTTGCTCTTTACCTAAAAGTTGGCATAGCTTGGTAATGGCAGTTAGTAATATTACATCTATTACAAATATCTTGAAAGTAGATGATGTTGTTAGTGCAATCTTGAATGAAGAAACTCGCAGGAAAAGCACAGGGAAAACATCGGGTAATGCTTTAAGTATTGAAAGCAGGGGAATGCAAAGAGAGAAGAGCAAGTAAGGGAGATCAAGGTCCAAGTCAAAGATGAGCAATAGATCCAAATCTAGAAATGGAAAAAGAAAGATAACCTGCTAGAATTGTGAAAAGAGAGGACATGCAAAGAAAGATTGCTGGTTGAAGGTTAATGAAGAGAATCAGCATGAAGGTAATGAAAAAGAAAAAGTTGCAGGTATTGTTGCACAAGATGCTATTTCACTTTCTTTGCATAATAAAATAGAATCTTGGGTTTTAGATTCTAGGGCCTCTTTCCATGCTACCCCAAATAGAGAATTTTTCAATGATTATGTCTAGGGAGATTTTGGAAAAGTTTATGTAGGGGATGATGAGCCTTGTAAAATTGTTGGCAAAGGAAAAGTGTAGCTAAAATTGCAGAATGGCAACACATGGGTGTTGAAGGATGTCATGCATGTCCCAGCCCTAAAGCAGAATCTGATTTTTGTAGGAAAGTTGGGTGATGAGGGTTGCATAGTAACTCTCACAATTGAATTTTGGAAGGTTACCAAGGGAGCACTTGTATTAGTCAGAGGTAAGAGAGTAGATACTCTCTATTTATGTAATTATATTACTGATTATTCTCCTTCTATATTATCTACTTTAGATGTGGATGCAAAGTTGTGGCACTATAGGCTCGCCCACATGAGTGAGAAGGGAATGAAAATTCTTAAGTCAAAAGGTAAGTTTTCAGATTTGAAAAGCATATATCTAGATTTTTGTGAGCATTGTGTTTTTGAAAAATAGAAGAGAGTAAGATTTATCAAAATTGGGTTGACAAAGAGGAAGCACAAGTTAGAGCCTATTCACACAGACGTGTGGGGACCAACTCAAGTAGCTTCTATTAGAGGATCACAGTATTATGTTACTTTCATTGATGATGCTACAAGAAAGGTATGGGTCTATTTCATAAAGAAGAAATTTGATGTTTTTGACACATTTAGGAATTGGAAAGATTTGGTTGAGAATGAAATAGGTTTGAGATTGAAGTACCTTAGATCTGATAATGGTGGTGAGTACTGCAACAATAAGTTTAGAAGTTACTGTTCTATGTATGGAATATGCAGGGAAAGGATGGTTCCAAGGACACCTTAGCAAAATGGAGTTTCTGAAAGAATGAACATAACAATATTGGAGCGTGCACGGAGTATGAGGTTGCATGTTGGTTTGCCCTTACAGTTTTAGGCAAAATCTATAGATATTATGGTTTACTTGATTAATAGAGGACCCTCTACTGCTCTAGATGGTGGAATTCTAGAAGAGGCTTAGATAGGTAAAAAGGTAGATCTTTCATTTCTCAGAGTTTTTGGTTTTGAAGCTTTTGTGCATGTTGATAAGGAAAATAGAAAGAAGCTGGATGCTAAGTCTATGAGGTGCACTTTTATTGGTTATGGCTCTGAAGATTTCAGATTTTAATTGTGGAATCTAGGAACTAACAAAATTATTAGAAGTTATGATGTTGCTTTCAATGAGAAGGTGATGTACAGTGATCAGCTCAAAAAGCTGAAGGATTTTGAGCAGGGCAATGGAGATTTGGATGAGATTGTGATCCAAAATGAGCTCGCAGGAAATCACTTCCAAAAAAACACAGACACCGACATCGGTCAGGTAGGAACCGATGTTTGTCAGATAGGTTAGACAGTAACTGATGTCAGTCAGACAGAGACCGACGTCAGTCAGATAAGAACCAACATCGGTCGCATGGAACTAACGTTGGTCAGGTACAGGCCTAGAGATGATTGAGATCAGTCATTGATAGAGAATTTGGGTAGACATCAAGCAGTGGATGAGTCTCAAATGCCCATAAGGAGGTCAGAAAGGGTAAGTAAACCTCCAATTTGATATTCCCCTTCATTATTCTACTTATTGCTCACTAATGGTGGAGAACCAAAAAGTTTTGATGAGGCAATGCAGGTAGAAACCCAAAAATAGTGGGAGCTTAGCATGAATGAGGAGATTGATTCCTTGAAAGAGAACCAAATGTGGGATTTGGTTGAGTTGCCAACGGAAAAGAGAGAACTAAAAAACAAATGGGTTTATAGGTTAAAGGAAGGTGAGAATGGACAAATGAGACATAAGGCCAGGTTGGTAGTAAGGGGATTTGCACAGAAATTAGGTATTGATTTTGATGAAATTTTTTCTCCTGTAGTAAAAATGACTTCTATTCAGACTGTATTGTCTTTAGTTGCTATTGAGGATTTTCATCTTGAGTATCTTGATGTTAAGACAACATTTCTTCATGGAGATTTGGATGAAGAAATATATATGGAGCAGTCGGAAGGTTTTGAGGTCAAAGGTAAGGAGAAGCTTGTGTGCAGGTTGAAGAAAAGCTTATATGGTCTTAAGCAAGCTCCAAGACAATGGTATTTGAAATTTGACAACTTTATGATTGAGCATGGCTTCAGTAGATGTCAATTTGACCATTGTGTTTATTTTAAGAGATTGGATAATGGTAGATATATTATCCTATTTCTGTATGTAGATGATATGCTGGTTGTAGGTTTACACATGTAGGATATTTCTGAGCTTAAGGTAAAATTAGCTCACACATTTGCCATGAAGGATTTGGGAGCAACAAAGAAAATCCTTGGCATGAGTATTAAAAGAGATAGGAAAAATCACAGGTTGATTTTGTCTCAAGAGGATTATGTGAACAATGTGTTGGAGAGGTTCAATATGCAGGATGCAAAACCGGTGAGTACACCTATGGCTGGACACTTCAAGCTAAGCAAAGATCAGTGTCCTAATTCACATGATGAGGTAGAGTACATGAGTAGAGTTCCATATGCTTCTACAATTGGGAGCTTAATGTATGAAATGGTATGTACTAGACCTGATATTGCCCAAGCAGTGGGAGTTGTCAGTAAGTTTATGGCCAATCCAGGAAAAAAACACTGGAAAGTAGTTCAGTGGATTCTCAGATATCTGAGAGGGACCAACAGTTGGCATTTATGCTATGGAGGATCAAACACTTCTCTACATGGATATGTAGATGTGGATATGACATGTGACTTAGATGGTAGGAGAAGCACCACAGGATATGTTTTCACTGTTGGTGGAACAACAGTTAGCTAGATTTCAAAGTTGCAGAAGGTTGTTGCCTTGTCTACTATAGAGGTAGAATACATTGCAGTCACAGAGGCTAGCAAAGAGATGATATGGATGACACAATTCATGGAAGAGTTGGGAAAGGAGCAAGAGAGTTGAAAATTGTATAGTGATAGTCAAAGTGCAATTCATTTGGCAAAGAATTCATCCTTTCATTTAAGAACCAAACATATATAGCTTAGGTACCACTTCATTAGACAGGTATTGGAGGATGGTGAGTTCAAGCTGAAAAAGATCCATACAGATAAGAATCCTGCTGATATGTTAACAAAGCTGATAACAAAGGAGAAGTTGAATCTTCATTCAAGTTTTGTTGGTCTTCAAGATTGAGCTTGAAGATGGAAAAGCTAGAAGATGTTGTTGTACAAGTATAGGTGTAGTTGTTTATCTCCAAGTGGGAGATTGTTAAGGTGTGGAGCTAAAAGCTTCACCAATGAGTGAATGCAAAGGTTGTTGTATTACACAGTCACTGACGTCGGTCAAGGAGTTGACTAGTACCTATCGATGTCGGTTATGGATTGGATGACATCAGTCATGTGCAGGCAAACAGGGACCGATGTCGGTCACCTGTGCATCCAGAAAGTCTATTTTCATGGATGGAACGGATTGTTTGCATGATAAGTTGAACTATTGGTTGTAAGTCTACATTTCTATTTTTGGTAGGACTATTTTGAATCTTTGATTAGGAGGTATAACTAATGGTGTAGAATGCATAGCTCATGATCCCTAATTCTTTATAATAGGGATAGATCTTTATAGCTTGTAAGATGATGTAGAAGACAATTCAACTAGCTGAATTGTGTTTGTAATTGTGAGAGAGAACTCTTGAGGGAAAGAGATCTGTACATCTGAGAGGTGTGGAAGAAAGAGAGATTTCTTCAATTGTATTTCCTTCTAGAAGAGTTTAATACAATTTTTCATTGTTTCTTGTATCTCTTGTTTTTTGCTGATTCTAGTTTCTAGTTACTTATTACTTCTGATTAATTTCATGTTTAGTTGCTTGCACAACAGTAATCAATTGTTCTTGTTAGATCCTGACACCGGGTTCTTATGGACCTTTTGTCTGTGGACAATTTCCCCACAGACTTTTGTCCATAGATGTTTTCCCATGGACATTTTATCCATAGAGATTTTGTCGAGGCCTTTGCCTTTGCTTTGAAGCACGGCCCAAATTCCTTCAGACTTTTTGTCTCTGAAGGAATTTGAGACTTAAACAAATTTGAACTTAAACAAATTTTGAACTTACCTATTTTTTCCCTTTGTTTGAAGTGCCTACCCTCTACAAGGGCATTTGAACATTGGACTACCCTTTGGCCAACTGGGCATACCTTTGAACCAAGCCGTTGAACTAAAAAGGTTCAACGGTTCAAGTGGTTCAACCATTGCATGCCAATGAACTTGCCAATGAGCCGACTGATTGAACTAGGCTGATTGAATGAAGGTTGATGAACCAAGGTGTTGAACCAAGCCAAAGAACCATGACATTGAACTTGTGTAACCTAAAATTGACTGGCTTGAAATTGCAAGGGAAGAAGGGGACCGATTTTGGCCTGTTGGGTAAAAATGGTCAACAAATTGGTGACTCCCAGGGGAAGCATGCCTACTATGCTTAAAGAATAGTTGCCTTGCAGTCTATTGGGTGCAGAGTTAGATGCAACTATGAAAGAGTTAGCAATAGCCCCAAAAGATCTGAGAATCAAACATGAAGCTTTTACCCTACACACAAAGGGAAACACACAGGGCTAAAAAACACTACCTATGTAAACTGCACTTAGGGAAAGTAGGAAAAGAAACTGAAAACAAACTACTATATACAGCTAACCAGGTATTGTCACCTCCCTCCTAGATCGAAGGGAAAATTTATAACCCCCCTTCCTGGAAAAAGGACTTATGGTGCCAGACAAGTGGCTGAAAGAAAAGGAGATTTGGTGACCTGCTCTTCTTGCCTGTCACCTTGATTGCCTTACATCCAAGTGGATTAGATTCAAACATGCTTCTGACATATATGTACTCTACTTGTCCTTGGAAGCCTATTGAATGTTGTTCCCTCATAATGGTGCTCCTCACCAAGAAATCAATGGCTGTTGGCTCATCACCATAAGCCCTTTGATCTGCACATTCCCTCTGTAATGTATCATGGTCTGACTTGTTTCCTTCTGCCTCATTGAAGACTCTGTTAGACTCATCCTCTGCTTCCTTTTGGCCTTCTTGAAGAAGGGTGACTATGGTGATGTCTGAAATGGACTCACAAAATGATTGCTCATCCCACAGAACATCACCTCTCTATTCAAAGCTCTCTTCTTCAAGGCATTCCTCTAAGAAGATAGACCTCTCCTTTTTCTCCTCAAAGATCAGGACCTCTAGATGTTCAAAGGTATCCTCCTAATCCTCCTCCAACTCAGGCTCCTTAGTGTAGTCATCCTCCTCATCAAAGCAGCAAGGAAGTTCATCAAATAGAGGGGAAGAGAGCTTACCATGCATTTTCCCCTCCTCGTATAGCTGGAACATCTGCATATATGCAAGACCTACATCTTCTCCATTGCTGATAAGGTCTTCACAAGAAGAATCAATGATGATTCTACCTTCATTGTCACTCATGATGGCCTTTTGAAGAACTACAACTTGGATCTTCTACTCCTCACTCACCTCCTGCAGAATAGGTTCCTCTTTAAGAAGGGGTGAAATGGAGAAAACATGTGGAAGAGGAGGTAGTCCTTGAGCTAGAATCAAATGATTTTCCTCCTTCCACTTGGTCAGCTCTTCTTCTATATTAGGTATGGCCTGATATCTCTCATGGAAATGTGTAGGTAGGGGTGTGTTCAGACATAGATTGTGCTATTTGGTCTGAGCCATCCATCACACATTAGATGAGGAATCTCTCACTGGATTCCAACTCCATAATTCTCCTGGCCAGATCTTCTTGGAAAAGCTTTTCTTGGAGGTCATCAACATTATCATGAGCAGGAGTAGCCTCACTTTCTTCAAGGTTTTGAGAAAATCTTTGCTTCTCCTCCTTCTTGCCCCATGATTCTACTATTTTCCCCTAGTTTAGGATCTCAAAATTGAAATTTTGCTCCTGTGAACAGGCAATAACTTTGTTTTCTCCAAGGTCCTGGGGCTCCTCCATAAGGTCTGAAGGTTCAAACTCTCTTTCAAGAAGCAGTCTCATCCTAGCCTCTAAATCTTCAATTTATTTGGCTAGGTTGTCCTGAAAGAGTCTTTGTTGGAGGTCACCAGCATCATCTTCTTCAAGGCCCTAGGCTAGTTCATGGCAATCTTTCCTCCAACTCAAAATTTGCATATCATGTTGAAAAACTTGGGGAGGTTAAGGAATGCTAGGAAGAGACTGTTGATGTACCAGAAGAGTCTCTAAAAGAGGGACATGCTAGCTCATGGTATTCCTCCCAATGGAAGATTCATGATTTAAGGAGTTTAGAAGGTTCATCTCCATGGGAGGTTGCTCTGATGTCTTCTAGTGTTGGAAAGCCAAGTGCACGAGATCGAGAGTAGATGCATTTGATAATCTAGAGTGAGCAAGTGCTATCTGATAGAAAGGATTTGGTACAAAAGAGGGGGATTTCTTTAGAATAGGAGGGGGCACACAAGGCTGACTACCTTGAATAAATGGATTTTTCCATTTTGTTACCTCTTCCTCCATGGATTGTAAGCCCTGTGCTTGCCTAAAAAAACACTCCTCTTTATACATCAGCTCCTGCTAATACTATACTACTCCTCTAGTCTATTAATCTCTAATTCTAGGGCCACTTCCCATAACGTTGCAAGGAAACTAGGAGGGCTACTTGAGGCAATTACATAAATACCTTGAGTCTGATTAAAACCATATGAAGGAACATAGGGTCCATGATTTTGTGCAAAAGAATTATACATACAAAAAGTGATTTCTGATGGCACCAGGCTCCTTAACTAGCTGATTTAACTTAAAGTCACCATTGGTGTTGATGAAAAAGCCTCTAAAGGTTGGTTGGTTAAAGATCACACCAAAAAATCTTCAAATCTTTGGACAAACCCTGTCTTAGTTGGTCCCATCAGGTGTGCCAAAATTATTGATGCCGAAGATTGCACCCTTGGTAAGAGGCTGAGCTCCTGCCTTCTCCTCACAACTATGGAATCTTCCCTCTCACTTGTGGAACCAACAAAGCTAGAAGGGATAGTCTCTATATAAGGGCTAGCTCCCTTTGATGCATCATGTTCATTCCAACAAGTGATAACACACACACACACATATAGATATATACTGGGGGATGAAAAGAGAGAAAGATTGTAGGAAAACAAACTACTCTAAGGAGGTGATGCACCAAAATGAAATGACCTTCTCACATCCACTCTTAAAATTAGACAAATACATACATACGCTTCACACTTGGCAGAAGAACTAGACTGCAAAAAACTTGACATGGAGGTTTTAATGAAAATATAGAGAATAAAGGTAGAGAATATAGAAAATATTTGGCCGAGAGTCCCCTGAAAGGGCACCTACCCTTCAAGGGCCTTCGATGGGTCGTTCTTTGCCTTTGGATGCCTCCCGAGTTCCCGTGAACCTTTTGTCTGTGGATAATTTCCCCATGGACTTTTGTCTGCGGATGTTTTCCCACAGACATTTTGTCTATAGAGATTTTGCTTGGGCCTTTGCCTTTGCTTTGAAGCATGGCTTGAATTCCTTCAGACTTTTTGTTAGAAAGGAATTCCTTTGGACAAAAAGTTTGAAGGAATTCGGGACTTAAAAAAATTTGAACTTAAATTTTTTTGAACTTACCCAGTTTTTTCCTTTGTTTGAAGTGCCTACCCTCTGCAAGGGCATTTGAATATTAGAGTACCCTTCAGCCAATTGGGCATACCTTTGAACCAAGCTATTGAACCAAAAAGGTTCAACGGTTCAAGTGGTTCAACCATTGCACGCCAATGAACTTGCCAATGAGCCGACTAATTGAACTAGGCTGATTGAACCAAGGCCGATGAACCAAGGTGTTGAACTAAGCTGAAGAACCATGACATTGAACTTGTGTAACCTGAAATTGATTGGCTTAAAATTGCAAAGGAAGAAGGGGACCAATTTTGGCCTGTTGGGCAAAAATTGTCAACAAATTGGCAACTCCCAGGGGAAGCATGCCTGTTATGGTTAAAGACCAGTTGCCTTACAGTCCATTGGGTGCAGAGTCATATGCAGCTATGAAAGAGTTAGCAATAGCCCAAAAAGATCTAAGAATTAAACATGAAGATTTTATCCCACATGCAAAGGGAAACACACAAGGCTAAAAAACACTACCTGTGCAAACTACACTTAGGGAAAGCAGGAAAAGAAATTGAAAACAAACTACTATATACAGCTAACCAGGTATTCTCACATCCCTCCTAGATTGAAGGGAAAATTTCTTAAGCCCCCTTCTTAGCAAAAGGACTTATGGTGCTAGACAAGTGGCTGAAAGAAAAGGAGATTTGGTGACCTGCTCCTCTTGCCTGTCACCTTGATCGGCTCGCATCTGAGTGGATCAGATTTAAACATGCTTTTGACATATATGTACTCTACTTGTCCTTATAATCCTATTGAATGTTGTTCCCTCATAATGGTGCTCCTCACCAAGAAATCAATGGCTACTAGCTCATCACCATAAGCCCTTTGATCTGCACATTCCCTCTGTAATGTATCATGGTCTGACTTGTTTCCTTCTGCCTCATTGAAGACTCTGTCAGACTCATCCTCTACTTCCTTTTGGCCTTCTTAAAGAAGGGTGACTGTGGTGATGTCAGAAATGGACTAACAAAACAATTGCTCAACCCATAGAACATCACCTCTCTATTCAAAGCTCTCTTCTTCAAGGCATTCCTCCAAAAAGATAGACCTCTCCTTTTCCTCCTCAAAGATTAGGACCTCTAGATGTTCAAAGGTATCCTCTTGATCCTCCTCCAACTGAAGCTCCTCAGTGTCATTGTACTCCTCATCAAAGTAGCAAGGAAGTTCATCAAATAGAGAGGAAGAGAGCTTACCATGCATTTGTCCCTCCTCGTATTGTTGGAACATCTGCATATATACAAGACCTGCATCTTCACCATTGCTAATAAGGTCTTCAAAAGAAGCATCAATGATGATTCCACCTTCATTGTCACTCATGACAGCCTCTTGAAGAACTGTAGCTTAGATTTTATACTTTTCACTCGCCTCCTATAGAATAGGTTCCTCTTTGAGAAGGGGTGAAGTGGAGAAAACATGTGGAAGAGGAGGTAGTCCTTGAGCTAGAATCGAATGATTCTCCTCCTTCCACTTAGTCAAAACTTCATCTATATCAGGTATGGCTTGATATCTCACTTGGAAATGTGTAGGTGGGGTGTGTTTAGAAATAGAATGTGCTATTTGGTCTAAGCTATCCATCACACATTAGCTGAGGAATCTCTCTCTAGATTCTAACTCCACAATTCCCCTGGCCAGATCTTCTTGGAAAAGCTTTTCCTGGAGGTCATCAGCATTATCATGAGCAGGAGCAGCCTCAGCTTCTTCAAGGTTTTGAGAAAAACCTTACTTCTCCTCCTTCTTACACCATGATTATACTATTTTTCCCCAGTTTAGGATCTCAAAATTAGAATTTTTCTCCTGTGAACAGGCAGTAACTTTATTTTCTCCAATGTCATGGGGCTCCTCCACAAGGTCTAAAGGTTCAAACTCTCTTTCAAGAAGCAGTCTCATCCTAGCCTCTAAATCTTCAATTTGTTTGGCTAGGTTGTCCTGAAAGAGTCTTTCTTGGAGGTCACCAACATCATCTTCTGCAAGGCCCTGGGCTAGTTCGTGGCAATCCTTCCTCCAACTCAGAATCTACACATCATGCTGAAAAACTTGGGGAGGCTAAGGAATGCTAGGAAGAGACTGTTGATGTACCAAAAGAGTCTCTAGAAAAGGGACATGCTAGCTCATGGTATTCCCCTCAATGGAAGATTCATTATCTAAGGAGTTTAGAAGGTTCATCTCAATGGGAGGTTAGTCTGATGTCTTCTGATGTTGGAAAGCTAGGTGCACAGGATTGAGAGCAGATGCATTTGATGATCTAGAGTGAGCAAGTGCTATCTGATAGAAAATATTTGGTGCAAAAGAGGGGGCTTTATTCAGAATAGGAGGGGGCACACAAGGTTGACTACCTTGAATAAATGGATTTTTCTATTTTACTACCTCCTCCTCCATGGATTACAAGGCCTGTGCTTGCCTAAACAAACACTCTTGTTTATACATCAGCTCCTATTGATATCTGTACTGCTCTTCCAGTCTATTAATCTCCAATTCTAGGGCCACTTCCCTTAACGTTGTAGGGAAACTAAGAGGTCTGCTTGAGGTGATTACATAAATATCTTGAGTTTGATTAAAACCATATGAAGGAACACAAGGTCCATGATTTTGTGCAAAGGAATTATACATATAGAAAGTGATTTTTGATGGCACTAGGCTGCTTAACCAACTAATTCAACTCAGAGTTGCCATTGGTGTTGATGCAAAATCCTTTAAAGGTTGGTTGGTTGAAGATCACACTAAAAAATCTTCAATTCTTTAGAAAAAACCATTCCTAGTTAGTCCCACCGAGCGTGCCAAAACTGTTGATGCTGAAGATTACACCCTTGGTAGGAGGCCTAGCTCCTACCTTCTTCTCACAACTATGGAAACTCCCCTCTCACTTGTGGGACTGATGAAGCTAGAGGGGAGAGTCTTTAGATAAGGGCTAGCTCCCTTTGATGCATCATGTTCATTCTAGCAAGTGCTAACACACACACACACACACACACACACACACACATACTGGGGGGATGAAAAGGGAGAAAGATTATAAGTAAAAAAAACTAATCTAAGGAGGTGATGCACCAAAATGAAATGACCTTCTCATATCCACTCTTAAAATTAGACAAATACATACATACGCTTCACACTTGGCAGAAGAACCAGACTGCAAAAAACTTGATAGGGAGGTTTTAATTAAAATACAGAGAATAGAGGTTCACCAAAGGTGCTATGAGAGGCACTCTAAAAGGTAATTCCTTCTATTTTTACACCCCCAAATAGAACTCTCCTTACCAACTGTAGAAAAGGTCACTTTGTAGACAACATATATGTTGGTGTTGAACCTGTGAAAGCATCAATAAACAATGGCTAAACACAAATTAACACTCAGAACATACACAAAAATGTCTATCCAAGATAGAGGTAAAAAATGTGTTTATTGATTCCATTGAAATTTTTATAGGGCTACGCCTTACAAATGTGGAAGATGATTTCTTAAAATGACAAGTCTTCAATATATAGGAGAAGAAAAGGAGGCCTTTTGGCACCCCTTTTTACAAGTGGCTCATTCGCATCCCCTCATTGGGAAGAGTAGACTGGTTAAAACATTAATGAGCTGTTCCCTTTGTCTATTGTAAGGCCACTTCTTCAAGGTTATTACATGGTTTGTCTACTCATTAATGTGAAATAGAGAAAATTTGGTTACACTGCTAGCTGTTTGCATCCTCTAATGGTCAATTCACTGGCACTATTTCACCTGCTGGAGTCAATTCTTGAATTGACACTTCCCTTCACCACTTGGACCATCTACCTACTCCATTCTTGTCACTTTGTCTTTTCTCTATTTTGTCTCTTCTAGCTCTTTTGGCCCTCGGGGGCAAACTTCTAGCGGGTCGCTGCATTTTGGGCTCTCATGGTTAGCGCTCTCTTACTTTGAAAGCAAATGGCTATTTTGTTGCACTAATTTTGATGTTCATAGGATAGTCATTGGTTTGAAAACCAACAGATAATTTTATTTGTTAATTTTTATGGCCTCGAGGACATCCTTGTCCTGGTCAAAACATCATCGGGTCCTTCGCTGGCTTTTTTTTGGCCTTGCTTTCCTTGGTGCTCTCTGCGGGCACTTTTATGCCTTTGTTTCTTTTTAGCATCTTTTTTGAAGGGAAGGTGACCCTAAAGCCCTCAAAAGTGTCCTTTGTATTTGGCTGAGAGTCCCTTGTAAGGGCACCTACCCTCTGGGGGCCTTCGGCAGGTTGTTCTTTGCCTTTGGACGCCTCACGGGTTCATGCGGACCTTTTGTTCGCAAACAATTTCCTCGCAAACTTTTATCTGCAAAGATTTTGCCTGGACCTTTGCCTTTGCTTTGAAGCATGGCCCAAATTCCTTTAGACTTTTTATCTGAAGGAATTCCTTTAGATAAAAGGTCTGAAGGAATTTGGGACTTAAACAAATTTAAACTTAAACAAATTTTGAACTTACCCAATTTTTTCCTTTATTTGAAGTGCCTGCCCTCTGCAAGGGCATTTGAACATTGGACTACCCTTCGGCCAACTAGGCATAACTTTGAACCAAAAAGGTTCAAGGGTTCAAGTGGTTCAACCATTGCGCACCAATGAACTTGCTAATGAGCTGACTGATTAAACTAGGCCAATTGAACCAAGGCCGGTGAACCAAGGTGTTGAACCAAGCCGAAGAACCATGACATTGAACTTGTGTAACCTAAAATTGACTGGCTTCAAATTTCAAGGGGAGAAGGGGACCGATTTTGGCCTGTTGGGCAAAAATGGTCAACAATAATAGCATCCATCTCTCTTTTTTTAGAGATGATGTTCACAAATAAAAGAGAAAATCTTGTTGAAAACACTGAAGGCACTTCTCTTCTTTCAAAAGTGATCTTACAAGAAACAGTAGGAGTTCTTTGAGGTAGTGACACATAACTAGTAATAAAGGATGTAGTAACCAATAGACTAAGATGTAGCACAAAGTCTCCACCTTGAGTACCCAAGAGTGAAATACGAAGGACAATGAGGGCACAAAGTCATCCCAAGGTCCTTTACATAGAAACAAAAAATAGACAAACACACTAAAGGCAATTATGGAGGCAAAAATTCTCTCCATAGTTGGCTTCACGACACCTTCCTGATTACTTCCACTAGTTCTACTTGTTAAATTGAATAAATAAGAATACATTCAAGAAACAGACATAAAAAAATCTCTTAGAATGACATGAGCTATAACAACACAAAGTTTGAAAGTATCTTGCTTTCTAATTCAAACAAAGAAATATGAAGAACAATCTGAGTTCAAAGTCTCAGTAATCACCTCTCAATTTGGGTAGAGTTTTGCTTCTATAATGGAAAAGTCTCCTTTCGCCTAATGCCAGAGATTACAATGTATAGCAGCTAAGAAAGGCTTGGCACTTTTTCCCATGGGATGGCCCATACTGCATTCAATGCCTTGAATTCATTTTTAGTTCTATTTAGGGGGCCATGCTGGGAGCAGTGCATTACCTTAACTATGGCATGCCCATTCATCTTGTATGTCTCCTCTTTAGCATGAATTTTTTGGTCCTTTTTCTGATGTCTACACAACTGTCCACTTTGCCTTTACTTCATGGAAGAAAAATAGGCTGTATCTTCAATTTGATGTGTTCAAATGACCACTTAACACACTATTTCACCTATTGGAAATAACTCCCTTGTAGATATTTTTGATCTTATGTATTGTTCTCTCTTCCCTGTAGTAATTTGAGCTCTTGGGCTCTCTTTTTAGCTGGTCGCTTTATTCATCCTTCAAGTTTTGTGCTATATTTGAATATCAATGAACAATACCTTACCTTAAATTTGATGTCTATGAGGACATCAATGATTTCTATTTATTTGAACCATATTGAACCATGAACCTTTGAACCTGTGAAAGTTCATCGGTTCATTGGTTCAATGGTTTAGGTGATCTTTATCAGTTCATCACTTCCCTAGTTCAATCACTTCTTTTCTATCTGGTTGAACCATTGGTGTCTTTGAATTTGCCTTTGAAATCATCTATTTGTTACTTCTTTCTTTGCTTGAGGCTATCTTTGAACTATCGAACCTATGAACCATTAAACTTTGAACTCTTTTGGTTCAAGGTACAATCGGTTCATTGGTTCATTCTCTGCTTTGGTTCAATCATTGCTTTCTTTATCTTTCTAAGTCCCTTTGAGGCCTTGAAAAACCTTTGCTTTGTGTCCTTGGAACACCCTGAAGGGAAGGTGTCCCTTCAAGCTTTGAGAAAGGTCCTTTTTGTTGGTGCTAAGAGCCCCCTGCAAGGGCACATACCCTTAGGGGTCCCTCAGGTGGCCTTCAGACAAAAATTCCTTCAAGCGGTATTCATTGGTTCTTTTCCTTCAGATAAAATGTCTGAAGGAATTCCTTTGAAGAATTTGTTCAAAGGAAATATTCCTTGGCTTCTTCCATTTTCTTTCGAGTTTTTCCTTTCAAGATTTTCCTTTAGATAAAAGTCTGAAGGAATTCTTTCAAACTTTTTTTTTGAAAGAATTTGCCTTTGCCTTATCTATTTTTATGAGGAAAATCTTCTTGAAGGAATTCTTATAGTTCCTTCACTTAGTAATTTCCTCAAACAAAAAGGTTGAAGGAAATGTTCCCTTTTGGCCTTAGTCACTTTTCAATCCTTTGAACATGTTCCCTACCCTCTGCAAGGGCACTTGTCTCTAGTTCGCTGCCCTCTGCAAGGGCACTTGTTCCTTTGGCTTTGGGGTAGTCCTTTGAACCGACTGATTGAACCAACTTTGGTTCAACGGTTCAACGGGTTCAATTGGTTCAATCTCTTTATTTTGGCTAAGTCTTTTGACCACTTAAACCAACCACATGTTTGAACCTATTGAACCATTGAACTAGTTCAACCTTTGAACTAAAATGGTTCAAGGTTCAACAGTTTAATGGTTCAAGCCTTCTTCTTTTCGCTAAGTGTTTTGAATCTATTGAACCTTGAAGCGGTTAAACTTGATGAACTTTTGACAAAGCACTTAATTATTTAAGCTTGCTAATGACGTTGAAACTTTGAATCCGTTGAACCTGTTGAACCAAAATGGTTCAAGGTTCAATGGTTCAATGGTTCAATCCTTGCTCAAAAGCTTACTGATGAAATTTTTTGGTTGAACTAAGGTGTTAAACCAATCTTGAAATTGCCTAAGTGCTAGAAACTTGCTCCTTTGAGATAATTTGCTTGATGAGGCCATTGAACCTTGAACCTGCTAGTTTCAAGCCTACAGAGTCCATAGATTCAAGCCTATAGAGTTCATAGATTCAAGCTTGTAGAGTTTGTAGAGTAAATTTTTAATCTACGTTGCATTCAAATTTTTTGGTTGAGTACTAAAATTTTGGTTCCTGCATAACCTGGATGTCACGATAGAGTTTTAAAGTAGAGGGTGGGTTCATTTTTGCCTAAGTGTCGAAGTGCGGCAAAAGCTGCCAAGTATCACTCTCTGAGCATGGGTCTCCTTTTCTCCCTTTTATTTCCATCATCTCATTTTCCCTAAGTATTGAATTCAAGCAGAAGCTACCAAGTGTTTCTTTTCAAGACATAGAGCTGACCAGCTGACGCCCTCTGAGGTCCTTTTTGTAACCTTTGAGAAGGCCATAGAATGTGTCGCATACTTAGTAATAGCTAAGCATAATGCACCATGTGTCAGCATTTGCATCTCATAGAGGCACCCACATTTCATTCTACTTTTGATGAAGGATTTCAATGAGCCAAGCAGCAGAAAAGTGGAAAGCACCAGGTGGCAGTCATGGAAGGTACCGAACTACCTTTTGAAGAAGCAGTGGAAGTCACCATATGTCGGCATTTGAGAGACTTTGGTTCAGCACTTGGGTCCAATGCTTTCATTCAATGCATAAAGGTGTCATTTTATTTTGCTTAAGTGTCATAAAGTAGTGGGTGCTGCCAAGTGTCACTCTCTGGTCCCTTTCTACTTCATCCCCTAAAGGTAGTAGAAGATGCCACATACCCCTAGAAGGAGGAGTGGAAGATGCCAGGTATCTTCCCAAGAGCATCAGAGATTGCCATGTGTCAATTTTTGAGAGACCATCTTCGAGCCTAATTATTAAATGAAGATTATGGTGGGTCCCAGATGTTATTTCAAAGGACTATGGAAGCACCAAGTGTCAACATGCAAAGATTGCCACGTGCATCCATCCCTTCCTAAAATTTGCTTGAGCAAGGAATGCAATAATTTTTGTTTTGATAAAACTATAAAGTATCAAGGAAGTAGACTGTGACAAGTGTCAAAGGTAGAGCATTCTTGAACAGAGCATCAAGAAAGTAAAATTAGCCAAGTGTCACTCTTTGGTGCCTTCTAGACCATAAATAGAATTTTCATAGATTGACTAAGTGTCCTCTTCCATTTCAATAAGACAGAGTGCCTGTCTATCTATTACAGCAAAGATGGAAAGAAACTCAATGAGAGTTATTCTTGGTAGATAGAACAGTGCACCGAGTAGATTTTGGGGCTTGAAAGCATTGAAGATGTCATCTATTTGTCCCCTATAAGTAGAGGTAGAGGAGATAGTTGAGTAGCCAAACAGGTGATGGAACGAAGAATTTTAGGTGTGAAAGGAGGTACTAGACATGGATCGCCATGCTACAGTCAGGGTAGTTCTTGATAATACTAGGATGCATCCAAGGCATTGAATGCGTCATCTGTTTTGTCCCCTACAAGTGAAGGATGGAGTGGAATTGCATGAGGAAGAAAGCGATGCAAGGAGTGATCCAAGGCTATAAAAGAAGAAGAATTATTAAAAAAAGAGGGGGGAATTCTATAGTTTTAGACTTTCTAAAGTTTTTGACGAGTAATATCATTTGCTCTTGTCTCAATTTTCTTGAGTTGTAAATTTGATGTAATTGTGTATGTTTTTGTGCCTTTTATGTGGCTGAATGAATTATGAAGATTTGAACTCCATGCCTTGGTGGGTGTTATCTATGTCATTTGAAAAGTAGTCTATATTGTAGACTTTCTAGATTTGTGATTGGAAATGTCATTTGCTTTTGTCTCATTTTCTTGAGTTGGAAGGTTTACATAACTGTACATGACTTCTATGCCTCTTATGTGATTGGAAGATTCTATTCAGAAGATTGAACACTATGCCTTTGTTGACATTCTTTGTATCTCAGCAAAAGAATTCCCTATTGTGAGCCTCTATTTTTGTTATTTCAATCTTTTACATTGATCATGCACTTGTTTGCTCTTAAATGTAATTGAATCCTATAATAGATTCACTGTGCTCAGGTTAGGATTAGGATTACACTCAAGCGCATTGCCATAGTTAGGTTTTAATTCTTGCATTTGCATTTCTATTTAATTTCCTATCCCTTTTCCCCCAAACACTTGACACAAAAGAAGAGACCAGCTTCTCTAAAATTTGGAGGTTGTTTCAAGCCGCATTGTCCCACAGTTTGAAACTTCTCATTATTGATTGATTAAGATCAAGCACAATTTTAAACCATCAATAGTTTCTGGCATGCCTAGTGGGACCAGTCTTAAAGTTTCTTTCAAGACCACATGAACCAAAGAGCTACGAGGAGTCAAAGCTATGGACCAGTCACTAGATCACAATCTGCTACAAATCTAGGTATTCTTTTGCCACCTCTAGTAATTAGTCCAAGAATAAGAGCTAACCAATTTGTACTAGTACCAAACACGGGAGGCCATGTACCCCTAAGAAATTATGCAAGTTGGAACACTGGTAGTCCCATAATCCTCCCAACACCACCAACTATTTGGGATCCTATCCCAGTAAATGCTCTAAAAGTTCTACCCAAATTTAGTGGGAAAGACTCAAAAACACTCATGGAACATCTTCAAGATGTATCAAATGTCTGTGCCATACATGGTGTCACAGAGCAAAATGTGGCCCTAAGGTTGTTAGCAGCCTCATTCAAAGGAAAGGCTCTAGAATGGTATCACTCTTTGACCCCAAATACCATATCTACATGGGATTAGCTCAGAGATTAGTTCTTTGAAAGATTTGCAGAGAAAGGTGATAAGTCTTCTTTGTTATAGCAGTTGATCACCATTCAGAGGGGACCACAAAAAGGACATGACTGACTTCAACACCAAATTCCAAAAAACTTGGGATAGAATCCCCATTGTAGCTAAACCACCACCTGGTATGGCCATAATGTTTTATCTCAAAGCTTTGAATTCAGATATATCTGTTATGATTTAGTCACTGGGAGGACACACTTTGCCAATGGCTTACAACTATGTAGTCAGAGCTGAGAATCATTTAATTGATGTTGGAAAGTTACCTCCAAGACCTCCCATGCCTATATTCCTAAAAAATACCTTGCCCCTACCTCAAGAGGTTCCTAAAGTTGTAAACCCACCTGTGTCTATGTATACTTACCCTCCATCATCTGTGAATCAACCGACCCCTGCTCAGTCATCTGAGATGGATGATATCAAAAGTATGCTAAGGACATTCTCCAATGAGCTGATTAATATAAAGAGGCAAAAAAATACTTTCCCTAAGCCTCCTTATCAAGGCTATCAATAAAATAGGTTTTCATCCCAACCAAACCAATATCAAGAGCCTCCAAGGCAAACCAATCATCAACCAACAAATCAATTAGTTGCAGTTCCCACACCCTCATAGACCCTTCCTCCCAACTCAAATAGGGAGATGGTTCTAGGTTAGAATAATTATGTGGATGATACTAATGCTTGGTGTTTCCCTTACAATGATGCTCACACCCCCAGAGATTGTCCTAGAGGCAATCTACAACAAAGAGTGGCTGAGCAGAGAAGAATGGATGGTCAGTTTGCCAGTACCAGTAATAATTAAGCCTACCAATCTCCTGACATGTAGAATTTAGTTATAGGGGCTCAGATGCAAGGAATGTCCTTGAAATAAGAGGAAGAAATAGCCCTAAAACATGCTTTGTTCTCATGGGTTGAGGATGAAGAAACAATTTTCTTGAATGAGGCATCTACCTCCCAAAGGCCAGTAGTAAAATTTGATTATTATACCAGATCAAAGAGGAGAATGGTGGAGTAACCTGAGATCATAAGTGGTCAAGTCAAGAATAACCCTCCACCTTAGGGGCAAAAGAATGTTGTTGTTAGACAAGAAGTGCCTTAACTTATACGAGATCAAGAGATTCCTACCTAGATTCAGGAAAAAATGAGGTATCCCTATTACCAAAAAACTCATTCCTTAGGGCCAATCAATGTAATAGACCAATTAAAGAGGACTCTAGCACAAGTGTCAATATGGGATATTTTGGCTATTCTTGAACAAAAGACACTACTGTAAGAAGCTCTGCAAGGGCAAGTAGTACCCAGAGATGTTATTACCAAGGAAGGATTTGCTGGAAAGGAAAATCTCAAAGATACGGTTCCTCCAATGACAATAGCCTTCGTGAATGATGCAGCACAAGTAAGTAAATCCAAGCCAGAGCTTTTCTATTTGACTCTGATAGTTGGAAAGAAACTCTTGCATAATGCACTGATAGATTCAGGGGCTAGTACAACTATGATGCCCAAGTAAATAGCCGATGCTTTGAAAATAAATTATGAACCCCTTGCAAAAGGAGTTATGCAGCTAGATGGCAAAACAATGCAAACCATAGGGAGAATTAAACAACTCCCTTTGCAGTTATACACATGTCCCAACATAATTGTCAACCAAGATATAGTTGTCATAGATATACCTCCCGTCTTTGGTTTATGTTTATCCAGAGACTTTACAACAAAAATAGGAGGATATATGTCTCTTGACTGGTCTCACCTCATCCTGAGAACCAGATACAGTTCAAAGATAAAAATTCTATTTGAACCACTATCCAAAGACCACATCACCAATGAACCAACAACAAGATTAGAAGCAGATCATGCCATGTTGAATAAAGAAGAAAGAAATTTTGTCAAAGAACTAGGAGATTAGACTGATCATGATCAAGAAGAAGAAAATAGCCAATTGTTGGCTATGATGCATAGCGACCTGTATGGGAACTATGACTCTACTGGTTTGGGGACATATGCCATTTTTGATGAGGATCAGGCGATCCTAAATGTTATAAGGAAAGAGACACCTACTACTCAAGATTCAGAGGTCTAGACTTTAAATTTTGATGGGGCTAGAAGTAAACATGGTGCTGGAGAAGGAATTTGTCTTACTACTCCAAATGGTGATAAAAATTTAAGGGCTATCTGATTCCAATTTGCTTACACTAATAATGATGCATAATATGAATCTTTAGTACATGGGCTCCTGTTAGCCAAGAAAAAGGGGATAAATAACCTAAAATTAAAAGGAGATTTAGAATTAGTAATAAAGCAAATTAGGGAAAAGGCAGCAGCCAAAAATATGAGAATGAGATCTTACCAGCATAGGATTTGGGATTTGATAAAATATTTTGAAGCTTTTAACATAGAGATAATCACTAGAAGTCAAAACTCTGAGGCTGATAGGATGGATCATATTGGCTCATAGTTTAACCTAGCAACTGGCCTATTAGTTAACAATGAGTCAGTAAAAGTTATAGTGAGGCCAACCATCCTAGACAATGATGAAAACTGGCAAGTATTTGAAAATGATGCTCAAGTAGTCTCTTTCTTACAACAATCAAACGAGTTTGCAGACCAATTGCAAACTAAAATTAAGGAGGCATATGGTGATCAGATTATACAATTGAGGACTAATAAGCTCCCTAAGGGATTGATCACCTTAGAAAACTTGTTTGACCCAGAGGATGTAAGCTTGGGAAAGAAAAGGTTTTAGGTAGATAAAGCAGAATATTCTAAGGTAGAGGTGAGTGACAAGAAGAGGCTAAAAGCTGGAAATTCCACAACTCAAGAAGAGAAGGAAAGACCAATTGAAGTGTACCAGAGATATGATAGAGTCATAGCTTGGAGCTATGAAGATCTTCATGAATACAACAGAGACATTATCCAACACATAATAGAATTTACTGAGGGATCCAAGCCCATCAGACAAAAATAAAGGCCGGTAAATCCAAATATTGAGCCTCTAATGGTAGATGAGTTGTAGAAACTTTTAGGCTCCAAAATAATATTTCCAATCAAGCACTCGACCTGGGTATCAAATCTAGTCCTAATTAGGAAAAAGAATGGAGATGTAAGACTATGTGTAGATTTTAGAGATCTAAATAGAGCATCTCTAAAAGACCACTATCCCTTACCCTCCATGGAACAAATTCTAAAAATTGTGGCTAGATCAAAGAGGTTTTATTTACTTGATGGTTTCTCGGGGTACAATCAGATTTGGCTAGCTGAGAAAGACCAGTACAAAACTGCTTTCACTACCAAATGGGGGACATTTGTCTATGCGAAGATGCCATTCAGCTTATCAAATGTAGGAGCCACCTTTCAATGAGATATGGATATGGCTTTTGGTGAACTTATAAACAAGGTCATCCTAGTTTATCTGGATGACCTCACTATTTTCTCCAAAAATGTTGATGATCATTTTGATCATTTAGAATCTGTCTTCAAGAAATATCAAGATTTTGGGATATCATTGAATCCCAAGAAATATATTTTTTCTATACCTTAGGGTAAATTATTGGGGCACATAGTGTCTAAGGAAGGGGTTTCTATAGATCTTAAGAGAATCACAGCTATAATGGACCTACCTCCTCCAACAAATAAAAAGGCAGTCCAATCCTTTTTAGGAAAGATCAATTTTGTCAATAAATTCATATCTGATTTTGTAGGCTTGGTTATACCAATGACACTCTTTCTAAAAAAGGACCTAGTCTTCAAGTGGACTACAGAAGGGAGGCAAGCTTTTGAGGGAGTTAAGAAGGCTATCTCAATAGCCCCAGTGCTCAAGAACCTAGATTTTTACATGCCCTTCGTAATGTATGTCTATGGAGGGGAGTCAAGTATTGTTGCTGTCTTGACTCAAAAGAATGATAGACTAGAGGGGGAGCACCCAATAGCCTTTTTCTAAATAACTCTTAGATATTATGAGACCAAGTACAATTTTGTGGAAAGACAAGCCTATGCCATAGTAAAAGCCCTCAAGAAATTTAGGCATCTGATATTAGGGAATAAAATTTTGATACTTGTAGCTCACCCAAGTGTCAGGGAATACATCATGGAGGGTGAGATTACTAAGAAAAGAGCCAATTGGATCACTAAGATCCTTGAATATGATGTGGAGGTTAGACCCACCAAGCTGGTCAGAGGTAGGGGGCTATGCCAATATATGACCCAAGAACTGGAAAAGATGTTACTTGAGGAAGCAAAATCCGAAGGAGAGATGGAGACGGTGCTCAAATTACAAGAGGTTGATCAAGAATCTTGGGTCATAAGCAGGATTCAATTTATGAAAAATGGGGTTTATCTAAGAGAACTCCCTTAAAATAAGAGAAAATATTATAGGATACAGGGAGTTCATTTTGTTTTAATTGAACAAGTCCTCTTCAGAAGAAATTTTGATGGAAAATTGTTAAGATGTGTCAAACAGGCTGAAGCTAAGAGGATACTACACGAAATGCATCATGGAACGTTAGGGGGGCATTTTTTTGCAAAGACCACAGCCATAAAGATAAGTGAGGCAAGATATTTTTGGCCTACTTTATTTGTAGATTGTTATCAGCTGGTTAGAAAATGTCAATCCTGCCAGTATTATATGGTAATGAGGAGGAATGTAGCCATGCCCCTCATTCCTATAATTGTGGATGAACCATTTGCTAAATGGGGTCTTGACTTCATTGGGATGATAAATCTAGTGTCTAGTATGGGTCACAAATAGATATTAACTGCCACAGATTATTTCACCAGATGGATCAAGGTAGTGCCACTTAAGGAAGCAATAGAGAATGTGATCCTAGATTTTCTAGGAGATATCACTACTCGCTTTAGGGCTCTCCACACCATCATTTCGGATAATGCTAAAGCATTCTTAGAGTCTAAAGTATCTGACTTTGCCTTAAGGCATGGAATATATCTAAAAAATTCATCTAACTATTACCCTCAAGGTAATGGTTTAGTAGAATCAACCAATAAGACCTTTATAAGACTCATCAAAAGGATAGGGGATGATCATCACAAAGAGTGGCACAAAGTGCTTAATCTAACACTATGGACTGATAGAATCATGCCCAAGTAGGTGATAAAAATGTCTCCATATGAATTGGTATATGGAAAGTCCACCGTGATTCCCCTAAGCTTGGAAATCCCTACTCTTCAACTGATCAAACAAATCGAGATTGAAGAAAATGGCCCCATGTAGGTCAAACTTGCAAAACTTTTGGAAGTTTAGGAAAAGAGGGATATAGCACATGATTCATTGATCAAGCATTAGGGAATGGTTAAGGATTGTTTTGATAAAAGGACTTTGAATCCTAATTTTGAGGTAGGCTCGATTGTTTTGAAATGGGATGCACGGGCCGCCAAGCCGGGCCAGCATACCAAATTTGAAATGCTATGGACTGGTCCATATAGAATTTGCACATGCAAGCAGGAGAATTCTTTTGAGCTAGAGTCGATGGAAGGAGAACCTGAAGAGATTCTTGTAATAGAATCTATTTAAAACATTTCAATTGACTTGGGTCTCTAATGTGTTATAGTTAAATAATTTCCTTTCTCACATTGTTTTCTCGCTTTTCTTTTAAATAAGTGTTTCAAGCATATGTTGATGGCTCTTTTGAAGCTATATTTTTTAGAATTTTGATCTAGCGGGAGGTGGAGTTTTCTTTTTGAGCAGGCTCAAAACTCCTGAGGGTCACTAATAACTATAGAGTAAATTTTTACTCTACGTTGCATTCAAATTTTTTGGCCGAGTAATGCAATTTTGGTTCTTGGATACCCTAGACATTGCGACAGAGTTTTGAAGTAGAGGGCGGGTTCATTTTTGCCTAAGTGTCAAAGTGCAGTGGAAGCTACCAAGTGTCACTCTCTGAGCACGGGTCTCCTTTTCTCCCTTTTATTTCTATCATCTTATTTTCCCTAAGTATTGAATTCAAGTGGACACTGCCAAGTGTCACTTTCTGAGACACAGAGCTGACCAGATGGTGCCCTTTGAGGCCCTTTTTGTAACTTTCAAGAAGGCTGCAGAATGTTTCACGTACTTAGTAACAACTAAGCAGAACACACCACATGTCAACATCTACATCTCATAGAGTCACCCACATTTCATTCTACTTTTGATTAAGACTTTCAATGAGCCAAGCAGTAAAAAAGTAGAAAGCACCATGTGGCAATCATAGAAGGTGTCAAACTACCTTTTAAAGAAGTAGCAGAAGTCACCATGTGTCAGCATCTGAGAGACTTTGGTTTAGCGCTTGGGTCCAATGCTTTTGTTCAACACATAAAGGCATCATTTTATTTTGCTTAAGTGCCATAAAGCAGTGGGTGCTACCAAGTGTCACTCTTCGGTCCCTTTCTACTTCATCCCCAAAAGGCAATTAAAGATGCCACATACCCCCAGAAGGAAGAGTGATAGATGCCACGTATCTTCCTAGGATCATCAGAGATTACCACATGTCAATTTTTGAGAGACCATCTTTGAGCCTAATTACCAAATGAAGATTGTGGTGGGTCTCGAATGTTATTTCAAAGGACTATGGAAGCACTGAGTGTCAACATGCAAAGACTGCCATGTGCATCCATCCCTTCCTAAAAGTTGCTCGAGCAAGGAATGCAATAATTTTTGTTTTGATAAAACTACAAAGTATCAAGGAAGCAGACCGCGACAGGTGTCAAAGGTGGAGCATTCTTAAACAGAGCATCAAGAAAGTGGAATCAACCAAGTGTCACTCTCTGATGTCTTCTAGACCATAAAGAGAATTTTCATAGATTGACTAAGTGTCCTCTTCCGTTTCAATAGGATAGAGTGCCTGTCTATCAATTACAATAAAGATGGAAAGAAACTTAGCAGGAGTTATTCCTAGTAGATAGAATAGTGCACTAGGTATATTTTGGGGCTTGCAAGCATTAAAAATGCCATCTATTTGTCCCTTATAAGTATAGGTAGAGGAGACAATTGAGTGGCCAAACAAGTGATGGAACAAAGAATTTCAGGTGCAAAGGGAGGTACTAGACATGGATCACCATGCTGCAGTCAAGGCAATTCTTGATAAGACCAAGATGCATCCAAGGCATTGAATGCACCATTTGTTTTGTCCCCTGTGAGTGAAGGATGGAGTGGAATTGTGTAGGAAAGAAAGCAATGCAATGAGTGATCTAAGGCTATAAAAGAAGAATAATTGTAAAAAAAGAGGGGGGGAATTCTATAGTTTTAGACTTTCTAAAGTTTTTGACCAATAATATCATTTGCTCTTGTGTCAATTTTCTTGAGTTGTAAAGTTGATGTAACTGTGCATGTTTCTATGCCTTTTATGTGGCTGAATGAATTAAGAAGATTTGAACTCCATGCCTTGGTTGGTGTTATTTGTGTCATTTGCAAAGTAGTCTATACTTTAGACTTTCTGGAGTTGTGATTGGAAATGTCATTTGATTTTGTCTCATTTTCTTGAGTTGGAAGGTTTACATAACTGTACGTGACTTCTATGCCACTTATGTGATTGGAAGATTCTATTCAGAAGATTGAACACTATGCCTTTGTTGACATTCTCTATATCTCAGCAAAAGAATTTCCTATTGTGAGCCTCTATTTCTATTATTTCAATCTTTTACATTGATCATGCACTTGTCTACTCTTAAATGTAATTGAATCCTATAATAGTTTCACTGTGCTCAGGTTAGGATTAGGATTACACTCAGGTGCATCACCATAGTTAGGTTTCAATTCCTGCATTTGTGTTTCTATTTAATTTCCTTTTCCTTTTCCCCCAAACACTTGACACAAAAGAAGAGACCAACTTCTCTAAAATATAAAGGTTGTTTCAAGCTGCATTCTCCCACAGTTTGAAACTTCCCATTGTTGATTGATTGAGATTAAGTGCAATTTTAAACCATCAATAGAGTTCATAGTTTCAAGCCTATAGATTTTGTAGTTTTCTAAAAAAGCTTAAATAATAGAGAATTTGAATACTTAGAGAAATTTTTTAAAAGGAACGAGAGGATTTTGGTTTATTAAACCAAAATAGTTCATATGTTGCTCCCAAAATGAGTGACACATTTTGGGAACAACAGTTGGCTCCAGTTGGGGAACTTCCTTCAGTTGAAAACTTGAAACAGTTGAGGGGAGTAGAAACCAAAATCTCCAGTGCCTTGAAGTATGCCATTAGGTTATGGAGTCATGCTACCCCAGAAAAGAAAGGTGCCAAAAATGAAAATAAATAACACATAAAAAAAATAAAGACTATACAAATATACATATGTACATGTGAACTTATCTAATACTTCAAGGATTGAAGTGCTTCAGATGCTGCCCATCGTGAGATAGTAAAAATGGCATTCCATCCTGATAAACCAAAAAGAAACCATTTTATCCTTGGAATTAGTGATGGGCGAATGGAACTCTCCACTAGGAATCACATTTTTTATGAACTCCTTTTGGTTCTCTCTTCTTGCCCCATGGCAAGATGTGGTTCCAATCTGAAAACCATAAATCTTTGCTCTCTTAGTGAAGAGATCATTTTCTTGAATTTGGTGTATAGTTGTATAGTCCACTACCATAGCTTGTTGTTCTTCTGGTTAAGTCTAGCACATGATTTGATTATCAACATCAAACACTTGACAAACCATTAGCTCAACATCTCCTTTGGCGTGAAGGAGTTTGACATCTTCGTCTTGAGCAAACTTTAATTCGAGCAGTAGCAATTCATACTTAGTAGTGTTGTTGGCAGTACTAGACTACAACTTGTCTAAAGAAGGAAAAATATCTCCTTGAGGAGATATCAACACAATCCTAGCTCTGGCATTGGTAGAAGAATTGCTGCCATAGAATTCTGGGATCCAAACATCATCAAAAATTGATCTTCTATCAGATTTCTCTTTATTAGAGATGGAATATGTTTTTTCATTTGTACTACACCCTACCAATTATTCTGATGTCTTGTTTGAATCAATTTTAGGATTTCCACCTATAATAATTTCATCTATAGAAACATGAACACCCTATGTGGTCAAGAAGTAATTACCCTTGCCTAAAGACTCAAACAGAATTTGAGTTGTAGGGGCTGACGTTTGGGTGACCACGTATTTTGCCTCCTTTTTAGGGAGTAATCTCTTCATTACACCTTTGATAGGGATCCTTGCCTCAGATAGGTCCATGCTTAGTTCACCACCAGCATCCTTTCAAAAATTTTGCCCAAGCAGAATGTCATATGATGCTGGGACTTCAGCCACCAGGACTATCATCTTGATTCTCTTATTTGGGAATACTACAAATGCAAATTGGGCATCCTTGATTTGTCCCAACAGTGGCACTTATTTGTTCTCCATGGAGAAACATCTCATAAATATCTTGGTTAGTATGAGACCAAGAGGTTCTACCACTTTGGCAGGCATGACATTTTTTGAAGCTCCAGAATTAATGATGCAATTATTCAACATGTGACCATTTATCAACAGGGAAACATAGAAAGGATATATTTTCCCAAGGGCAGTAGGAGGAGTAATGACAAGATTTTTTGGGATGGACATGTTCCTTGGGGGATCATGGGTTATCTTCTTAACATCTTATCATGCAGGGATGGCTTTATTCTTCACACACTCAACCAACCTATCCAATTGCTCAGGGTTGGCTTGTAGGAATTCAAATTCAATCATTTGAATTTTGGATTTTTTGACATGGTCGATTATGTCAAATGACTGAAATGGACTAAGAATAGAGGAAGGGAGTTCATCCTTTTATTTTTTTAGGGGGGAGGACTGATCTATGAAGTTAAAGTTGAAGGTTCAAAAATGTTTGGGGTACTTACTTTTTTAACAACCACCGGGTCCTCTAGCTGGAAAGGTAGATAAGTTCCTCATTTGGAAATTGAAATTATAGGCTGAGCTCTCTCCTCTATTCTTTATTTATCAGCTTACTGGGTTGATTGATTCTTGGACTGGGTGAATACAACATATGATCCATCAAATGTTTCACCTTCACTTCTGGGTTCATCTTAGTAATTTAGGAAACTAATGGTGGAGTCACCATTTAATTCTTATTGTTCTATTTTAAAGAGATCAATGTCATTTTCTTGATCAAACTCAGGTTGGAAAGAGAAATCATGTTCTGTTTCTAGATATCCAACTATTAAACTAGTTAGAGGTGCTTTAAGGGTGAGGTTCCTTTGTGAGGGAGGAAGACGATTTGGCTACCCTTGATTCCTGGCAGCATTGCCTTGATATGACTAATTTTGAAATGTCCTCCTTGGCATATCTCTATATGAAGGAGTAGAAGACATACCTTGTACCATTTGCTTTTTTAAGGCTAGTAGTTCATTTGCTAGCTTTTGCATCATTTGATTAGTGGTGCCTGTAGATGGATACTTAGAAGACGAAGAGGATTTATCTCTGTTTGGATCTCTCCTTATATTTTCTGCCAAGATAAGGTCATCTTCCACCTCAGTGGCCAAATCTTGAGCAACAACAAGGTCTATGTGGCTAGCATATCTTAGTAGAAAACTCAATTTAGGAAGTTGTGAGTTGATGAAGAAGCATTTGAGATTCTCAAGTGTTGGCTAAGCAATTACAGGAATTCTATTCCTCAACTCATTAAACTTGGCAATGAAGTCCCTCATAGGCTCATGAGGTTCTTTCTTCACCTGTGTGAGCTGAGATAGTAGGGCATGTGCATCTTCTATAGGCTTGAACCTAGATTCAAATTTGGCTTTGAGTGTGTCCTAATCAGTCATTGACTGAGCTTATAGATGGTAAAACCAATCTATAATAGCACCTTGTATTGTTTCCATGAACAACCTGACTACTACATCTTCAAATTCTACCCCTATCATGCCACAGGCTATGCTGAAAGCTACAATGTGTTCATCAAGATGAACTCTCCCATCACCAAAGAATTTGAGGAAATTCTTCCTTGAACTATATGAAAGCTCATGTAGAGGTGGAGTCAAATTGAGTGGGCCAAAAGAGTTACCCCAGGGGCCTTGAACTGCCATGATTTTATTATGGAAAAGGGGAATAACAAATCTAGGTGGAGTATGTATAGGCAAAGCTCTTCTAATAGCAGAAAAAGAAGTTTTGACTTGTGTTGGTGACCTAGTACAGGTAAGAGGAACACTCCTGGATCATTGAACTTGAAGTTGGGGAGGGAACAAATTAAAATTGCCCTATTGCACTAACTCAAAAATAGGGTCAACAACACCTTAGGCTCTCTAGCTTCTAGTATAGCATGGAGTTACTAGATTGTAGAATAAAAATGGGAAAGAACTAGTCTTGCTTTAGCTTGAAGCTTGAGGCTTCAAACTGCGTGTTCTATCCTAGTGGCGTGGAGGTGGAGGAAGATGGTAAGGCTATAATGATAATGGGTAAGACATGGACTAGAGTCACCAGAGTATATAATGGATAAGGGTAAGGACTACTTCAATCTAAAACTTGAGGCTTTAGACTGTACATCATGTCCCTAGTGGAGTCACCAAAAACTATTGGCATGGAGCTGGTAGAGAATTGACTTTTGACATGAAATGCTCGATCCCCAATGCCTCTAGTTTTGTAACTTAGAGTAGATAATGGGAATGGATAAGGCTATAATGATAATGGATAAGACACAAGTGATGCTTCAATCTAAAGCTTGAGGATTCAAATTATGCAAGATTGTTGTGTCCCCAGTGGAGTCGCCAAAAACTTGTTGAGTGAATATTTTGTCAACAGCTAACTAATGAGAAAAATAGGTATCTTCAACCATAGTGAAGGGAGATTGGTCAGCCAAATGTGCAAGTTTACTACATCAGAGGTGGACAAATCTCTCCTCTCATCAAGGGGAGGTTCCCTGTAAATAAGAGGAGGCTATATACTATATATATATATATAAGTAGAAAGTAACACTCAAGGGTAGGATAACACCATCCATCTCTCTTTTTTCAAAGATGATGCCCATAGACAAAGGAGAAAACCCTGGTGAAAACATTGAAGGAACTTCTCTTCTTTTATAAGTGATCTTATAGAAAACAATAGGAGTTATTTCAGGTAGTGACAAGTAACTGGTGACAAAGGATGTAGTAACTAGCAGACTGAGATGTAGCACAAAGTCTCCACCTCGACTGTCCAAGAGTGAAATACGAAGGACAATGAGGGCACAAAGTTGTCCCAAGGTCTTTTACATAGAAATAGAAAATAGAAAAACACACTAAAGGCAATTATGGGGGCACAAAGTCTCTCCACATTTGGTTTTAGGACACCTTCCTGATTACTTCCACTAGTTCTACTTATTTCATCAAAATGGACAAGAACACATTCATGAAACATACATAAGAATAATCCCCTAAATGACACAAACTATAACAGCACAAAGTCTAAAAGTAACCTACTTTCTCATTCAAACAAAGAAATATGATCAATAATCTGAGCTCAAAGTCTCAGTAATCGCCTTTCAATTTTGGCAAAGTTTTGCTTTTATAACCAAAAAGATCTCCTTTTGCCTAATGCCAGAGATTACAATGTATAACAACCAATAAAGGCTTGGCACTTTTTCCCATGGGATGGCCCATACTACATTCAATGCCTTGAATGCATTTTTAGTTCTATTTAGGGGGCCATGCTGGCAACAGTGCATTGCCTTAACTATGGCATGCCCATTCATCTTGTATGTCTCCTCCTTAGCATGAATTGTCTGGTCTTTTTTTTTATGTCTGCACAATTGTCCACTTTACCTTTACTTCATGGAAGAAAAATAGGTTGCATCCTCAGTTTGATGTGTTTAGATGACCACTTGACACACTATTTCACCTATTAGAAATAACTCTCCTATAGATATTTATGATCTTTTGTATTATTCTCTCTTCCCTGTAGCAATTTGAGCTCTCGGTCTCTCTTTTTAGCTGGTCACTTTATTCATCCTTCAAGTTTCATGCTATATTTGAATATCAAAAAATAATCCCTTACCTTAAATTTGATGTCTATGAGGATGTCAATGGTTACTATCTGTTTGAACCATATTGAACCATGAACCTTTGAACCTATGAAAGTTCATCAATTCATTGGTTTAATGGTTTAGGTGATCTTTATCGGTTCATCACTTCCCTGGTTCAATCACTTCTTTGCTCTCTGGTTGAACCATCACTTTCTTTGAACTTGCCTTTAAAATCATCCATTTGCTACTTCTTTCTTTTCTTGAGGATTTCTTTGAACCATTGAACCTGTGAACCATTGAACTTTGAACTCTTTTAGTTCAAGGTTCAATTGGTTCATTGGTTCATTCTCTACTTTGGTTCAATCATTTCTTCCTTTATCTTTTTAAGTCCCTTTGAGGCCTTGAAAATCCTTCACTTTGTGTCCTTAGAACACCCCAAAGGGAAGGTGTCCCTTCAGGCTTTGAGAAAGGTCCTTTTTGTTGGTGCTGAGAGCCTCTTACAAGGGCACATACCCTTCGGGGTCCTTCGGGTGGCCTTCGAGATTTAATTCCCTTAGGTGGCCTTCATTGGTTCTTTTCATTTGGAAAAAATGTTTGAAGGAATTCCTTCAGATAATTTATCTGAAGGAAATCTTCCTTGGCTTCTTCTATTTTCTTTCAGGTTTTTCCTTTCAGGCTTTTCCTTTAGACAAAAGTCCGAAGGAATTCTTTCAGACTTTTTGTTTGAAAGAATTTGCCTTTTCCTTATCTATTTTTTTGAAGAAAATCTTCCCAAAGGAATTCTTACGATTCTTTCACTTAGTAATTTCCTCAGACAAAAATTCTGAAGGAAATGTTCCGATTCAGCTTTAGTCACTTTTTGATCCTTTGAACCCATGTTCCCTGCCCTCTGCAAGGGCACTTGTCTCTATTTCACTACCTCTACAAGGGCACTGATTTGGGGTAGTCCTTTAAATTGACCCATTGAACTGACCAATTGAACCAACTTTGGTTCAATGGTTTAACAGGTTCAATCAGTGCAATCTCTTTGTTTTGGCTAAGTCTTCTGATCGTGTGAACCAATCGTGTGTTTGAACCTGTTGAACTATTGAACCCGTTGAACCTTTGAACCAAAATGGTTCAAGTTTCAATGATTCAATGGTTTAAGCCTTCTTTTTTTCACTAAGTGTTTTGAAGCCATTGAACCTTGAAGAGGTTGAACTTGATGAACTTTTGACAAAGCGCTTAATTCTTTAAGCTTGCCAATGACGTTGAACCTTTGAACCCATTGAACCAAAATGGTTTAAGCTTTTGTAGACACCAAAATTGTGTTGACTCCCCTTGGTCCCTTACACACATTATTAATTTAAAATAAAATACTTATTTTGAATTAATGACATCACCCTAGGACACCTCACCTAAGACACCTCACCCCTAAGACCATTTCCTACCATATGACTCACCTTGAGACTAAGTCATCCTAATCATAACTCACTAAGACTTATTCTCACCCCCTATTTATTCACTAACCAACTCTCATGCGTATTTAGCCTATCCTTTGATAATTCTCCAATGGACTATGCATTTGGCGGATGGAGAACGGGCTGTTAAGCCCTTTTACTAGTTCTCTACATGCCGACATCGGTCAACTATAAGCTGACACTAGAGGGATCACTAACATCGGTTACATAAACCGACGTCTAACAATGAGTTAACCCCCTTAGCTCTTATCAATCAGTTCTTGGATTCTCTGACGAGCTCTTAGATGCTGTAATCACTCTAAGAAACTCTTAGATGCCTAGCTCTTCGACTCTCAAATCAACTTCTCTCTCTCTCAGACTCTGAGACATCACCAGGCATCAAACTTCAACTAACACTCCCTTGGCCACAAAGACTCTATGTAAATCACTCTAGATTGAATTAGAACACTACACGAAGTCTTCAGTATCAAGCCATAATAAGTACAAGCATTCAACACCTTGGTTCTTCATTAATTATCTAAGTATTTCTTCTGCCTCTCATCAGTAATTTAGAATACATTAGTAATTAGTTGCTATTTACTATATTTCTAAATACTATCAACTAGACCAGACCTGACTTTCAACAAGACCCGACTTCTTTCGGGGAAAGGCTGAAAAGCCTTCCTCTCACCCTTACCCTTTTTGACAATCTATCATCTAGCTTTGCCCTTCTATAGGCCTTATTCATCTCCCTAAAACCCTACACAGACCCAAACTCCTTCCAGACCCCTCTATCAACCACAAACCCATCCAAAACCTATCCAAGGCCATTGCCCTAACCGACATCAACCATTGCCCCTACCGACGTCGGTAGTATAACCAACGTTGGTAACTTGACCAATCGACATCAGTAGGACTATTGACGTCGGTGACCATGGAAGACTAACAACAAGAATTAGGTACGCGTTATCTATTTCTCTTTCTTTAAGTCTTTCATTATTTATCTTTTTATCTGACACTCTTTTTATCAAAACGTGGACTGTCATCCCTCCAAGAAGTCTTTGCACTTCTGGGACTGAGCTTTGCTTGGCAGTCCATCATATATCTATCTAACATTTTTCTATTTAAGTCTTATTCTCTCTACAGGTGTCATCCTCCACAGCTAAAGAGGAGCTCCTACAACATTTGGATATGGTGCGTAGCTTCATTTGGGTACGTACAAACCCCTGACCATTAATCTTTAGTTTCTTATTTCTTCTGAATGTAAATAGCAAAAATGAGTTAGAAACATTTTGGCATGCCCGGTGGGACCTTGGAATTTTCCCTGGGTTCATTTCTTCTAAAAAAGCAAACTTTCATATAGTTGCATTAGGAAAAAGCTTTCTTCTTGCATCCTTCCTCTTCTTTCTTTTTCTTTCGAAAAGAAACCATAAGTGCAAGTTAAAAAGAACCTCTTTCTTTTTCTTCTTGTCATTTCTTTTTGCATCTTAGAGTAGTGAAATTCATACTCTTAAACCTTTTCTCCACTTTTTTACATCTGAACAAACATTTCAATTTGGGTTAAAAGTTAAATGCATTTCACTCCTACTTGAATTCATATTTAACTCATCTAGTAATTAACCGCATTATGAATAAATCGTAGTGCACATATGTTACACTATCAGACCACATTCAAAATCAAACATCTAAACTTACCTGAGACAAGGCCCGACTAGGATTTCACCACCTAGCAGATACCTTACCCATCCTAGCAATCCTACTTGGACTTCACAACCAAGAGGAGAACCCACTCTGTTCTCTGGCAGAGTATAAACTATAGGCAAAGTATATATTGGCTAAGCAACCTAGCTTGGCTCTGGGCTCGTGAAGTGAGGGGAGCAAGCTCCTAGCACCAGGCCATGTATGAAACCTAATACAGATTTTGAGCAGCAAAACTTAACCCAAAACCAACCTTAGACTACTTCTTTTAGTACCCATTCTAAAAGCCCAACTTCCAACACATTTTTCTAAGGCATAAACCACCATGACTCTAAAATTTATTCTTAGGAATTTAATGTTTAGAGGTTGCTTTCCTTTATCAATTTTGTTATTTTTATCTGGTTTTTCAAACTGGTAAGGATGTATTATTCTGAGGTCTAAAATGACTCAGACTTTCTTCTTCTTCCAAAAACTTTCAGTTTTCTGAGTTTCTGGAATACACAGACACCGACATCAATTTTTCCACTGACCTTAGCAAGTTTTATCAAGTGACATCAGTTTTTCCACTGATGTCGACACCATATCTCCACCAACATCAAATTTTCCACCGATGTCGGTCACTGTCAACAAACTATTTTCAAAACATCAAGCTTAAAACCCAACCTTTTTACTATCAAACACACATTTTGACCACTTCTAGTTTTCTAAAATTGAAATCCATAGTTTCTAGAACCTGACCCTTTTTGCCTTCAATGGTTTCAACACATAGTCAAACCAAATCCCTTATTGACCATGTGAGGCAACAACCACTTCCACCCTCGCCTTTCATATCAAGTCACCAAATGGAGTATATTTCAGATATTGAGCATACTCCTATCCAACCTATCCCTGACCAACATCCAATTGTTCTTGAAGGGGATCATAACTTTGAGAGATTCCTTGATCATAATGTCAAGGCTCTCCAACACTATCTCACAAGAAGTCAAATGCGAGACCCTTCAGGTAATCTTATTTATAGGATGCCAACTACCTTGGTTGAAGTGGCAATGACATCAACACCATCCACTACCCAACCTATAATCACTCAGACCACCACTTCAAGTAACAACTTGACCATGGCCAATGTTTAAAATTTGGTCTCCCCTTCCATTTTTGGACCTACCTTCATTGGGGTTTCTGTACCCCCTCAACCATAATCAATTCAACCAAGTTCTACACCTTATCAAAACTTGATTGTCTCGACTCCACACACTCTTGCGCCTATAAATGTAGGAGTGACTACCTATCCTTTTACCAATGCTGCCATTCAACCACCTTTGGCGGTATCTAGTCAATTTGTGCCTTCCAACTTCACGACACAAGTTCCCTTGACCTCAACATCAGTCCCTATGATGAACTACCAATATGTTGCACCTATACAAATGTAACCAAGTATGTCATAAGCCCCTCTTAATGCCTTTTAGGTACCTTAAAACCTAGGGGGTGCCCCTCCTACCAATCCATCAACCGATCTAATCAAGATGCTGATGGATAAGATGTCTAACCTTGAGACATCCATTTCTAGTTCAAGTAATGTTATTTCATATAAACAAATCTATAATGAATCCATCCACCCTTTGGTACCTTTTCAACCATATCCTAACCAGTGGGAACTCCCCAAATTTACTCAATTTTAGAGTAAAGAGGACCCACAACAACATCTACAAGCGTTTAGACACACTTTTTATCTTATAGCACATGATGATGCATTACTACTACGCACATTTCCCATGTCACTTTTTGGCGCTGCACTTGATTGGTATAGCTCTATTGCCAGTCATTCCCTCTTTTCCTTCACTCAACTCACCCAATTATTCCTTGACAAATTTTAAATCAACATCACTAAAAAGGTCTCCATTACAGACCTCTACTCTATTAAACAATTCGACAATGAATCAATAGCTGACTTTGTCACTTGTTGGAGAGGATTGATCAACCAACTCTCCTTCTCTTTACCTCAAATTGAGCTCATTGAGCTCTTTTCATGAGCATGTGCCAAGCACATCTCATCTACTTTGTGGGTTTAAACATTCTACACATTTGATGAAGCTTTCACCATGGCTAGGAAGCTTGAACTCCGTGCTGTTGAGGAAGATAAGATCAAATTACATAGTAATAATACCAACATAAAATCCAATGACCCTTCTTCATCCAAACCTTCTTCTTCCCACTCCAAGCCCAAGGGGTCGACAAACACTGTAGTCCTTAGACCATCATCTTCAACAACAACCAACCAATCTCAGCCTTCCACATCAGACTACATCACAAGACAATTCCAACAATGGCATGTATAACATCAATATACTCCAGTAGGAGAATCATACACTTCTATCTTGGATAAAATAGTAAATTAGGGGGTCCTCAATCTCCCTCAAATCTGACCACCCCAATTTGACCCCTCAAAATCCATCCCTACCTAGTATAGGGAAAATGACTTCTGTAACTTTCATCGTGTCAAGGGGCATGACATAGACAACTACAAAACCTTCAAAAACACCATTCAAGACATGTTGGACAAGGGGGATCTTGTTTTAGATAACCCAAATGCTTCGTCGGATAACCAAAACATGGATGTCTTTAGACAACCATTCCCTAACCATCCCCCAAGTCAAAATCACATTTAGACCATAGTCGATGACCTTCAAGAGCGTAATATACGCACAGTCGACATGGTTTCTAACCAACCTCTTCCACAGTCTGAAGAGGTTAATCAACCCATCCCTCCACCACAGTCTGAAGAGGTTAGTCAACCTATTTGTCCATCACAGGTAGAAGAACTCTCTTCTCCTATTTGTCCATCACGGGTAGAAGAACTCTCTTCTCCTATTTGTCTATCACAGGTAGAAGAACTATCTTCTCCTATTTATCCATCACAAGTAGAATAACCTTCTTCTCCTATTTTTCCACCATAGGTAGAAGAGCCTTCTTCTCCTATTTGTCCTCCACTAATGGAGGACAGTCCTTCATCCACCCCCTTTTCACATTTAGGAGAGGCTACTTTTACCTCTCCCATATTGGAGGATGCCTTGATGGCACCAATGCCAGCTGCCACACCTTCATCCTTCTTATCATCAATAGGGGATCATACTTTCCCCGCTACTCAACCACACACAGAAGCCATAACCATCCCATGCCTCTTAAACCTCACTCACTCACAAGTGAAGGTAGACTTGAACCTCAACCCACATAATAGTAGTCATCACACCATACCAAATAAGGCTACTAAACCATGCCAAAGAACTTCTCCCCCACCATCATCATCGCCCTCTATTTTGGGCCCACACCCATCCACCTTAATAGGAGTGCTTCCTACTCCAACACCTCACAGAGGCAAATTGCCTCCATTACTCTCTCAACCTAACACAAACATACTTCCTCTAAAACATCCAACACCTCTCAACAACAAAGTGTCATCTACACATGTGACCATACCACTCACGAAAAAGGTGACATGACAAACTCCCCACACAACTCCTAAAAAGAAGTTGTCAACACCTACTACAACAATGAGCACAAGCCCATTAAGGGGGTCCTATGTTTTGATGTTATGCCAATTGTTGCAGTCATCTAGCATCACTCTCCCACTTATTAACCCATACCAACCTCTCAGACCAAAACCATCTTGGTTTGATGACACTCAAATTTACTAGGATCATTGCACACCTAGGCATGATACTGAGCGTTGTCGTGCCCTTAAGGCTGTCATTCATCAACACCTAAAAAAGGACACTCCTCACATTGACGCTTCTTCTAACCACATTTTTGACCAACTACTGACACCATCCCATACATCCCAAACCTCTTCACCTAAATCGGGATCCCCATACAAGACTATGGTCCCTTTAACACCTTCCACCCCTTTATTTGAAATCAACACAATTGATGTGGCCACCAAGCCCCAAACTATGAAGAATAAAGGAAAAGACCAGACTTCTACACCTTTGACATATCCATTATTCATCAAGACCTCTCAACCAACACAACCCAAGATTTCTATCTTGGACATGTCTCAACCAACATCTTTGGGGGAAATTCCTCCTAACCTCACTAGTCCACATGACATTTAGTATAAGCGACTTGTGGACTACTTGACATTCTCTATCATGCCTCTTAATCTCTTTAGCAATGCATGATGAGCTTTTATCAAACGTACTGCTTGATACACCATGATAGGGGGTCTTCTTTACAAACAAGGCCTTGACGGCCTCCTTATCCAATGCCTAACAACCACTGAGACTTCCCATGTCATCAAACAAGCCCATGATGGAATTTGTGAGAGACATTTCAGCGGTAACTCACTTGCCAAGCACATCTTCCACCTGGGCTATTATTGGCCCACCCTTAACTAAGACTGCAACAACTATGTTTGGCATTGTACAAAATGCCAACAACCTACTAATTGACTTCATGTCCAATGTCAACCAAATCATGCCCACAACAATAATCTGAAAGAGTGAGATTTCAAAATTGGAGATCTTGTCCTTAAAGAAGCCCAACATGTGACCAATTTGGAAAGAAGAAAATGGGGCAAGTTTGCTCTTAATTGACTCGAACCTTACATAACAACACACAAGCATGGATTAGGGTCTTATCATCTGTCTTCTCTCGAAGGCTGGCCAGAACTTGAGCCTCTTAATGCCTTACATCTATGCCCATTCTACTGTTAATCAAGTACTCATTCACTTGATATTTAACTTGAGCTCATCCCTTGAGCAACCCCCGTCATTATCATTCTTATTCCTTACAACCATTAGTCAACCCTTTTGTTAAGCATGAATGTTTTCTCTTAATAAAAGGGAACCTTTAAACCTCTATAGCCTAGTCCATGACTAAAAGTCCACTCAAAAATAAAACTATAAAACTGTGATGCCTATATTCCAAAGGTTATAAATTATAAATGTAGACTACTCCCTCGAAGGACAGATGCATCATTACTATAAATGTAGACTGCTCCCTCGAAGGACAACTGCATCATTACTGTAATAAAATAGACTGCTCCCTTGAAGGATAGTTATTCACAGACATACAAACATACAACAAGCACAATATAGAACACTCCCTCGAATGATGGCTATGACCAAATTTTGCTACATACAAAACACAACAATATACCCAAGTGGACTTCCCTCATTGATTAGTCCCAAAAAAAAATGACTAATAAATTATTAAGTCATGGACTTGTCTATAGTCATTCTTAGGGTCACCTATAAAAGGGGCAAAGTTGTCCCTACTAAAAAAGGGTTACCCTATCCTTACATCTCACACAATCATGCCTATCACCCCAACAGACTCAAGGGATTTCGAGCTCACTTAACGTCAAGTGATTCACCTACTTCTCTAACACAAACCTGTGGTCAATGATGTAATGCATGATGGGGCTTTTATTTCCAAAAACTTTATTTATGCTATCATTATAGTCATTGTCAATGAAAGAGAAATGCACCTTTCACTTCTTATACATCTTGGTCACATCCAACCAAGTCAAACCAAACCTTTTTTAGACCATTAACATGACTTAGCCCATTCACACTAGTTTCTATGGAAAATAATACACATGGAAACTATCGACCACACACAACAAATGTTATAGAATACACCATCACACAATATGGAAAAGGCTATAACATCATCTACAATTCATTTTTAGCATACACCATCAGCAATATGAAAAATTGCTAGGGATGAAAGACCACATTACCAATGTTACAAAATACACCATCACATAATATGGAAAAGGCTGTAACATCATCATATCTTCATCATTTCAAGCATGTACCATCGCACATATGGGAAATGCTGACATCTCTAACCTGACCAACTATCAACCACTTCGACCCTTTTTTAGAACTACTGTTTCTATCGCTAATTCGCTTTTTCAGATTCAAGAGAGAGAAGAAACTAAAGAGATAATGGACAAGGCATGAAGTACCTAGATATAGACTGTGCACCGTAATCCAGATGTTTGTGAGCACCCCTCTTTGGCTGTGGAGGAATGACACCTGCAAAGAAAAAGAACTTGGACAAGAAAATGTTAGATGGATAGGCAGTGGGTTGCCAAGCGAAAGCTTGTTCCCAGAAGTATGAATACTTCCTTAAGAGAGGTCAACCCACTATTTTGATAAAAGATAAATGACTGATAAATGATAGAATGCTAAAATAGACTGAAATGATAGCAAACTGAAAGAGAAAAGGAAGCAAAGGCTTACCTGGAAGAAGCTGTCGGCTTAGTCACAGTCGCCGGCGTCGAAAATGTTGTCGGTGTCGATTATCTGATCTATCGACGTCGGTTATCCTACCGATGTTGGTTGGGGAAGTGACCGGCGTCGGTCGGGGTTGTGGCCTGTGGTCAGGTTTGGTTTGGCTTTGGTCTGTGGATGGGTCTGAGACAGAGTTTATGGACGTGCTTGGATGGTTTGGAGAATGCTCTGGGTCTGGTTGGGTGCCCTGTGTAGGGTCTTTTGTTGGTAGGAGGGGTGAGGAAGTTGTCTGGGACTAGATTAAAAGGGGGACAGGAAAGAGGGAGATGGACAGGGGACAGGGTCTGAGAAGGCTTTTCAGCCTCTCAGGAGAAGGACACAGCAAGTAGAAGATAGTAGATAGGATAGATAACTGAGACTAAATGAAAGAATGGAATAAAACAATGAAATTGCTTACCTTTTGGCTTGCTGACTGAAGGATGGAGGAGTTGTTGTTGGAGCCACAAAAGACTTGTTGCAAGAGGAAATCCCTGATCTAGAGTCCCTGCCTCTGTTGCTTCTGTTGTACGAGGTCTAGAGAGAAGAGAGTCGAATGCCAAAGCGTCAAGAGGATTCTGTTTGCGAGCTCAAGGGTCCAGGGGCTGCAACGGATGCAGAAAGAGGTATTGAAGGCTGCCGACACTGGCAGTTTCACTGATGTCGGCCGAAGGGTCGCCGACATCGACGGTGGCAGAATGGGGACAGAGGCTAAAAATAGCCTCTGCGCATTCTTGCACGCCGCCGGGCGAGGGATTGTGGGAAGAACGGTCATGAGGGTGCTTAAATGGGCGTGGGGGGAAGATAATGAGGATATTTGGCATAATAAATGCTAGGGGGAAGGTGGAGGGATTCAAGGGAGGATCCAAGGTGGCAAGGTGGCAAGGGTGAGGTGGAAAGGGGGCCACTAAATTAAAATGTTTTAAGTTATTTTAATTTAAGGAATGGAGGGGACTAGGACAAGGGTTAGGATATGGGTCAAGGTGAACAAGGGGGGAGAATGAAAGGTGACCAAGGTGCAGACACATTTACGGTGTCTACATTTGCCCCTTTTTGTCTTGTTGGTCATTTTTGACGAACTACAAGACAAAAATAGGAGTTGGTTGCCCCAGGAATGGGATGAGGTGTTCCTATCGCTAATTCGCTTTTTCAGATTCAAGAGAGAGAAGAAACTAAAGAGATAATGGACAAGGCATGAAGTACCTGGATATAGACTGGGCACCGTAATCCAGACGTTTGTGAGCACCCCTCTTTGGCTGTGGAGGAATGACACCTACAAAGAAAAAGACTTTGGACAAGAAAATGTTAGATGGATAGGCAGTGGGTTGCCAAGCGAAAGCTTGTTCCCAGAAGTATGAGAACTTCCTTAAGGGAGGTCAACCCACTATTTTGATAAAAGATAAATGACTGATAAATGACAGAATGCTAAAATAGACTGAAATGATAGCAAACTGAAAGAGAAAAGGAAGCAAAGGCTTACTTGGAAGAAGCTGTCAGCTTAGTCACAGTCACCGGCATCAAAAATGTTGTCGGTGTCAGTTATCTGATCTACCAACGTCGGTTGGGGAAGTGACCGGCGTCGGTCAGGGTTGTGGCCTGTGGTCGGGTCTAGTTTGGCTTTAGTCCGTGGATGGGTCTGAGACAGAGTTTATGGACGTGCTTGGATGGTTTGGAGAATGCTCTGGGTCTAGTTGGGTGCCTTGTGCAGGGTCTTTTGTTGGCAGGAGGGGCGAGGAAGTTGTCTGGGACTAGATTAAAAGGGGGATAGGAAAGAGGGAGATGGACAGGGGACAGGGTCTGAGAAGGCTTTTCAGCCTCTCAGGGGAAGGACACAGCAAGTAGAAGATAGTAGATAGGATAGATAACTGAGACTAAATGAAATAATGGAATAAAACAATGAAATTGCTTACCTTTTGGCTTGCTGACTGAAGGATGGAGGAGCTGTTGTTGGAGCCATGAAAGACTTGTTGTAAGAGGAAATCCCTGATCTAGAGTCCCTGCCTCTGTTGCTGTTGTTGCACGAGGTCCAGATAAAAGAGAGTCGAATGCCAAAGCGCTGAGAGGATTCTGTTTGCGAGCTCAAGGGTCCAGGGGCTGCAACGGATGCAGAAAGGGGTATTGAAGGCTGCCGATGCCGGCAGTTTCACCGATGTCGGCCGAAGGGTCGCCGATGTCGGTGGTGGCAGAATGGGGACAGAGGCTAAAAATAGCCTCTGCGCATTCTTACACGCCGCCGGGCGAGGGATTGTGGGAAGAACCGTCATGAGGGTGCTTAAATGGGCGTGGGGGGAAGATAATGAGGATATTTGGCATAATAAATGCTAGGGGGAAGGTGGAGGGATTCAAGGGAGGATCCAAGGTGGCAAGGTGGCAAGGGTGAGGTGGAAAGGGGGCCACTAAATTAAAATGTTTTAAGTTATTTTAATTTAATGAATGGAGGGGACTAGGACAAGGGTTAGGATATGGGTCGAGGCGGACAAGGGGGGAGAATGAAAGGTGACCAAGGTGCAGACACATTTACGGTGTCTACATTTGGCCCTTTTTGTCTTATTGGTCATTTTTGACAAACTGCAAGACAAAAACAGGAGTTGGTTGCCCCAGAAATGGGATGAGGTGTTCCCCCCTCAAAGCGAGAGTCGAGAGAAGGGAACTGGAGATCGAGTGTCGATTTGATAGAGAGATGGATAGAGAGAGGATGAGCGAAAATGCTGCAATAGTCGTGATTGCGTGTAGACCACTTCACAGGAGGGTCGGGTCAAATTGTCGCATGTCGAGGGTCAAGGAGTGCCAAAATTGAAGTAACTGGGCCCCAGCATTTAGTCATCTGCTGATCGAGTCACTCAATCTAAGCTGAAACTCCAAATGGTCATCGTGTTCCAGGTATCCCAGGCTCACGAAGTGCTCCCAGAGACACGAAAAAGTCACAGGTAGTAGGGATCAACTGGCTTGCGATCCTATACTTGCAAAGGGTCAAAAATAGGGTCTGCGAACAATTCTGCTAACCAACCATGAGGTAGCACACACGCAAGAACAACCAAGACAACATTGGCCTGGAAGTAGTCGAAGGTCGAAGGAGATACGCATGATCTCCAATGGTCATTGGTTAAGGGGATGGATGGACGAAAGGATGTGGCTGAGCTAACCTCAGAAAACATCATGTGATCTGAGTGCTGCCTACATAGCCCTTGTGTGAAGGGCCTCAGGCCAATGTAGTTCTCCCTAAAAGGGAGGAAGGGTCAGAGAGATTGATTGGTCTTGGTCAAAGTCGTAGAAGAGAAGGTTTGTCCATCAAAGAGACGAACAAACGGGGGTGGTCGAGCTAACTTTAGAAGATGTGGTATCTGAGTGCTGCCTACATAGCCCTGGTCATAGGGCCTCAGACCAATGTAGTTTAGACAAAAGGTCTGATTGATCAATGATTGGATGTGGTCAAGTGCCAAAATGATGAGGGTAAGATGATGCTACTGATGTCATATTGGTCGAGAGGCTTTCATCTCTAGCAAGTTTCCATAGTCGTGATGGATGTATGCTGAAAATGAATGGAAGTCTATTTATGCTTCAGTAAGTATTGGTTTATGCTTAACATAAATTGGGTCTGGTCGGTAATTTCCATGTGTATTGGTGTCCTTAGAAACTATGTGAAATGGACTAGGATGATGTCAGCTGAAAATGATGAAAATGGCTTGGTTAAAGATGAGTCGACAATTGATGTGGTTAAATGTGACCAAAGTGTAGAGAAAAGATGAAAGGCAAATTGCTCTTTCATTGACAAGGACCAGAAAGGAAGCATAGATAGGGGTTGTTAGAACAAAAGCCCCGTGTATGCGTTGCGTCGTGGACCAGTGTGGTGTTAGAACGGTAATTGAATCACTTTGACATTAAAGTGAGCTCGAAGTCCCCTGAGTAGGTGATAGGAGGTGGATAGGGTAACCCAATTTAAGAGCAGGAATAACCTTGCCCCTTTTTATAGGAGACCCTGAGACAACTACAAGCCAAGTCCATGACCCTTTTTTTTTTTTTTTTTTTGGTGCAGGCTGATCGATGCAGGAAGCCTACATAGAGATGTCTTTTAATTGAGTGGTCATGTTGCGAAGCTGATCAATGCGGGAAGCTTCTAAGAAAGGTTGTTGTTTGATAGCCATCCTTCGAGGGAGTGGTCTATATTTTTGCTTTAAATGTTTGATAAGTTGGCCTAGCTGTCTTTCAAGGGATCAGTCTAGTAATACAGCAATTATGTAGCTATCCTTCAAGGGAGCAGTCTACATTTAGAGTGTTTTATGACCTGGTATGATATATTATTTTTGATATAATTATTGACTGAAGTTTGGCCATGGACGAGCCTGTAGAGGTTTAAGGGTTCTCTTTTATTAGGACAAAGCATTACTGCTTGACAAAAAAGGGTTGACAAGCGTTAGGAAGTAGGGTTGATAGGAAAAGGAATGACAATGACAAGGGGTTGCTCAAGGGACGAGCTCAAGTAAAACATCAAGTGATCGAACACTCGACTAACAGTAGAAATGGTCGAAGATGCAAGATAGAAAGGGGGGCTCAAGGTCTGATAAGTCCCTGGGCCATGCTAGTGCATTAAGGTCTGAGTCAATTAGAAGCAAACTTGCCCCAATTTGCCTCTTTTGAGATTGGTCAGGTGTTGATTAATGGATGTGAAGTTGGTTGACATTGTCGTTGGTTGGTTGAAAAAGGTTGAATGTTTGGTCGAGAGGTCTGGTTGATTGATATTTGGTTGAAGTTTGGTTGAGACTGGTCGAATAATTGGTCGGGGGTTGGGTCGATGGATACTTGGTCGAGGTTTAAGATTAAATGAGTGATTGATATGTGGTAGAGACTGGGTTGAAAAGTTGGTCGAGGTTTGGATGAAGGATGAGTTCCCCCAGCGGGTAGGGAGAATGTTTGAAAGATTGGTTAAGGTCGGTTGAGGTTTAGTGATTAAACGGACTGTGTTAATGTCAAATAATGGGGTCAAAGGTGGTAAAGGGACCATAATCTGTCGTGGAGATCCTGATTTAGGCGATGAGGTTGGAGAGGCATGGGTCGGGGTTGATGTTTTGTCGAAGAGGCATGGATCCTTGATGAGAAGGGAATCCTTTTTTTGGTGTTGACGAGTGACAGCTTTGAGAGCACAATAATGCTCAGTGTCATGTCCCGGAGTGCGATGATAGTTGCAAAATTTAGATTTGTCGAACCAAGAGGGTCTTGATCTGAGAGTCGATGAGAGAGGCGGTGTTGAAGGTTTGTTGATAATGTGGTCGAGAAGAAGGGTGTCATTCCCCAGACATTGGTGAATGACAACCTTGAGGGCATGACAATGCTCAGTGTCGTGCCCAGGCGTGTGATGATACGCATAAATGTGAGTGTCATCGAACCATGGTGGTTTTGGTCTAAGAGAGTGATATGGTCTGAGAGGCAGGAGGTCAAGGCGAGAGGACTGCAACAATTGCCATAAAAGCAAGGTATAAGAACCTGCTAATGGGTCTAGATGTCTTGTTGCAGTAGGGGTTGATGACTTTGGTTTAAAAGGCATAAGAGGCATTGGTCGATGGTTTGAGGGAGATATATGTTTGATGGGTTGAGGGAGTAATGGAGGTGACGTGCCTCTGTGAAGGATGGGAGTAGGCAGTACTATTAAAGTGGATGGATGCGGGCCCAAGATTGAAGGCAATGATGAAGGTGGGGGAGAAATTCTCTGATGTGGTCTAGTGACTTTCGTTAGTTTGGGTCGAGGGCCACTATTGTGTGAGGCAAGGTTAGATGTGGGTTTGGGTTTGGATGTGGACAAAGGTGAGTGAGATGTAACAATCTTAGGTAAAGGGCAAGAGGAAACTGTGACTGGGTCTTCCTCGATTGAAATGGGTAAAGAGACTGGTTCTTCTCTGGGTGGAGAAGAAATAGGAGAGTGTGGCTCCTCCAGAGGGTGGGAGGCAGGGATGATTGTGCCTTCTGCTTGTGCTTGAGGAGTAGGCAAGGTATGGTCATTGGATGAAGGTGGGGCTAATGGTGTAGGTGTGGTCAAGGCATCCTCCAATATAGGAGAAATAGATGGAGGACCAATAGGAGAAGACTCTTCTACCTGTGAAAGAGATTGGTCAGAGACAAGAGGTAAGATAGTGTTAATCGTGTGAATGTCATGGTCATGAGAATCTTTGGTTATGGTTTGGACATTGTTTTGAGTAGGCAGATGATTTGGAAAAGGGTGTTTGAAGATGTCAATATGTTGATTGGGTGGGGCGTTCGGGTTATCTAAAACAAGATCCCCCTTGTCGATCATGTCTTGGACGATGTTTTTGAAAGTTCGGCAGTTGTCAATGTCATGGCCTTGGATGCGGTGAAAGTGGCAGAAGTCGGCCTCTCTATACCATGTAGGGAGGGCTTTAGAGGGGTCGAATTGAGGTGGTTGGATTGGAGGGAGATTGAGGACCCCCTGCTTGAGAAGTTTTTCCAAAATGAAAGCGTATGGTTCTCCAAGTGGAGTGTAAGAACGCTGGATATACCGTTGTTGGAATTGTTTGGTAATGCTGGAAGATGTCGAAGGTTGGGAATAATTCATTATTGTTGAGGATGGTGATCTAATGACCACAATGTTGGCCACTCCTTTGGACTTGGAGTTGGCAGAAGAAGAAGGTCTGGAAGAAGAATGGTCAGTAGATTTTGCATTGGTATTACGCAATTTGACCTTATCTTCTTCAAGGGCATGGATTTCAAGCTTTCGAGCCATGACGAAAGCTTCGTCAAAAGTGCGGAATGTCTGAATCCGCAAGGTAGAAGAGATGTGATTGGCACATGCTCGAGAAAAGAGCTCGATGAGCTCGGGTTGAGGCAAGGAGAAGGAGAGCTGGTTAATCAAGCCTCTCCAATGAGCGACAAAATCGACTACAGATTCGTCGTCAAATTTCCTGATGGAATAAAGGTCTGTGATTGAGACTTGTTTGGTGATGTTGATTGAGAAATGGTTGAGAAATAGTTGGGCGAGTTGAATGAATGAAAAGATAGAGTGTCTGGCAAGAGAACTATACCAGTCAAGGGCCGGGCCAGCAAGCGACATAGAGAACGTGCGTAAAAGTAACGCATCGTCATGGGCAATAAGATAACAGGCATGTCTAAATGCCCGTAGATGTTGTTGTGGGTCTTCCTTACTCTGAAAGTGAGTGAATTTAGGAAGCTCCCAATGGTTAGGGTATGGTCGAATAGGGATGGAAGGATGGATGGGCTCATTGCAAATTTGCTCATATGACAAAGTATTGCTTGAACTGAAAATGGAGGCTTCGAGACTGGACATTTTATCCATCAGCATCTTAATGATGTCTGCTGACGGATTGGCGGGTTGAGCGCCCCCTAGGTTGTAAGGTGCTTGGAAGAGGCTAGAGGAGGCGTGCGGCATAGTCGATTGTACAATGTACGGATGACTAGTCATAGGGGCAGAAGTGGAGGCTAAAGGTGGTTGTATTATGAAGGTCGAAGGTATAAGTTGACTGGGCACCGCCAAAGGTGGTTGAATGGCAGCACTGGTAGAAAGATAGGTTGGCACTCCTATATTTGTGGGCGCAAGAGTATGAGGGGTCGAGACAATCAAGTTCTGATATGATGTAAAACTTGGTTGAATTACAGGTGGTTGAGGGGGTAATGGAACCCCGATGGAGGTCGGTCTAAAAATAGACAGGGAGGCCAAACTTTGCGTATTGGCCATGGTTGGGTTAATAATTGAGGTGAAAGGCTGAGTCATAAAGGGTTGGGTGGCGAATGGTGTGGATGTTGTCGCCACGTCACCCGAAAGGTCTCGCATTGGGTTTCTCGTGAGATAGTTTTGGAGGGATGCGGTATTGAGGTCCAAGAATCTCTCAAAATCTTGGTCCCCTTTAGGGATGATGGGAATTTGAGTCGGGGTCGGGGTCGGGGTCGGTCCTGTAGGAGTTCTTTCAGTTTCTGAGTGGAACTCCATGATAGGACTAGTTAGGGACGAGGGAGCGTGGTCAAAAAGGAGGGTCAGATTCCAGAAACTATGTTCTTGCAGTTCTAGAAACTTAGAATGGAGTTTTTGACAGAGAAGGGACAGGTTTTAGGTTGCTGGTTTTGAAAAAAAGGACAGTGACAGAGACCGATGTCAGTTTAAAAAAACTGATGTCGGTAAGAGATATGGCCGACGTCGGTCAGATAACCGATGCCGGTAATAGAGGAAAGCTGACGTCGGTGATAGAACCGATGCCGGTGACAGGGAAAAGCCGACGTCGGTGGCAGAACCGATGCCGGTGACTGTGTTTTCTAGAGAACCAAAAGATTTGAAGATTCTTGGAAAAACAATGAAGAAAGTGTCCTCACTCACTCAAACAAACAGATGAGAAGAGGAAAATAGAGAGAGATAGACAAGCCTAAGTGATAAATCCTAGGAATTAACTTTAGAAGCTGTGGCTTATGCCTTAGATGAATGTTTGGGGAGATTGGCTATCAAGAAGGTCCTAGAAGAAGAAGTCTAGAGCTGGTTTCGGGTCTTGTTTTAGGTGCTCAAAAATCTGTGTTAGGGTCTGGTACGTGGCCTGGTGCTAAGGAGCAAGCTCCCCTCACTTCACGATTCCAGTGGTTAGCTGGTCTTGCTTAGCCAAGATATACCTTGCCTAGAGTTTATCCTTCGCTAGAGAACAGAGTGGGCTTCCCCCTTGGTGATGAAATCCAAGTAGGGTCACCGAGACGGGTAAGGCATCCGCTGGGGGATGAAATCCCAGTCGGGCCTTGTCTCAAGTAAGTTTTATGTTTGTTTTAGTGCATGTGGTTTGGTAGTGTAACATCAAGTGTCTACGATTTATTCAATATGCATTTAAGTTACTAGATGTGGACTACGAAGATGCAAGCACAAGCAGAAATGGATGCAAAGTGTTTTAATGCCCAAGTCGAAATGTGACGTTTGTTATGAAGACAAGTTTGAGAAATGGTTGAGAGTATGATGTTTAGACTAGTCTAGAATGTGCAAGAAAGAAAGATTCATTTTAGTCCTGCTTATAGTGTCATTGAGAAGAAAAGAAGGAGGAGGAAAGGTAAGAACCTAATGCTCCTAAATGAATGAAGAAGAAAAGGAACCCAAGAGGAACCTAGGGTCACACCGGGCATGCCAGAATGTTTCTATCACTAATTCACTTTTTCAGATTCAAGAGAGAGAAGAAACTAAAGAGATAATGGACAAGGCATGAAGTACCTGGATATAGACTGCGCATCATAATCCAGACATTTGTGAGCACCCCTCTTTGGCTGTGGAGGAATGACACCTGCAAAGAAAAAGAACTTGGACAAGAAAATGTTAGATGGATAGGCAGTGGGTTGCCAAGCGAAAGCTTATTCCCAGAAGTATGAGAACTTCCTTAAGGGAGGTCAACCCACTATTTTGATAAAAGATAAATGACTGATAAATGACAGAATGCTAAAATAGATTGAAATGATAGCAAACTGAAAGAGAAAAGGAAGCAAAGGCTTACCTGGAAGAAGCTGTCGGCTTAGTCACAGTCGCCGGCGTCGAAAATGTTGCCGGTGTCGGTTATCTGATCTGCCGACGTCGGTTATCCTGCCGACGTCGGTTGGGGAAGTGACCGGCGTCGGTCGGGGTTGTGGCCTGTGGTCGGGTCTGGTTTGGCTTTGGTCCATGGATGGGTCTGAGACAGAGTTTATGGACGTGCTTGGATGGTTTGGAGAATGCTCTGGGTCTGGTTGGGTGCCCTGTGCAGGGTCTTTTGTTGGCAGGAGGGGCGAGGAAGTTGTCTGGGACTAGATTAAAAGGGGGACATGAAAGAGGGAGATGGACAGGGGACAGGGTCTGAAAAGGCTTTTCAGCCTCTCAGGGGAAGGACACAGCAAGTAGAAGATAGTAGATAGGATAGATAACTGAGACTAAATGAAAGAATGGAATAAAACAATGAAATTGCTTACCTTTTGGCTTGCTGACTGAAGGACAGAGGAGCTGTTGTTGGAGCCACGGAAGACTTGTTGCAAGAGGAAATCCCTGATCTAGAGTCCCTGCCTCTGTTGCTACTGTTGCACGAGGTCCAGAGAGAAGAGAGTCGAATGCTAAAGCACCGAGAGGATTCTGTTTGCGAGCTCAAGGGTCCAGGGGCTGCAACAGATGCAGAAAGGGGTATTGAAGGCTGCCGACGCCGGCAGTTTCGCCGACGTCGGCCGAAGGGTCACCGACGTCGGCGGTGGCAAAATGGGGACAGAGGCTAAAAATAGCCTCTGCGCATTCTTGCACACCGCTGAGCGAGGGATTGTGGGAAGAACGATCATGAGGGTGCTTAAATGGGCGTGGGGGGAAGATAATGAGGATATTTGGCATAATAAATGCTAGGGGGAAGGTGGAGGGATTCAAGGGAGGATCCAAGGTGGCAAGGTGGCAAGGGTGAGGTGGAAAGGGGGCCACTAAATTAAAATGTTTTAAGTTATTTTAATTTAATGAATGGAGGGGACTAGGACAAGGGTTAGGATATGGGTCGAGGCGGACAAGGGGGGAGAATGAAAGGTGACCAAGGTGCAGACACATTTACGGTGTCTACAACTACATTAACTTGAGGCTCTTTAAATAGGAGCTATGTAGGTAGCACTAAGTCTTCTAGGGTTAGCTTGACCATCTGTCCGATCGTCTCCCTAATTACGTTGGCCATTCGTTCATTCATCTACCTAATGGATGAACCATTTTAACCTAGTCCACAATCATGACCCAACAATGAGTCCTAACACTACAAAATTCATATTTGAATTCTCATGGGGCACATTAGCGATCACACACATCTCCCTAACCACCCCAAACACACTTGAGATCACTTATATCTCAAATCAACTCGACCAACAACTTTGGAGATCGTGACTATCTCCTCTGACCATAACCATTTTTGAGACAACTTTGCCTTAGTTGTTTTGATTGCATATATGCTACCTCACAAATGGTTAGTAAATTATATGCAACCCATATTATGACCCTCATAAGTATTGGATCATGCCCAAGTTGATCCTCACTACTTGTGACATTTTTGTGTTTTCCAAGAGCACTTCATGAGCCCAGGGTACTTGGAACACGATGACCATTGGAGCTACAATTATGATCATTTAACCCAATCAGATATGACTAAATGCTGGGGCCTAGTTACTTTGATTTTAGCACTCCTCAACCTTGATTGTGACAATTTGACTTACCTATCACGTGAAGTGGTAAACATGCAATCTCAACTATTGTAGTGTTCACACTCCAAATTCACCACACTCATCCACTACCTATCAAATCGATACCTAATTTTGGGTTCCCTTCCCTTGACTCCTGATTTAAGGGGGAATACCTCATCCCATACCTAGGGCAACAACTCTTATTTTTGTCTTGCAGTTCATCAAAACAACCAACAAGACAAAAATGACCTCATCCCATACCTCGGACAATTTACTCCTAGTTTTGTCTTGTAGTTCATCAGAGCAACCAACAAGACAAAAAGGGGTAAATGTAGACACCAAAATTGTGTCGACTCCCCTTGGTCCCTTACACACATTATTAATTTAAAATAAAATACTTATTTTGAATTAATGACATCACCCTAGGACACCTCACCTAGGACACCTCACCCCTAAGACCATTTCCTACCCTATGACTCACCTTGAGACTAAGTCATCCTAATCATAACTCACTAAGACTTATTCTCACCCCCTATTTATTCACTAACCAACTCTCATGTGTATTTATCCTGACCTTTGATAATTCTCCAACAGACTATGCACTTGGCGGATGGAGAATAAGCTGTTAAGCCCTTTTACCAGTTCTCTACCCACTGACGTCGATTAACTATCGACTGACGTTAGAGGGATCACTGATGTCGGTTACATAAACTAACATCTAACACTAAGTTAACCCCCTTAGCTCTTATCAATCAGTTCTTAGACTCTCTGATGGGCTCTTGGACATTGGAATCACTCTGAAAACCTCTTAGATGCCTGGCTCTTTGACTCTCGAATTGACTTCTCTCTCTCTCAAACTCTGAGACATCACCAGGCATCAAACTTTAACTAACACTCCCTTAGCCATAAAGACTCTACACAAATCACTCCAGATTGAATTAGAACACTGCATGAAGTCTTCAGTATCAAGCCATAATAGGTACAAGCGTTCAACACCTTGGTTCTTCATCTCACCAGAGCTAAGTATTTCTTCTGCCTCTCATCAGTAATTTAGAATACATTAGTAATTAGTTGTTATTTACTATATTTATAAATACTATCAACTAGACCAGACCCAACTTTCAACAAGACCTGACTTCTTCTAGGGAAAGGCTAAAAAGCCTTCCTCTTACCCTTACCCTTTTTGATAACCTATCATCTACCTTTGCCCTTCTGTGGGCCTTATTCATCTCCCTGCAACCCTACACAGACCCAGACTCATTCCAGACCCCTCTGTCAACCACAAACCCATCCAAAACCCATCCAAGGCCATTTCCCTAACCGACATTGACCATTGCCCCTACCGACATTGACAATATAATCAACGTCGATAACTTGACCAACTGACGCCGACAGGACTACTGACATTGTTGACTGTGGAAGACTAACAACAGGAATCAAGTACGCATTATCTATTTCTCTTTCTTTATGTCTTTCATTATTTATCTTTTTATTTGACACTCTTTTTATCAATACATGGACTGTCATCCCTCTAGGAAGTCTTTGACTTTTGGGACCGAGCTTTGCTTGGCAGTCCACCATATATCTATCTAACATTTTTCTATTTAAGTCTTATTCTCTCTACAGGTGTCATCCTCCATAGCCAAAGAGGATCTCCTACAATGTCTGGATATGATGCGTAACTTCATCTGAGTACATACAAACCCCTAACCCTTAATCTTTAGTTTCTTATTTCTTTTGAATGTAAATAGCAAAAATGAGTTAGAAACAGGTTCAATGGTTTAATGGTTCAATCCTTGCTTAGAAGCTTGCTGATGAACATTTTTGGTTGAACTAAAGTGTTGAACCAATTTTGAAATTGCCTAAGTGCTGGAAACTTTCTCCTTTGAGAGAATTTGCTTGATGAGGCCATTAAACCTTGAACCTACTAGTTTCAAGCCTATAGAGTCCATAGATTCAAGCCTATAGAGTTCATAGATTCAAGCCTGTAGAGTTTGTAGTTTCAAGCCTAAAAAGTTTGTAGTTTTTTGAAAAAGCTTGAATAATAGAGAATTTGAATACTCAGAACAAATTTTGAAAAGGGAAGGGAGGATTTTGGTCTGTTGAACCAAAATAGCTCATATGTTGCTCCCAAAATAAGTGACAGATTTTGGGAACAACAAAATACTGGCACCACTTTCTAGAGAGGAATGGACCTTACTTTTAGAGATGAAATGGGTATGTTTATTTAGGTATACCTTTATGACTTGACTATCTTTTCCAAGCATCACTCTGATCATGTGCGCCATCTACAATAAGTGTTGGAATGATGTCGACAGAATGACATTTCTCTAAATCTTAAGAAGTCTATTTTTGGAGTAACAGAAGGGAAACTTCTCAAACACATTGTATCCCAAGAAGGCATAAAAATTGACTCAGTATGTGTCAAATCCATCCAAGAGCTTACTCTACCCACAAGTAAGACTGTAGTTCACTCTTTCTTTGGAAAGGTGAATTTTTTACAAAGGTTCAATCCTGAGTTTGCCAAGAAGACTCGCCACATTATGGACATGATGAAGGGAAAGGCCACTTTTAGCTAGACTGAAGAAGGAAAATTAGCATTTTGAGACATCAAGATAGATATCTAGTTTGTCTAGATTACACCAAAGGCTTCATAATGTATAGTTATGCTTTTGAACACACACTTTCAGCAATTTTGGTTCAGTAGAACAAAGAAGGTGTGGAGTCTCCCATATCCTTCATGAGCTGTTCTCTCAAAGCTCATGAGCTGAAGTATTCAAACATGGAGAAGCATGCTTATGTAGTGGTAAAGGCAGTAAATCACTTCCATTTTTACATCTTGAACTCACACATTGTTGTCATGGTTCCTGATACAACAATCAAGTCCATATTAACTCAGCAGGAGTTTAGAACCAAAAGAGGCCATTAGATTGCTAAAATCTAGGAGTTTGATCTGGTTATCAAACCAACCAAGCTTTTTCGGGGAAGGGGCCTCTACCAATTGATTTTTGACAACATACCTAAATAAATGGAGGTTGAGGACATGCCAACAGTCCTCTTTATCACCACCACAAATGAGTGGTATTCAAATATTGCTCATTTTCTTACCTATGGTGAGTGTCCTGCTCACCTATCTCGTAAATAAAAGAGGAATGTTAATTTAAAAGCTACTAAATTTGTCCTATGGGAAAATGGTCTGTATAAGAAGAACCTTGATGGAGTATTCCTATACTACGTGGACAAAGTGCAACATAACAAACTTTTGGAATCCTTCCACAATTTGGCTTGTAGAGGACATTTTTTTGCACCTATGACTACCCATAAGATTTTTTGAGCTAGGTATTATTGGCTTACCCTATTTCAAGATGCATACAAATGGGTATGTAAATATGAACTATGTTAATAATTCATTGAAAGACCCAAATTGGCTGTGCTACCTCTCAAACTTATAGTAATAAAAGAGCCATTTTAGCAATGGGGAATTCATTTCTTAGGTGCTATAAACCCATCTTCAAGTGCTAGACATGATTATCTACTCACAACCATAGATTACTTCACCAAATAGGTGGAAGCTATTCCAGGCAAGCATGCTACTTCAGAAGTAGTATGCAATTTCCTCAAAGAAAACATCATTTCTAAGTTTGGGCTCCCAACCAAGATTGTGACAGATAATGTAGCCTATTTCTCTTCCCATTAGATTACTTAGTTCTATTTTTATTATGGGATTACCCTCTCCCACTCTTTGGATTATTTCTCACAAGGAAATGGTTAGGCAGGATTGAGCAACAAAAACCTAGTGACTATCATCAAGAAGCTAGTAGATGATAACCAACAAATATGGCATAAAGAATTATTTGATGCTTTATGGGTAGATATAATTACACCCAAGAGGGTAATAGGTATGTCACATTTCCAACTTTTTTATGGTCTCAATATAGAGATACCAATCACCTTAGAATTGCCAGCACTAAAATTGGCAAAGGCAGTCGAAGATCAGACATATGAAAGCTCCATTAACAAGAGGATCATGTGCTTAACTGAGCTGGATGAGCAGTGAACTATGGTGGTGGACTGAATTTTTGCACATTAAATTTTGGTGAAGAATCTCTTCAGCTAGAAAGCAAAAACCTAGATTTTCAGATTGGTGATCAAGTTCTATTATGGGACAAGAGAAGAGAACCAAAGGGAATGCATAGGAAATTTGATTCCTTATAGAGAGGCCCATTTTCTATTCATCAACTCAATGAAAAAAATAATTTCTTATTGAAGTATCAAGATGGTATGCCCTTTTCACTGCCTTATAGTGGGTAGCATCTGAAGCACTTCAATCTTTGAAGTATCAGATGACATCAGTTATACATATTTGTATAGTCTTTAGTTTTATTTTGTTTGGTTCATTTTATTTTATTTTTGTACTTTTCTTTTTAGGTAGCATGACTCCATAGCCCAATGGCATACTTAAAGGCATTGGAGATTCTAGATTCTACTCCCTTTAATTGTTTTTATAATTGATAGAAGTTCCCCAACTAGAGCCAACTGTTGTTCCCAAAATTTGTCACTTGTTTTTGGGGACAACATATCAACTATTTTGGTCCTGTAGGCCAAAATTCTCTCTTCCTTTCTCAACAAATGTTCTGAGTGGTCAATTTCTTCAATTATTTAGCATTTTTAGTCAAGGGACTCATAGGTTGAATGGGTTCAACAACTTCAACAGGCGGGCTCTCATAAAGGAACAACTTCCAAACACTTAGGCAATTTCAATGTTGGTTCAACGTCAAGGTTCAACCAAAAATTCCATTGGTAGGCTTCAAACAAATGGAATGAACCATTGAACCCCACTTTAGCAAGGTTCAAAGGTTCAACAAGTTTAAAGGTTTAAAAAGAGTTAAGCACTCAACCAGTTCAAGAATTTCAACCGCTTTGAAGAGTTCAACGAGTTTGAAGACTTCAACAAGTTCAAAAGTTTAATAAGTTATGTAGACTTAGAGAAAAGAAGACTTTGAAGAGTAAAGATTGAAATAAATGAGTTCAAAGGTTTAATGGGTTCAATGGGTTTAAAGGTTCAAAGACTTCAAAAGACTTAAACAAAAGAAGACTTCGAAGAAGAAAGATTGAACCGTTGAACCTTGAACCAAAAGAGTTCAAAGTTCAAAGGTTCAACAAGTTCAATAAAGTTCAAGATACTTATAAAAATAAAGGATTCAAAGAACAAATAATGAACCATTGAACCGTTGAACCTTGAACTAAAATAGTTTAAATATTAAAGGTTCAATGAGTTTAATAGAAAAGAAAAGGATCCAGAAAATTTGAAGGACCAAAATATTCAAAGAAAGAAAATGAATCATTGAACCTTAAACCAAAATGGTTTAAAGTTAAAAGGTTAAAAGGTTTAATGATTTTAAAAATTTGAAAGGAAGCTTCAAGCGAAGGAAGGAAGTAGAAGATTATAGAGACAATTTCGAAGAGAGGGTTCAATCGATTGAACCAAGGAGCTGATAGGACCGCCTGAACCATTGAACTATTGAACCAATGAACTCTCATGGTTCAAAGGTTCAAGCTTCAACGTGGTTCAAATGACCAAGTGACCAATGACGTCCTCGTAGATGTCAAATTCAAGGTAATAAAATGGGCATTTATTTTCAAATATGGCACGAAACATGAAGAACAAACTCAGTGACCAGCCAAAGAAGAAGCCAAAAAATCTAGCTGAAAGGGAAGAGATAGCCCAAGAGCTTAGATCATGAGGAAGAGACAAAATACAAAAAATAAAGAGGGAATGCCATAGAAGGACCAAAAATATTTGTGCAGGAGTTATTTCTAGTGGGTGAAACAGTTCACCAGGTGGACATCAGAGAGTACGAGCACTCAATAACATAACCTATTGTTATAGATTAAGTAAAGGCAAAGTGGACAGCTACATAAATATTTAGATGAAGACTAGGCAGCCCATACTTCAAAAAGAGACATTTGAGATGAATTGACATGCCACAGTTAAGGCCAATGCCCTATTCTAGCATGGCCCCTTGACAAAACTGAGAATGCATTCAAGGCATTGAATGTAGCATGGGCCATTCCATGAAACAAAGCACCCAAGTCTTTTTTGGAGTGCAATATATTGTAATCTCTTATTCTATGCAAAGGAGATCTCTCTGTTATCAGAAGCAAAACTCTACCCAAATTGAAAGGCATTTCCTAAGACTTTGAGCTCAAATTGTTAATCATATTTCTTTATTTGAATGAGAAAATAAGTGACCTTTCAGACTTTGTGCTAGAATAGCTTGTGTTATTTAGGAAATTGTTCTTATGTTTGTTTCCTAGAGGCATTCTTATCCATTTTATTTAACAAGCAAAACTATTGGAAGTAATCAGGAAGGTGTCCTAAAGCTGACTGGGGAGAGACTTTGTGATGCCATAATTGTCTTTAGTGTGTTTGTTTTCTATTTCTATGTAAAGGATCTCGGGATGAATTTGTGTCACCATTGTCCTTCATATGTTTCACTCTTTGGCAGTTGAGGTGGAGACTTTGTGCTACAGTTCATTTTGTTGTGTTACTATGCCCTGTTTTAGTGAGGGAAGCAATAAAAGACTTTGTGCTTTCATGGGTTTCTCATGGTTAAAATTACTACCAGGAAGGAATCTAGTTGTTGACTGAATATTACTTCTGAAAGAAGAGAAGTACCTTCAATAATTATCTAGGATTTCTCCTTTGATCTGTGAACATCATCTCTAAAAAAAGAGAGATGGATGGTGTTGTCCTACCCCTGAGTTTTATTTTTAGCTTATATTTATAGTATATTAGTACCTTATAGTTATAGGGAACCTCTCCTTGATGATAGGAGAGATTTTTCCCCTTTTGATGTGGTTGACCTACACATTTGGCTAATAAATCTCCCTTTGTTGTGGTTGAAACACCTATTCTGCCCTCAGTTAGCTGGTGACAAAATATTCACCCAACACTTGTGACCTGAGATTATTACCCTCTTCTTAGGAAGATACAACACCAACACTGGAGTGATCACTAGTAATGCCCACTTAAGGGTAAATATTAGTGTAGATGATATCAAAAAAATGGTCTAGATTCTTTATGACCCCAAATATATTATTTATAGCATTAATAGCCACTAGCTTACTTGGTATTCCCAAATAAAAAATAATGTAGGTTCCCTTAGGACTCTACTCTATCAATAGGTCATTGAGATGCCTACTCTACCCATGCCCTAGTTGACCTTTCTCAGGTAGCATCTAAAAGACACTCTGACTATGCTAGCTTTTATCTTAGGCATGGATAGAGATGTAAATATCTATGACTTTATGCTAGGGGTGTTATTCCTATTGGCATCAAAATAAAATGGGTAAGAATTTAGAATGGACTTTTTCAAAGCCATTACTTCCAACATGAGAAATTAACTAGAGAATTTCTCAGTAATGAGTACCTTTTATTACTCATCCTTCCTCATGCACCTAATCCTACACCAGTGTTTCCATTTATTTTCCATATATATCTAGATTAACACCTTTAATACTAAAAAATTTCCACATGTAGTGGCCCCTGTCACAATATGGACTAACATCCTATCAAAGATCAATGACTATAATGAGTTCTTAAAGTGGTTCATGGCTTCAATTCTCATGGATCTCAGTAGAATGGCCAACACTTCTAGCAGTGAATTATCAACAAGCTTGGATCTCAACCAATAAATTCCTAATTAATTGGTTTTAGGGATCCCACTTTTCTTTCATACAAGTACACGGTTTCAAAGGAGATCCCTTCTAGCTTCCCCACATATTGACAGATAAAACCTTAACCCTTGAGTTGGATCACCAACTTGATGTGGTAAACCTTATGTATGGGGTCAAGAAGAAGAAAAAAGGGTGTATGTAATGTCCCATTCTCAAGGGGTGGCATAAAAGTGTAAAAAAGGCATTAGGGGCACCTCCTCATGGCCAAGATAGTGGAACTTGGCCTTGATTTGATAGATGACTAATGAGAATATGATCCAAAAGGATACATAGTCGAATTGAGGACCACCAACACTCCCAAACATCAAGCTTGGCCTTAATTAGAGAAAAGGAATTTACCCACATAGTATGTCCCCCAAAATCATGTGGATTTAGTTTAGATTTCAAAAGATACCCTTAAACCATGAGAGTCTTTTTATGACAAGGTCTAAAAATATGACCTGACCCAAAAGTTATCAAATAGAATGAAGGGCTTGCTCACTTAATTAACTTGGAGCATGAAGAAGAAATCTACCTTCATCAAATATAGGGTTGAAATTGATAAGCCATCCAAGGGATTATATGATGATGATCAAGATGAGAAGTTTAAGAAGCTCTGGGATGTGTTTCACCTAGAAGAGGTCAGGTTTGAGGAAGAATCTACTTTTAAGGTCAAGATGGGGGGATGAAGAAGAAGACACTCCCATGGAGGAAGTAGAGGATTCACCCCTAGAAGAGGAAGAAGAAGTAAAGGTAGTGGCCACCCAGGTGTAGACACCGAAATCGTGTCGACTCCCCTGGTCATTCCTCGTCTTCTTTCTTCTTCGCCTATTGAACCCTTGCCGATCACTTGTTTCACCAACCTTGACCCTGGCAGCATGTAAAGAGGAGCACAGAGCGAAAGCTAGACTCTATCCCCATTATGCATCTGCCGACCTCGGTCTTTACCCGACCGATGTCGCCGACGTCGGTCACCTATCGACCGACGTCGGCAATCCTGCCGACATCGGTCACCTTCCCCTTTACCGTTATCAGTTACCATTCGGTTTCCCGAAACGGTTGACGAACCGTTTCTGGAACTGTCCCCGTCCCCCGCCTTCATCAACCTCTGCCAGCCATTCGAATCCAATCCCAGAACGCTGATCAACCGAACGCTGAGCAACCAACCTGCGAATTTCTCCACGAACCTGCGAACTCCGAGCAATCATCGACACTACGACATCAACTAATCTGCACACTACGGCTTTCATCGGGTCTTCTACCAAGTAAGTCTTTATTCTGTTTATTTCATTTTATTTCTTAGTTATTATTTATTTTCTGTCTTCCCAACTGTTCAAACTCCTCAGACTCTGTTTAAACCTCGTCCCTGTCCTTATCAGACCCTGTCTCGACTCTGTCTAAACTTCATCCTTGTCTTTATCAAACCCTACCCTGACCATATCAGACCTTGTCCCGACTGTTCAGACCTATCCTGACTCTGTTCAAACCCCCCAGACTCTCCCTGAACCTACCCGACTCTCTTAGAACCTGTCCCGAACCGTTTCCCAGAACCTGCCCCTACCGACGCCGATCACTGCCCCGACCGACGACGGCACCTTGACCGACGTCGGCACCTTCCCTAACCGACGCCGGCATCACAGAGACCGACGCCGGCGACTGTGCAGAACAGTGCCGCTTATCAGGTACGCCTTTTATTTTTCTGTCATTTATTTCTATCATTATCATCTACTTTCGTTCAATATTATGCTCTTTTTTATTAGTGGGTTGATATCCTTCTAGGGAGTCTTCGTACTTCTGGGATCGGGCGTTCGCCTGACAACCCACCATATCTTTGACTAACGTCTTCTCGTGTTTTAGTTTCTTTTTCGCAGGTGTCATTCCTCCACAGCCAAAGAGGAGAATCTTCCAACGTCTGATTTCGGTGCGCACGACTTTATCAGGTACTTCTAGCCTTAACCATTTATTTCAATTTCTTATTTCTTCTTTGAATGTAGAAAGCAATTTTGCATAGAAACATTCTGGCACGCCCGGTGGGACCCTAGGTCCTCCTCGGGTTCTTTCTTTCTTTCGTTCATTTAGGCGCATTAGGTTTCTTCCTTTTCGCCTCCTTTCGTCTCTTCTTAAACGACATCATAAGCAGAACTAAAACGAACATTTCTTTCTTTCTTGCACTTCTAGACTAGCTAAACTCATATTCTTCGACTCTTTCTCCATTCGTCTTCATACGAACAAACATTTCGACTTGGACATTAAAACACTCTGCATTCATTTCTGTTTGCCTGCATCTCTTAGACCACACATAGTAATTAAATCACATATTGAATTAATCTAGATCACTTCATGTTACACGACCAAACCACCTGCATAAAACAAACATTTTAACTTATCTGAGATAAGGCCCGACTGGGATTTCATCCCCCAGCGGATACCTTACCCGTCCCGGTGACCCTACTTGGATTTCATCACCAAGGGGGAAACCCACTCCGTTCTCTGGCGGAGTATAATCTCTAGGCGAGGTATATCTTGGCTAAGCGAAACCAGCTAACCACTGGAATCGTGAAGTGAGGGGAGCTTGCTCCTTAGCACCAGGCCACGTACCAGACCCTAACACAGACTTCTTGAGCACCATAACAAAACCCGAGACCATCCATAGACTGCTTCTTCTAGGACCCATTTTTTCAGCCAATCTTTCTCTACATACACATTCTAAGGCATAAGCCACTATAATCCTAAAATTTTATTTCTAGAGTTTCAGGATCTGCTTGTGTCTTCATCTTTTTGGTTCTTATCTGCTTGTTTGAGCTTGTGAGGACGTTCTCCCTTGCCTTGAATGGTTCTGACTCGTAGCCAAGCCAAGGCTCTAGTCGATCACGCGAGGCATCATCCTCTTCCGTCTACCCCGCCTACAACTAACCCTACAATGGAGTTTAACTCAGAAACTGAAAAAACTCCTACCAGACCATCTCCGCCCCAAACGCCTATTATTCCAGAAGGGGACCAAGACTTCGCACGATTCTTGGACCTCAATACTAAAGCCCTGCAACACTATCTCGCGAATAGCCAAACGCGAGACCCCTTTGGCAATCCAATTTATGGAATGCCGACTTCTCTCCTCGCAACTGCGGTCGTATCAACGTCGTCTGTAGTCCAACCTTTAGACACCCAGGCTGTTGCCTCAACCAATGACCAACCTTTCACCAACCATCCAAGTGTGGCCTCTCCTTCCGTTGTTGGGCCCACTTTCACCGGGGTTTTGGCCCCCAATCAATCTCAATCTACTCAACCACTTTCTACCCCCTTTCAAAACCTGGTCGTCTCTATTCCGCCCACTCTTACTCCTATCAACACTAGGGTGGCTACCCATCCGTTAGCCCATGTTACCTCTAACCAACCTCCCATGACAACATCAAACCTACCCATATCTTCCATCCAACCATTTTTAGTCACTTCTTCCGTCCCTACGACTAGTCATCCGTACGTTGCGCCCTTATTGGTACAACCGACTACGTCATATACCTCTTCCAGCCTCTTTCAAGCGCCTCACAATCTAGGAGGTGCTCCATCCGCCAATCCGTCAGTAGATATTATCAAGATGCTGATGGATAAAATGTCCAACCTAGAGACCTCTATTACCGGCTCACGCAACACTCTCTCGTACGAACAAATCTGTAACGAGCCCATCCATCCTTCCGTCCCCATCAGACCATATCCCAACCAGTGGGAACTTCCTAAGTTTTCTCGTTTTCAGAGTAAGGAAGACCCACAACAACATTTACGGGCATTCAGACATGCCTGTTACCTTATCGCCCACGACGATGCGTTACTCTTACGCACGTTTCCCATGTCTCTCTCGGGTGCTGCACTTGACTGGTACAGCTCTCTTCCCAGCCATTCCATCCTTACATTCACTCAGTTGGCCCAGCTCTTCCTCGATCATTTCTCCATCAATATCACCAAGAAGGTCTCTATCACAGACCTCTATTCTATTCGCCAGTTCGAGGATGAATCTATTGCTGATTTCGTCGCTCGGTGGAGGAGCCTTATCAATCAACTTTCATTTTCTTTACCTCAGCCTGAGCTTATTGAACTTTTCTCTCAAGCCTGTGCTAAACATATTTCTTCTACCTTGAGGGTTCAAACCTTCCGCACTTTTGACGAGGCCTTCACGATGGCTCGTAAACTTGAATTACGTGCCGTTGAGGAGAATAAAGTCAAGTTGCGGAGTAAGAATCCCAAATCCAAAACCAATGACCCTTCTTCTAAGCCCTCCTCGTCCAATCCTAAATCTAAAGCTTCAGCAAATGCTGTGGTTGTTAGATCTTCCTCTTCTTCGCCTTTAACTAATCAACCTGAACCATCCACGTCCATGAGCGCCACTCGTCAATTTCAGCAGAGATACATACAGCGACAGTTTACTCCACTTGGAGAATCATACGCGTCTGTGCTGGAAAAACTCGTCAAACAAGGGGCCATCAATCTCCCTCAGATCCGACCTCCACCACAATTTGATCCCTCACGCGCCATCCCTGCGTGGTATAGGGAGAATGACTTCTGCCACTACCACCGTGTTAAAGGTCATGACACGGGCAACTGTAAAACCCTTAAAAACATAGTTCAAGACATGTTGGAAAAGGGTGACCTCATCCTCGACAATCCTAACGCCCCTCCTAATCAGGGTATCGATATCTTCAAACAACCATTCCCTAATCATCCACCAACCCAAAACAACGTCCAGACCTTGACTGACAATACCCATGAACATAATATTCGAACAGTCAATACAGTCTCGCCCCTCATTTCCAACCAACCCCAAGAGGTGGGTTCATCCATCAGTCCATCACATGTGGACGAACCTCTTTCTCCGGCTAGTTCTCCCTCAACTTCTCTCATTTTGGAGGACGCCTCGACCTTACCAGCACCGCCAGTTTCACCATCTTCCTTCTTGCTGCCCATGGAGGACCCAACCTTTCCTACTCCTCGGCCACAAGTGGAGGGCACTATCATCCCTGTCCTTTACCCGCTTGAGGAGCTTCATTCACCAGTTTCTTCTCCACCCAGAGAAGAACCTATTTCTCCTTCATCTCCAACCAAACATGAACCTGTCACAACTTCATCCTGCTTTGAGCCCGAGACTACTACATCCGTCCCACCTTCAGTCCCACAACCATTGGCATCTTCTCAAGAGCCCAAACCTCATCCCGCATCTTCTCAGCCATTTTCCCGACTAGTGGAGAGACTCGAACTTCTCCCTTCTAGGAAAGTGGAACATCAGGGATTATGGGACCGTCTCACAGCTCTTCAACAAGCCCGAGCCCTCTCATCTCATGCTGCTAATCCTCCCATGGCAGAACCTTCTAAGACTATCAACAAAAATCCGATCTCCACTTCCAAACCGTCTACATCTCCATCAACCTCATCAAAACCAAAACCCTCTTCTACCCCGCCTAAACCTATTAAATCACTTGGCGTTCGCCCCGTCTCCAACCTCACTCATCCACAAGTGAAGCTGGACTTAACCCAAACTTCAACTAATCGTAGTCTTCAATCTAAATCTCAAAAAACTGCCAAACCACAGAGGCGAACGCCTCCTCTTCCGTCACCATTGCCCTCCATTTTGGGCCCGCATCCTTTAACCTTAACCAAAGTCCTTCCCGCTTCAACCTCTAACCAAAACCGGTTGCCTCCTTTGCTTCCTTTACCTACCGCTAGCCTACCCTCTCCCAAAAGGGCGATACCTCTCACGAAGAGTGTACCGTCTCCGCCTGTCATCGCACCATCAACCCAGAAGGTGGTACGAAAACCTCCTCCCATTTTGCCCAAGCAAAAGTCACCGACATCGCATACATCGATGAACATGGACCCTTTAGTGGGCTCATACTCTTTGATCTTGCAACGACTTTTGCAAACTTCTAGCATAACTCTTCCACCCATCAAGCCCTTTCAACCTCTCGGGTCTAAACCTTCCTGGTTCGACGACACGAAGATTTGTTTATATCATCGTACACCAGGACATGACACTGAGACTTGTTGTGCCCTCAAGGCTGTCATTCGCCGTTATCTGGAGAAAGACACTCTTCTCTTTGAGGACACTTTCGACCGCACCCCGACTCCTTCTCACAACCCTTCAACCTCTTCGAACCCATCCACATCTCATCAACCAGTTACAACCCCTACATCATCTTCAACTCCCATCTTTGAAATCAATGCCATTCACATCACCACTAGGTCACAAAAGGATAAGGTGAAAGAAAAAGCTGCCATTCCTTGGACCTACCCTTTTGTCAATCCACCTCAACCGCCTAAGCCTAATATTTCTATCCTTGGCACGCCTCAACCTACCTCTCCTTCTTCTTCTTCTGGACCAATCCACGACTCCATGTTAAAACAGCTTCACCAGACGCCTGTGAAGATGTCCCTCTACGATCTCGTCCAAACCTCACCTCAACATCGTCAAGCCCTCATCCAAGCCCTGCAGGTAGCGGAGGTCCAACCTGAGGATCCTCAGCCACTTGCTACCCTTGTCCACTCCTTAGCCCCTGTTGCCTCCATAACATTCAGTGACTCTGAGATTCCTACATCCAACACGGAAGATCAGGACGCCGCCCTCTTCATCACTGCCTACATTGATCAGACACGCATTAAACGCGTTATGATCGACGGGGGCGCTAGCATCAACATCATCTCCACTCATGCCTTTGATCAGTTGGCTCTTCCCAAGAATTGCGTCTCCAAAACTGACGCGATCTTGCGCTCTTTCAACGACACTACTGCCATGACCATTGGCACAGTTATCCTTCATATCCGCGTTGGTCCACGCACAGTCCCGAAGCTCTTCTACATCATCGAAGGAGAGTTCCAATACAACATCTTGCTGGGCCGACCCTGGATCCGCGCCATGGCCTGTGTCCCCTCCACCCTGCACCGTTGTGTGAAGTTTGAGCATGACGGACAAGTCCACACCATTCCCGCTGACCCTTCGCCTTTCAAAACCTGCAATACCACCTACCGTCCAAACGATGTCCTCATTCCTATCAAGCCATCAACCTCGGCACCTCCTCCATCCGCAGAAGCTTCAACCAGTTCGCAACAGGGGGTCGCCCTTACACCTCCCCTTCAAGCGACAACCACAGATCCCATGGAAGACGTCTTTCAAAGACTTTCATTGGGAGAGTATCGCTTGTTGGCTTTAGAGATGTTCCAAACTCCGCAAGAGTATGGATGCCTTCATCACAGCCCCAGCTACGACCATCGAATTGGGATGATCATACCTTATGGTCCCCCTCACCTCCGCACCAACCTCGTCTATGGAGGGCTTAATCAAGCTCCTACTGATGGTAATCCTCTTTCTTCACCTCAACCTTTCACATCAGATTTCTCATTTCTTAGCAACCCCGCCTTTGCACATACTTACCTTTACAGATGTGCATGGAAGGGTTTTGGTTTCGGACGCTATGAGCAGGGCTCCCATCAGCCTATCCAACCGCTCAATGATGACGACACCAAGAAACGGTATGGTCTGGGATATCACGACCCCACTCAAGACCCTGTAGACCTTTATCCTGAACCAATCCTTGACCAATCTCCTCCACACTCACCTATTTCGCCACCTTCACCTACGGAGTCAGTGGTTTCCATTCCTCCTAGTTTTTTTTTTCCATAAACACCATTCGCCTGGACCCCTTGACTTATCAGCTCAATGGGGTATCCAAGTCTCTCCCTCTCATTCTTCCCACCATGATCGAAGATGAGTCGGCAACCATCCACACTGTTCACTGCGTTGACGATGACGCCATTCTTTCCTACATGGGCGCTGATGATTCTTTCATCCAGCGCTCCCTCCCTTCTGAGACCCAGGTTATGTTAAATGAATCAACCATTGACATCAACCTTCCTTCTTCTGATGTTCCTCATGTCTTAAAGATTGGCCAATCTTTAGACGCTCAGGAGCAGCTTGACTATACCCAGTTCCTCTCCGACCATAGCAAGGCCTTTGCCTGGACTTACAGTGATATGCCTGGCATCGACCCCACCATCGTTACCCATAACATTGTCACCAAACCAGAGGCTAAGCCTGTCAGGCAAAAGCTTCGAAAGATGCATCCTCGCGTTGCCCTCCTTGTCAAGGAGGAGCTTCAGCGTCTCCTTTCTGTCTCCTTCATCCAACCTATCGATTATCCACAGTGGGTCTCTAACATCGTCCCAGTCACCAAGGCAACTGGGGGGATTCGGATCTGCACAGACTATCGTGACCTTAATCTAGCCTGTCCTAAAGACGACTTTCCTCTTCCTAACATCGACCAGCTTGTTGATCTTACGGCCGGCCATGAGATGCTATCTCTTATGGACGGGTTTTCAGGATATAATCAAATCCTGATCGCTCCGGAAGATCAGCACAAGACTACTTTTATCACCCCATGGGGGACTTTCTGCTATCGATTCATGCCTTTTGGCTTGAAGAACGCAGGCGCCACTTATCAGCGTGCCATGACCTACATTTTCCACGATCTCCTCCACAAAATCATGGAGGACTATGTGGATGACCTTCTCGGCAAATCCAAATTTCGCCGCGACCATCTGACCATTCTCAACATCATCTTTTCTCGTCTTCTTCAGTACAATGTCTGTCTTAACCCCAAGAAATGTATTTTTGGGGTCCTCTCTGGCAAGCTTCTCGGCTTCATCGTTTCCTTCCGTGGCATCGAGATAGATCCCGCCAAGATTCGCGCTATCCTCGAAATGCCTCCCCCGACCAATCTCAAGCAGCTTCACAGTTTGCAATGCAAGCTCCAGTCCATTCGCCGTTTCATCTCGCAGCTTTCTGACCGCTGCCAACCCTTTCATCATCTCCTTAAGAAGGACGTCATTTTTACATGGGATAAGGACTGTCAAGAGGCTTTTGAAGCCTTAAAATGCTATCTGGTCTCTCCACCAGTTCTCATTCCACCTAAAGACGACCAACCCTTCTACCTTTATATCTCAGCCACTCACCATTCGTTAGGTGCCATGATCGCGCACCGAGATGAGCATCACCGTGAGCAAGCCGTTTATTATATCAGCCGCACACTAGTCGACTATGAAACTCGGTATACCCATATCGAGAAACTCTGTTTGGCGTTAGTCTTTGCTGCTACTAAGCTTTGCCACTATCTTCTCAGTCACAAAACCTTTGTCATCACCCACACCGACCCTCTCAAATATATGCACTCCAAGCCATATCAGAATCAACGTATGGCTCGGTGGCTCATGCTGCTTGCTGAGTTCGATCTCGAATTCATCCAGCAGAAATCTATCAAGGGGCAAACCATCGCTGATCAACTAGCCGATGCCCCTCTCCCTGACACTCAACCTTCGCAGTGTGAATTCCCTGACGAGTCTATCGCTGCGCTTTCCTCCGACGACACCACCTATCAGATGACTATGTTCTTTGACGGGTCCAAATGTCAACTAGGTGGAGGTGCCGGGGTCATTCTCATCCCACTCGAAGGGGAGCCCATGCCTCTGTCTTTTAAACTCGACTTTGATTGTACCAATAATATGGCCGAATACGAGGCCTTAATTTTGGGACTTCATACCGCCCTCTCTCTCAGCATCAAGTCCATCAACATCTTCGGCGACCCGCAGCTCGTCGTCAATCAGGTTAACGGTTCATACCTCTGTAAAAATGAAATTTTGCAAAGGTATAAAAATCATGCTGACATTCTCCTTGCATCTTTCGACCATTTCCTCTTGCAGACTGTTCCTCGATCCACAAACAAGTTTGCTGACACTATGGCTTCTCTTGCTTCCCATATCCCATCTTCCTCATCTGCATCCAGACTTTTTGTCACGGTGCATCATGTGCCGTTACCTTCATATATCTCTCCTCACATTCATCATGTCAACACTATAGACCCAAGCCCACAAGATGCTTGGTATAAGCAACTTGTGGACTTCTTATCTCTCTCTATCATTCCTCCCAACCTCTCTAGTAATGCACGACGAGCTTTTATCAAGCGTACTGCTCGCTATACCATGCTAGGGGGTCTTCTCTATAAGCGAGGCTTCGACGGCCTCCTTCTTCGCTGTCTCACCTCCACTGAAGCATCTCAAGCCATTCAACAAGTCCACGACGGAATTTGTGGTGGACATTTCAGTGAAAATTCGGTTGCCAAGCGCATCCTTCGTCTGGGCTATTATTGGCCTACCCTTCATCAAGACTGTAGCGATTATGTTCGGCGTTGCATCAAGTGTCAGCAGCACTCTAACTTGCTTCATCTCCCCAGTCACGCCTTACAAGTTGCTCAGGATTTTTGGCCTTTTTCTCAATGGGGTTTAGATCTCATCGGTGAGATTAATCCTCATTCGTCTCTTCGTCATCAATCCATCATCACAGCCACTGAATATTTCACCAAGTGGGTGGAAGCCATTCCTCTCGTCTCCACAAAAGCCGACAAGATCGTCGACTTCATCAACACTCACATCATCTGTCGTTTCGGTGTCCCTCATAAAATCATCACCGATAATGGCAAGTCCTTTAAAAACAAAACTGTCCAAAAGCTATGCGACTCCTTCGGCATCAAACTCAGTTTCTCTTCGCCTTACTACCCACAAGCAAATGGGCAGGCCGAGGCTTCCAACAAAATTCTCACCAAAATTCTCATGAAAGTGGTTAGTGACACAGGCAAGGATTGGCACATTCACATTCCCTTCACTTTGTGGGCTTACCGCACTAGCATCCGAACCTCTACGGGTGCTACCCCTTTTTCTCTTGTGTACGAAACAGAGGCTATCTTACCTCTCGAAGTACAGATCCCGTCTCTCCGCATTTCTCTACATGACATTCTCTCCAATGATGACTTTCGTCAAGATCGCTTAGCTCAACTTGAGTTACTTGACGAACACCGTCTTGCTGCCCTTAATCATCTCCATGTCTATCAATGTCGCATCAAACACACCTATGACAAAAATCTGCGAGAACGAGATTTCAACATCGGAGACTTCGTCCTCAAAGAGAATCAACACGTGACCAATATGGAGCGAAGTAAACGAGGCAAGTTTGCTCCTAATTGGCTCGGACCTTTTATTATCACGCACAAGTATGGATCAGGGACTTACCGTCTGTCTTCTCTTGATGGACGCCCAGAACCTGAGCCTCTTAATGCGTTGCATCTGCGACCGTTCTACTGCTAGTCGAGTATTCGTCCACTTGACACTTAACTTGAGCTCGTCCCTTGAGCAATCCCCGTCCTCTTAGTCCTACTTCCTTTCAACCCTATTCCTCTTAACAATTCCTATAACCCTTTTATGCGGTATGGATGCTTTGTCCTCATAAAAGGGAGCCCTTGACCTTCTATAATCTTGTCCATGACTCACATTTCTGTCAAAACAAATCAAGATGTCAAAACATATCCATGGTCACTATATCTATATCAAAATCAAAAAAATAGACTGCTCCCTCGAAGGACAGCTGTACTATCATTGCTGTAATAAATAGACTGCTCCCTCGAAGGACAGCTATTCAAAAGCCTTTTTATTAAACAAAAATCTAGACCACTCCCTCGAAGGATGGCTATGACTACTCTGGCAATAAACAACATTATTTTAGAAGCTTCCTGCATTGATTAGCTTCGCAACCTGACCACCAAGCAAATGACATCTCTATGCAGGCTTCCCGCATTGATCAGTCTGCGCCAAAAAAAAAAAAAAAAAAAAAAAAAAAAAAAAATGAGTCACGGACTTGACTTGTAGTTGTCTCAGGGTCTCCTATAAAAAGGGGCAAAGTTATCTCTGCTCTTAAAATGGGTTACCCTCCTTCCTCCTCCTATCACCCGCTCAAGGGACTTCGAGCTCACTTTAATGTCTAAGTGATTCGATTACCGCTCTAACATAACCACGGTCAACGACGTCACGCATGAATGGGGCTCTTGGTTCTCATAACCCCCTATCTATGCTTCCTTTTTGGTCCTTGTCAATGAAAGAGCAATATGCTTTTCACTTCTTCTGCACTTTGGTCACATTCACCTTCATCACTTGTCAATCGACTCAGCTCAACTCTCTTTTCAGACCATCAACCTGACCTAGCCTATTCACCCTAGTTTCTATGGACACCAATACACATGGAAACTATCGACTCGACCCAATTTATGTTAAGCATAAACCAATACTTGCTGAAGCATAAATAGACCTCAATTCATTTTTAGCATACATCCATCACGAATATGGAATATTGCTAGGGATGAAAAACCCGTCAACCAATGTTGCAGAATACACCATTTGGAAAAGGCTGCAACATCTTTTTTTTCCTCATCATTTCATCCAATCATCGACCAATCTATCAACCATTTTAACCACCTGTCTACCACTCGGACCCTTTGTCTGAACTACATTGGTCTGAGGCCCTATCACCAGGGCTATGTAGGCAGCACTCAGTTGACATGGGGTCTTCTGAGGTTAGCTCGACCATTCTCGTTTGTCCGTCTCTCTGATGGACAACCCTTCTTTCCTTCTTTTAACCATAATCTTGTCCTTAACCACCACCCATTTTATCCCTTTGACCCTCCCTCCCTTCTAGGGAGAACTACATCGGCCTGAGGCCCTATCACCAGGGCTATATAGGCAGCACTCAGTTGACATGGGGTCTTCTGGGGTTAGCTCGACCGCATCCTTTCGTCCATTCATCCATCCATCGACCACCAACCATTGGAGATCATACCTATCTCCTCCGCCCTCAACCACTTCCAAGACGTTGTTGCCTTGGTTGTTTTTGCATGTATGCTACCTCATGACTGGTTAGCAGAATTGTGCGCAGACCTTTTTGGACCCTCACAAGTATAGGATCGCACACCGGTTGATCCGCACTACTTGTGACTTTTTCGCGTTTCTAGGAGCACTTCCTGAGCCTGGGATACCTGAAACAGGACGACCCATTTGGAGCTTCAGCTTGGATTGAGTGACCCGATCAGCAGATGACTAAATGCTGGGGCCCGGTTACTTCAATTTTGGCACTCCTCGATCCTTGACCTGCGACACTTTGACCTGACCATCTCGTGCAGTGGTATGCGCGCAATCACGACCTTTGCAGCGTTCACCCTCACCCCTTTTTCATCTGCTCTTTATCAAATCAGCACCCGATTCCCGGTTCCCTTCCCTCGATTCCTGCTTTGAGGGGGAATACCTCATCCTTACTCAGGGCATTTTGCTTCCTATTTTGTCTTGCAGTTCATTCGAACAACCAACAAGACGAAATCAACCTTATCCCTCACCTGGGGCACTCACTCCTATTTTTGTCTTGCAGTTCGTCCAGAACAACCAACAAGACAAAAAGGGGCAAATGTAGACACCGAAATCGTGTCGACTCCCCTGGTCATTCCTCGTCTTCTTTCTTCTTCGCCTATTGAACCCTTGCCGATCACTTGTTTCACCAACCTTGACCCTGGCAGCATGTAAAGAGGAGCACAGAGCGAAAGCTAGACTCTATCCCCATTATGCATCTGCCGACCTCGGTCTTTACCCGACCGATGTCGCCGATGTCAGTCACCTATCGGCCGACGTCGGAAATCCTGCCGACGTCGGTCACCTTCCCCTTTACCGTTATCAGTTACCATTCGGTTTCCCGAAACGGTTGACGAATCGTTTCTGGAACCGTCCCTGTCCCCCGCCTTCATCAACCTCCACCAGCCATTCGAATCCAATCCTAGAACGCTGATCAACCGAACGCTGAGCAACCAACCTGCGAATTTCTCCACGAACCTGCGAACTCCGAGCAATCATCGACACTACGACATCAACTAATCTGCACACTACGGCTTTCATCGGGTCTTCTACCAAGTAAGTCTTTATTCTGTTTATTTCATTTTATTTCTTAGTTATTATTTATTTTCTGTCTTCCCAACTGTTCAAACTCCTCAGACTCTGTTTAAACCTCGTCCCTGTCCTTATCAGACCCTGTCTCGACTCTGTCTAAACTTCATCCTTGTCTTTATCAAACCCTACCCTGACCATATCAGACCTTGTCCCGACTGTTCAGACCTATCCCGACTCTGTTCAAACCCCCCAGACTCTCCCTGAACCTACCCGACTCTCTCAGAACCTGTCCCGAACCGTTTCCCAGAACCTGCCCCTACCGACGCCGATCACTGCCCCGACCGACGATGGCACCTTGACCGACGTCGGCACCTTCCCTAACCGATGCCGGCATCACAGAGACTGACGCCGGCGACTGTGCAGAACAGTGCCGCTTATCAGGTACGCCTTTTATTTTTCTGTCATTTATTTCTATCATTATCATCTACTTTCGTTCAATATTATGCTCTTTTTTATTAGTGGGTTGATATCCTTCTAGGGAGTCTTCGTACTTCCGGGATCGGGCGTTCGCCTGACAACCCACCATATCTTTGACTAACGTCTTCTCGTGTTTTAGTTTCTTTTTCGCAGGTGTCATTCCTCCACAGCCAAAGAGGAGAATCTTCCAACGTCTGATTTCGGTGCGCACGACTTTATCAGGTACTTCTAGCCTTAACCATTTATTTCAGTTTCTTATTTCTTCTTTGAATGTAGAAAGCAATTTTGCATAGAAACACCAGGAGCCTTCAACATAGCTGACTCCAATGCCTTTAAATCCCTTAGACCCATAACAACAATATGATCTATTTGGGTACCTCACAGCTAGGTCATCCCAACTTAAGCACACTGAGGCACCCATTTTTATCCCTCCATCAACTTCCCCTAGAAGAAGATCCACTTCATGAATCTCTTACTTTCTAATTTTGCATCTTTATCCACTACTACATCCCCCTCTATAGCTCTGCAATAGGTTACAATATCATCTATTACCTATCCAAGCACTTCATCTCCCCTTGTCACTTTATCATCTACCTTGATAGCCCAACTATAGGTTGTAGTACCTTTTACTACTCAACTTGGTACCACTTTGGCCCTAGTCTCTTCTTCATCCAATCAACCTATCATCGGGCTTGACCCCTTATCTTTTACTATACCTATCTCCTCCCACATCTCTTTTCTCACTCCCCCACCTTCATCTTTCACCTCATCCCCCTAGTGATGCAATCCCCATTAACCCTACCCTATGGAATCCCATATTTCTCCACTTCAACCCTTCACTTTTGTTCACTCACCTCCATAGGTACAATTCCCACTGATTCACATTAGCAATTGGCTATCCCATTCATGCTTCCATAAAGGACCCACTTTATAGGAGAGATCATTCAAATGATGGATCAATTTCAAAAGTAGGTAGATGCAACACGGGTATCCAGAAAGGTCCAAGTATAAAAGAAAAGGGGAAAACAAGCCAAGGATTATGCCTAAGATCACATGTGATCATTTTATGACCCAATGTAGCAATTTCTTATGTTCACTCACTTGACTCCCTAATTAATCAAACCCCTTGAATAGATGCAACCAAGGGACTATGATATCCAAGCTATTAGCTTTAAACTCAATCAAGCCCTACCCACTAACAAACTCAATATTATGTAGGAGATGAAAAATTATGTGATAATGAACTATGTTAATGTGGCCAATCATCTAGAGATGACTAATCTAGAGCTCTCAAGAGTAAAAGCTATGGTCGACTACCCCAATATTAAGGTTAAGGCTAAAGATACTGACTCAAAAAGGCATGGATAGAGATATAGGTTAGTATCCCAAATGAAATCATCCAAGTGAAAGATGATTCATTTAGATCTATTGAGACTAAGTTTCAAGAGCAAGAGATGGAGCTGGATGAGATCTATTAGAAGTTCTATGATGTAAATTGGTCATATCAACTATTACAAAACTAGGCACAACAAGACCCCTTGGTCAAGGACCAAAAGATTAAAAAGTTGAAAAATGACCTCATAGCTCACCCTCAAGCCACTGAGATCTATCCCATAGTCCAAAAGCAATAAATATCCTATTAGAAATGGATCAAAGCCGCATAGGCAAACTTGAAGACAATAGTAACCTTCATCATAGAGGCATAGTATCTATCCTCTTAGATGAGCACATATGTTGATCAGATGATTTTTTCATCTCTTCAAAGGTTATAGAGTCACATAAACTTGTTCAAAATCTCAAATTCTTCTCTCAAATAATTAATGACAAGAGGGGTGACTAATCAGAGGCAAGTAATGGCAAATTTAAATGAGTTTTTAAGCTAAAAAAAGGTAACAAATAAGTGTAAGGCATTACTTAATGCCTTGGATCAAATAGCCCAAAAATGTTGGGTACATGTATAACATTTGGTCTAACTAATATTCCCGTCCCCTTTCTTGAAAAATAATAGTGTCTTCCTTGAGGATCAGATCAAGGCACTACTTGAGAAAAATCAATAAGACCAGTTCATCTTTGTGGCTCTTGATCAAATGCTTGATGGCTCTGAGGTGGAAAAAATATTTCACTTACTCACCTAATTAGATTTCTAGACATTGGTGATGATTGAGGGATTATGAAGCATCTCCTTTAGGGAGATGATAGATCTATATAGGGCCTTTAAGGATCTAAAAAAAGGACCCAACTAAAAGAGGAGTGGACACCCTTACAAGCAACCCTTCAAAAGTTATATATTTTATACCTTTTTTGTAGTTTTGTTTTGATTAGTCTGAGCACCAAAGTTTTGGGTTCTCCTTCCCATAGGTAGACATCCCTATGAGTCACCAAGAACTATGGATTCAAAATCCATGTTTTTTCATTTTTGGAGAATTTCATTTCTTTCTTTGGACTTGCTCAACATCGATACAATTCCTTGGTACCTTTTGATAGATACCCTTTCAATGCTTCTTCTCCAAGCCCCCTTTAAATTTTTTGACAAGGTCTTGACATTTGTCCACCTTTGACACATGGAATTTCTCTGATTTACCTCACCAAAGAAATCCCCAAATGCTTTGAATAAATTCCCAAGTGACATGTGTCATCTTTATACTTACCCAAGAATTTTGTTAGTTCATTAGTATTTAAAGAAGCACCATTGGATGACAATGTGGGTCTTCCTTTCAAGAAAATATTTTGAAACACTTTAGGCTTGGCCTAATGTATAATCCTTTGATTTTTAAAGGCTAAAACCATTGATTGTAGTACAAGTGGGACATATTTAGGAGTAGACATGTGGTACCACCTCACTTCTCCCAAGCATAATGGTCTTAATAGAATAATGTAGTTGCCCCATATTCAGGATCTGGAGGCCAATTGTATTCATGATCTTGAGACATATTTTCAATTGCAATGGCATTATCATGGTTGTAGAGAGTGAATCTCTAGGTGTATTTTCTTTTGGTGTTCACCTCACCTATTTATTTAGGGATCATTTCTTTTATAAGGGGAACTGGTGATCATTTTATTTCTTCACATTCTCATTTTTATGGACAACCATTATAATCGAATAATATAGTAATAGTTAGCATTTTTCTATTCTACAACCTTAACAAACGTAATTTCATCTTGAATTTATAAATATTTCCATAGAAAATTATTCATTGAGAGTGAAATTTTTAGGCATTAATAATATTGACTAGGATATTCCTTCATGGGTAACTAGAAGTATCTCCTAGGAGATACCTTGAAGAAATTGCAAACCTCAATAACACTGGGCAAGTTCATACTTGAGGTATCTAGTAAGAGATTCCTTCAAGGGCCTTCTAATACATTCATGAGTAACTTGAAGGTATCTCCTAAGAGATACTTTGAAGATATTAAAAGGACCATCAAGGTAAAGGAAAATTTTAGAGGTACAATAAGGCAATTATTTGGATTTAAAACTATTAATGTGATAGGGAAAAATTATTAAACTAGATTGAGGTAGAAAGAAAATATTCATAGGAGGACCTAAAATGTATGCTCTTCCAAGTATTAGAAATCCCTTCAAGTTATCAAGTTATCATCCAGTAGTGATTTCAAGGTGAAGGGAAGTTATAATGGAAGATACAATCATTATCCCTTTGAATGTATGACACCGCCTTTTGAGGTATCTACTAGGAGATTCTTTCAAGGGCCTTAAAGTACACTTGTAATACCATCATGGTTAAATTGAAGGTATCTCCTATGAGATGTCTTGTAAGAAAAATTCACTCTTATGAATAATTTAAATGTATCTCCTAAGAGATACCTATTGATGGGTGTTTTAACACATATTAGAAACATACTTCCCCTCATCTTTCTCCTTTGAAAAAAATGTTTGTGGATTCCTTTGCCCATGAAATTATATTTATTGGTGCAAATAATTTATTTTAAATTTGGTCATACATTATTATTTAAAGTGTGAGTTAATATATATATATATATATATATTACGAAGATTTAATATGTATTTTTTTATTGTAGTTTAGAATTAACATTTGTTGATATAAATTTAATCACTAATCAAACACAAAAAAAATTCATGAAACAATGAAATATGTAAATTGTATTTTACAAAAGATAAATATTTAAATCATTTCAATTTCTTTATAGAATGTCTTCAAGTGAAAAAATAATTACCACACTTAAAAGGTAAAAGGCAACCTCACTTGAAGAGAATTTGGATAAAAGGTAGAAGAAGGCCTCACTCCAAGAGAATTTGGATAGAGTATCATTTAAAATACCAAGACTAAAATTAGATCCACATAAACATCTTCCATTTTATGGTGGTTTAAAAATTCCTCTTGTTGATTGGTATTTTGAATTGTTTATTCCACCAAACATGCATCCAAATATATACTTGTTTAACACTACATTGAGAAAAGAGTCTTCTCTGATTAGAATAATCCTAGCCTATGATAAGGATAAACTTGAATATTCCCTTCAATTCCTACTAAAATTATGGAATAGAGAAGAGGGAATTCTCTATAGAGCTACAAATAATTTCAATAAATTTACACCTAGTAAAATGGAGTTGACAAAAATTACTTTTTCTCCTTCTTGTGAAATTTTTGGGTTTCATTTGAATAGTTATGATAACCTTCAAATGTCTGGATTGATAGACAGAGATAATTTGGTCATTAGAATAATAAAACATGTTGAAATAAAAACATGAAAAATGGGCAATAACTTATTCTACTTGCTACAATGAAAATATGTATTTAAGATACCCTACAGACATGAGAGAAAAAACATTGAAGAAAAAAAGACAAGCAAGGGAAACATATTTGTATGCAAATCTGAAAGAGGCCATACAAGTACTCACACCAATGGAGAAAAATAAGATCGAACAAAAGTTTGAAACACTTTTTTTGATGCAAACTTTTGATGAGACACAATGTGAATTCTCTACATGGTATTTTCCTCTAGAAATTACACCTTGAACATTCTTATAGGGCTTTGTGAATTAGGGGATGCAAATATCAAAATAAAAAATATGAATGAAAGAGGGGTGATTCATATAATTCATTCATTTGTAAAACATAATGAGGTTCTAATGAAGGATGCTTTGTTAATTTTTTTTGATCCAATCAATCTTAAATATTTTATTGAATCAAAGGAAGTACTATAAGATATGATGGATAAAAAAATTGTAAGGTTCAAAATTATAGATAACCAACACATAACTATAGCACAACAAATAATTCTTTCAGAGGAGGAATATAATTCACAATCAGTGAGAAATAAATGTTGTGTTAGAAGGGAAAGATTTCTAAAAAAATGTACTCCATTCCATATTGTGCATAAAATATGTAATCAATATGATGAAGCCAATGAAATAATTTATAAGGCTTCATTTTTAGAAAGAGTTCAATTTACATGTGACCTTATCAAATTGATAGATTGGAAGATTCTTGAAACAAGGAAGAAAAATGTGAAAGAAATACATGAAAAAGATAAACACTTATTCATACAAATGAACTGTTTAACACAACAAATCTAGGAGAGAAAATATTTTCTTTTCATGGAACAACCCATTTGGGATTGTTTTGATAAGGTGTTTGATTTATTTAAAAGTGGTACTTTACTTGGTTAAGATAAAAAAGATTTAATTCTAATTGGTACAATAGTAATTAGAGATATTCAAGGGCTTTCAGACAAATAAAAAATAGAACTAGCACATTTATTAGAAAAAGGGTCTATTTCCTTCTTGAAAACTCCTAGGTATAATAGCATGGATAATTGGTGCAAAAAGGTGAAGCTAGAAAGTAACATATTATCAAAAATTGTAGATTATTTCAGCAACCATGATATGACACTACCACCAGACCAAAAAATCACACCTGAAGAGGTAATGGAGCATTATAAAATTTATGCAAAAAGGTTTGATGATTTGTGTGTCTTGAATGAAGGTATTTTTAAAAACAAAAAAAGTTTGGGAAGTATTATTTCTAGATTCATTAAGCATATTGAAAATTTATTTACATAATGATGGAGGTTCTCTTCCCAAGATAGATACAAAAAGATTGAACTACCATTATGGGCCCCCTTGCCTTTGGCCATCTATCTTAGAATATTTTACTGAAACATTCATTCTTGATCTAAATGCTGATTTGATAATTATTGATCTTTTGAATCTCATTGAAGTTTTTAAATAATATCTTCATCTATTTATTCAAATATTTATTGAAAAAGTTATTGTCGAAGCCTTCAATGTATTCATCATCCACAAACTAGAACATTATCCTACCATTTAGAACTCTCTCAAGAATTTATGTGTTGGTGATTTTCATTACACGCAAGATATGGGTGTCATACTTTAAGGTCCAGATAGTTATGGATTCAATTGGACACATATTATAGGTATTAATTTTTGTCAAGATATAGCTTATTTTTAGTTGTGAGGTTTCTACCTTCAATCACAATAAATTAGATTAGAGGATGGTTTTGACATCTACAAAGACATACCAACATTTCAAATGATTGGTTTGCACAAAATAAGAAGGCCATTCAAAAATGAACTAGATACCATCTTTTAGGAGACACTTATCTCTACTTTCAATGATCTAGATGCATGTCACATGCTAGGGGTGTATACAAGAGTTGGATTGGTGCATGCTTATACAAAATTACAAAGAAATTTATCTTGCATTAAAAAAAATAAAGAATAAATGATTTTTTATGTTAATTTCAAATTTATTTGACAAATTTAGAGAAACTAATATAAAAAAATGCTTCGATTAGTACCAGATGCATAATTTTTTTAATTTATGTTATGATCATGCTTCATTTGCCAAATATAACATCTTAACAATATTTCAGTGTCTATGATTTATTTTTCAAACCTAAGAGCTTAGAAATCTTTCAGTGTGTAGCATCAATGGCATTTCATGCAAGTGAAGAAATAATAATAATGAAAAATTATATCACTGAACATGACAAATCACAAGTTGAATAAGGTAACATAATGTCATGCATATTTTTTCAATTATATAATTTTTTATTTATCAACATTTAATAATATTGATAGAATATTTATTTATCTATTTATGTCTCAATTAAAATAGTTCACAATGCAACTCTAATATTTCATATCTACAACACAACAACCCATGACACAACTCTACATGTTGGTGCTTCTACAAAAGCAACACAAGGTAAAAATTTATAATAAGACACATTTTTAAAATAGAAATATCAAATCAATTTGTAATGAAAATTTTTAGCTACTACATTATATAATACTTTGTAGGGAATAAAAAACCAAAGTTTCAATGAAAGAGTGCACCCATACAATCTACAAAAAGGCAAAAAAAATGAAAACCCCTTTCAATAAATGCGTAATTATACAATTTCATACAAGTCTAGAATATATTAATTATATTTATTTATTTAAACACATTACAATTGAATTTTTCTTTATGGATAGGATATTATAGAAGATAATAAAATATATACTTGCATCAACTTGAGATTTGGAAGTGTGGTTCATTTTATTATTGTATAGATTTAATGTGGTTGTATTTACCCATTAAAATGTTGTTTACAAGTTTAATTTACCCATTAAATTTTTTTTTATATATTTAATTTACCCAATTTAAAATAACATAATATGTGATATATTATGTTTTCAATACAATAAATTTTGATGCAGAGTATCCATGTGTTCTTCATCAATAAAAAACAATAAATTATATTGTGCTAGAAACAATTATATTGCTATTAATTTGAATGATTTTTAGTTTGATGTGATTTATTAGAAGTATATGAAGGGGTTTCAACTATTAAGGTTTACTATCTTCATTTGAATTTAGTGATAGTGAACTATGGCTTATAAGAGTAAAGTCTACTTTGTTTGCTATGATAAGCTACGTAAACACATAAATATGTATTGGTATGCATAAAAACAATTGATACTTTCATTACTATAAGAATATATATGTTGGTTGATCAATGTTAAATTTATATCAATGTCTATGAGAAATGAGTTATGGCAAAATTGGACTGATTCAGATTATGATACATTCATGGTCAAGTTATAAGGATTCAATATGAACTTTTATATGCATATGTGTGTTACAAAACTAAAAATAGAAATGGTACATTTGTGTATAATGAGTATTATAGTTACAATGTGCCTGAGCATGCAATTATTTTTATATGTGTTTATATGAATCTTTATAAGATTTAGAAAAATGCAAAACAAAGAATCAAATGAAATGCATTATGTTTTTATATTACAATAAGAAATGCAAATCAAAATCACATCAACGAAAAATCTAGTAACATGTAAAACATTTTATTAGAAAATTTTCATGTTATATCTCTATAATATAATATTGTTAATAAATGATTCATTTCATTTTTTAAAAATTACAGACATTTTAAAGGAGGATCTAAAACTGACTTCTAAAAAACTATTGATTTTGAGGTTGGATGATTTATTATTTGTTGTGCACAAAAAAAAAGATATGTAAATGCATGATACGAGAAAAAAATATTATAAAATTGAAAATATGTCATACTACATTCGAGTTCATTCTAAGGAATTTTTAAAATTAGCACTATAGTTTGTTTCTCACGTTGACATTTGGTCAATGATAGAGGATAATCATTTGAGGATACTCATTCAAGCCATGGGTTACATAAGCTCAAATTTCATGTTTGTTTGGGGGGAAAATATTCTAAGATGTTCAATATAAACATAAAAAATTTGATGAATTTACTTTTAAAGGTATTTTCGGAGATTATTTTTTAATTGCCAACACATTGTTCATTGATTGTAATTCTCAGAATTGTGTTACAAATCAAAAATTGAAAATGAGTTATGTTACGTCAAGTAGATATACTAGAAATGGAAGTTAGAAAGATGAAAAGGATTGGAGAATAAAAATGACTTCAATCATCACATTCTTGGGAGAAATTAAAAAATCCATGCCAACAACTGTGAACCAATGTTTAGAAAGATGTAACTTCACTTGATTCTTTCAAGTGTATTTATTGACTATAAACTATAATTCTAGTAATAAACATTATCATCAATTTCATACAAATCAATTTTAAATTATTTAAAATATAGTTCAATTAATTTCAAAATAATTTATCGAATTTAGAATTACTTTGCTTTGGTTATTAGTATAATTTGATTTATAGTTGGATATTCCTTGAAATTATTGAATTAGTATATTGATACTTGCTCATTCCAAATATTTTTCTAATAAATAATAAACAATTGTTGAGATATTTTATTATGTATAAAGATTGCTTAATATGTTTTCATCCATAATTTGGCCGGTTAAATGGTGCCACATGTCCTAGCAATGAAATCTACTTAAAATGATCAATGATCGATATGAAGGCCTAAAATAATGCCATGAGTTCAAAATAGTCCAATCTATTCAAAATGATCTACTCCTAAATGGTTTGAAATAATTTAATTTATTTAGAATATATAAAACATATTTATGGAGAAAATATTCTCCACTCCAATTTAGTGGGTATAATTTCAAATTATTTAAAATATCTCAATTTAATCGAAATGATCTATGCTCAAATAGTTTGAAACAGTCTAATTTATTTGGAATAAACAAAATTTATTTTTGGAGAAAATCATCTTCTAAATCACTCCATTTTATAGGTATAGGTCTAAATTATTTAAAACATCCCTATTTACTCAAAATAATCTATGCTCAAATGCTTTGAAACATTCTAATTTATTTTGAATATAAAAAATTTATTTTTGGAAAAACTTTTCTTCACTCCACTTTAGTGGGTATAAATCCATTTTATCTAAAATAACCCAATTTATTCTAAATGATCTATGTGCAAATGGTTTTAAACACTCCAATTTATTTAGAATATATAATTATTATTTTTTGGAGAAAATTTTCTCCACTCCATTTTATGGGGTATAAGTCCAATTTATTCAAAATAATCTAATTCTTTCAAAATGATCTATGGCCCAAATGGTTTAAAATAGTCCATATTATTTGGAATATAAGAAAATTATTTTAGAGAAAAAAATTTCACTCCACTTTAGTGGGTATAAATCCAAATTATATGAAATAATTCTTGTAAGCTATCAATGTAATTAAAATATTCATCCCAATAAACCATAGTAGCATTTACATCCTCTTATATGACATCAAGTTGGTCGATAGTAGCTTCAGAAGAGCATGAATAAAAAATAACATAAATATCTAGCTCAAAATCTATGTCACTTTGATTAGAAAATAGGGGTTGGGATACTATAGGGAGATTAGTGATATTGATTACACCATGCACTATCCCTGATAGAGTCATCTACATAACAAGCCCATATTTAAATGACAAAAAATTAGTAAGGATTAAGGATAGGGATTTGATATTAATGTCTTGGGTTTTGAAAACTAAACATAATGGATCAATGTCGATCCTATTAGGATCAGTGCTGATTTTGTAGAATCAGTGCCAATTCAGAATGAATCAATGTCGATTCTTTCTATAACTATGGTTAATTAAAATAGAGACTGATTTGGATTAGAGAGGATAATAAATGGATACTAAGGGATATAAATGGTATTCTAAAGATGGAATAAGTAGATAAAAGTAAAGAGGTTGATATAGAATGAAAGAAACAAACATGATTACTTACCTTGGGCTTGGTTGTGAATAGAATGAAATACCTTTTGAAAAACATAGGCAGTCCTTTAGGATCATAATAATGGATGCATATTAAATGTAATATGATTTTGGTAGAGTGATGTTAAGGTTTTCCTTAATTTTCTAAGAAATCTTGCAGCATTTTGAGGTTTAGAGTTTCGTATTCAGAAGCCAAAGGTTAGCTAGGTACTTATGTATCAATGTTGATCTAGAGAATCGAAATTAATCATGGGAGAATTATTGTTGATTCATCCGAATTGGTAGGTTTGTTCCTATTGTAGGTAAAATTGGGTTTTATTATCATGAGGTTACTAGTAAAAATGTTATATGGGGGTAAAATGGTTAAGAGGTAGATTCCCTTGGTTACTAATGGATTTAGGAGGTTAAGGCGGGTAGAAAGGTAATAGTAAAAGAAAATTACTGAGATATCAATGGTAAATATATTAAACCTTAGTATAGGGATTATTTAGGGGATTAAATAAAAATAAGGGCCTACAATGCCTAATCAATCATATATAGGATATAAAATTATAGTGTTTAAGGGTCATACAACATAATCAGATGACAACCAATAAAATAACATGTCATAAACATGGCATAAGTAATAAATAAATAGAGCGTACATGAGTGTAAACATCAACAATATTAAACATCCATAATCTTAATCAATGCTAAAACATGAGATAAATAAGATAACATAGCATTGTATATATATTAAAGCAATATGATATACATGTACACCAGCCTCAAAAGACCCAAAAATAAATGTCAATGTATCTCAAAGATACACACACACACACACACACACACACACACACACACACACATACATATGGTGTCTTAAAACACATCAATATGTTGATTCAATAAGTATAGTGCCATTACCAAAACCATGCTAAAATGCCAAGATCCTTATGCTCAAATCTAGATCTATGTGTCCAAATGACCTGTATCTAGAGGTGGACTTGATGGACTTTATTGTCCTAGTGGTGGTGGTCATGGATGATGGGCAAACTGATTTGAGGCACTTATAACATGAGCCCTAGTTTGAGACTGAGCAAATTTACTAACTACCCTCTATACATCTCAGACCTAAAAAAAACAACCTGTTAGTCCCTAGGCATGGTCATCTCATAATCTCATTAGTAATAATATACCTCATCCTTAGCCCAAAGTCACTCCTCAACCATATGTGAAAATATAGCATGTTTCATGGCTCCTTAAGCTACATCATGCTCTAACTTGAGCCTATCAATAGTGACCAATGCTTGATCTCTATCACTAATGACCTAATCCTTATTAGTGGTAAGTTAGCCCTACACCTATACCATCCTATCTATATTAATCTTCATCCCAGTGATATCTAACTAAAGTTGAGTCATGTCATCATGCCTCATATCTAAGGTCCTCTACAAATTTTCCACCTACCAATGTAAGCCTAAAATCTCCCCTATCTGAGTAGTGATCTTTTGCTCTAAAATGCATATGTCCCTACCCATTGTATCTATGATATAAGGCCCTACCTATCTTGGATCTACCTAAGACACTGTAACCCCTATCATGCTTATATATAGCACCATAAAATATTGACCATCATCTCCATCTATGTCTCTATCTCCATATCCCCCACCATTTTCTCCATTGAAGCCATCATTATTATCACCCTCCTCACTATCAATATCCTTACAGGTGCTACCACTACCACCTTATGTCTCAACCTCCATCTCCTCAATGTCCATGGGTACACATCCCCCTACTTGTACTATAATTATCAACCTTAATGGGCATACCTATACCCACCAATGTATATAGGCCATAGTGACCCCTAAATTTGTTGCTCTTCCTATATAAGCCTTGATAACTCAAGGAACACTCAAATTAATGATAATGACCATACCCATATGGATAATATGATTATCATTAATAATCTCCCATGTCACATGTGTAAGCCCTCACAGTCCCTCAAGAACATCTTGTGTGAACCTGAACTACCAAAGTACTTAATCAGGTAGTAATCCTTAATAATGTGGGATTATTTCCTAGTTAAAAATCATTTGGTCATCATATAATCCATTTACCATCCATCTCAAAGACACTTTAATTAGTATACAAGGTAGGGCCTCCAAATGAAAAACTATGGTGTAAAATCATTGAACATCCAATTATAGAATGGAATATTCCCCTATGCATGTGCCTGCCTACTCTTGTCTGAACCTAGCCATATACCAATAGCTATTTTGGGTCTCATAATTAGCATAACCCTATTGATCACTCAATCAAAATGTGCTCAAAGTCCCAGACCATCAAAAGAGTGGACTCCCTAATGATATGTCTACCATAATATGTTATCATAGGAATATCCTTGTAAAGTTATGGTAGGATAGCTAGCCCTCAAGAAAAGTGTGTAGAATCATCAAACATACTTCACACTACACCTCCAAGGCTCATATGAAAGTATTGGCCACTCTTGTTAGATAACATGATGCTACTAAAAATATCTGTGAGAATAACTATCTTCTTGTAAATAAGAGCTAGTGGTGATGGATCTCTAGTAGGTAAATCATTAGGTTAGATATTTGTATGTCTCTAGAAGGTCTATATCAACTTTCCCCTAAAATATGGGAATACCTTGATAATTGATTATATCATCAATAATTTCATGCTACTATGCTAGTGGTATCCAAAATAATCTCTATCCATGCATTGACAACTTAAGGATACACTAGGTATCCTCAAGTGTCATGGTATCATCTCCAATAGGTAGGTGGAATGTGGAAGTCTCAATATTGTTGAGTATCATCATTGATGTCAAAGGTACATCTTGTGAAGGTTTATGTCAAAGGTGACTAAGCCTAGTTGGCAGTGTATGATGTTATAAAGTTTATTGAGAGAGAGTTATCATGGAAGGGTGTTGTCTTGATAGAAAGAGAAAGAGAGAATTTGAATGCAACTAATGTCTTAAGGTTACATAAGGTATAGGTCATTGATGTTAAAGTGCATAAGAATCCTAGTCATGAGCCTAGTCATGACATGAAGAGGTATGTGGATGAAAATGAATGAACATAGGCATTTTGAGGTTAGATATAAATATTTGAGCATGTATATAAGTTATTGAAGCATTCATGAGAGTTTTAGGTAAGCATATAGGGGTAGGACCTTCAGTCTAAGTCTACACCTAAACCTGTCTTAGACCCTACTTGGCCTAATGAGGTATTAAGATAAAATTTTAAAGAAAGTATGCATATGTGAGCATGGAAAGAGGTGAGATAAGGGTTTTTAGGCATTTTCACAAAGTTTTAGGTTAATACTTAAAGGAAAAGTGCATGAATCATTGTTTTAGGCCTTCTCGAGCTCATAAAATGAGATCTCAAAGTTGAGAAGCATTTTTAGATGTTAATTAGCATGTGTAACCTTTGCATGGGAGTTTTAACTATTAAGGAGAGATGGTCAAGGGTACTAGATAAGATCTCTATGAATTATTTTTAGATTCAAGTGGTAGTCGTTTATGAACAATTATTAACACTAAAACCTATGTTAAACCTCCATAAAACCCTAATAAGGACCTGATGTGAAATATCTTGTTCAAATAAGCTCAAAATTGTTTCAAATGTCTAGATAATCTATTGTATCATGTGTTAAACTCTCCTAGGTACCTCTAGGTGGTGGTGGTTAGTCAGATGAGAGATAAAATGCATAGATACATGATTATTTATCAATAAGTTATTGTAACTCTCAAAAGTTGTATTGGTCAAGAAAAAAATTAAGGGTATTAGAAGATATAGAATAATTTTACATGTCCATGATGATATATGGATAGGTTATATCCTTTAAGTGTTCTAATTTGGTCATCCAAGTTAGCTAGTCGTAGACAGACCTAATTGTGTGAATAGTGTAAAACTCAAGTAGAGATGAGGAGATAGATTTGAGGGTCTAAACATGATATATTGGTGAAAAAAAGTGCATGAATAAGTTATTAATAAATTTTAATTCATGTTATTAATTTGGAGATGTTTTGGATGTCTATGTATATGGTGAAAAAGTTGCTCACAAAATGACCTATTTGGTTCAGATAAGACTTTGTGATATAAGATCAAGAAATTGGTCTGAAAGACCAATAATTGCCATTAAACCATATGAATTTTATATCTAATAATGTTATATATATATCATAATACCATTTACATTCATAATAATAATGACAATTTTCTACATAGATGTTGGAGGTCTAATTCACTATGACTAGTTTTTTAGGCAAATTGGTAGTTCTAAGTAAACAAGTTACAAAGATGTTCTTGAGCCCTTATATCCTAGGTAAAAGTGTTCCAATAATTTTTTTATGAACTTGAGGCCATGAATAATATGTATAATTGTTTCATTTTTCATATTTTAGTGGCTTAAGGGTGTTCAAGCTTCACTTTTTTAAGATAGACTTTTGAGGTATGCAGGCCTAATAGGAGAATTTGTCCTAAAAGAGATTTCATGGTTTGAACGAAAGATATAGGCCTAATAAATCATGTAGGAGGTAATTAAATTTCATTTAAAAAGTGTTTTAATGGTTTTTATTTTTTGAATAAATCCATCTAGGCCCAAGAAGATCAAGTTTTTGGCACTAAGAGGATAGACCTAATGTAATTAGGTCTCCATGAGACTTAAAGGAGAAATGAGGCCTAATTAAGTTTTTGTAGACCAAAAGAGATTAAAATTACATTTTAATTATGTTCATAATATTTTATAAGACTTATTTTATGGATAGAATAATATGTTGAAGGTGTGTGGCTGAACAAATGGTGTGTGACCATGAAACGAGTATATATACAAGGTAGTTTAGGAATATTTAAATGTATACAATATAAGCAAATAAAATATTGCATAGTTGAGTAGAAGGAGGTATTAAAATGAGACCATAATAGTAGAGTATAGGTGTGGTGATAAAAAATTAATGAGGTGGTTTAATTGGCACTGAGTCACTTAGGGAGTTGGTGTTTCCTTGCAAGTAAGTGCTTGCTAAAGGCTAGTCAAGTGGGTGTTTGACTTTATTGGGGTTGGTGATCTAAATTGAGTTGGTGATCAATAGAATTTGATTTTTTTTATATAGTAATGTAGTCCATTTTAATATATCATAGTGGGTTTTATTCCCCTTGAGGGTTTCCCACTCATATATGTGTTTTCTTATGTTATGGCCATGTGAATGATTCTTTATGCATTGATATATCATTGTATTGCTTTCATGGTTCAAAGAATATTAAAGTATAATTAAAGGAAAAATTTTAAACAATGATTTACCCCACCTCTCAATTATTTTTATTTCAACAATTGGTATCATAACAACTTAAAGGAGATCCTAGAATCACAAACATCTCTAGTCATCAAGTACAAGGAGGTTTCTCAACCAATAAGGCTCCTCTCTTTAGTGGGACTAACTATGCATTTTGGAGTATCAAAATGAATACCTATATAATTTCCTTAGGTTATGACATATTACAATATATTTTTTATGGGTTCACTCCACCTTCTTCACCACCAACTAACACAATAGATAAGAAGGCAAGTGAGTACAACTCTAAGGTAATGAATGCCATCTTGTGTAGTCCTTCAGAGGTAGAATTTGTAAAGAATATACATTATGATCAAGCCAAAATTATTTGGAAAAAAATGAAAATCATATATGAAGGATAAACCAAAGTCAATTTGAAAAAAATGTAGACCCACTGAAGTTAGTTTGAAAGTTTGAGAATGAAGGAGGATGAAAACATTACATCTTATCTATTAAGAGTAGATGATGTGGTAAATATCATCAGAGGTCTAGGAGAAAAGTTGGAAAAATCAATAGTAATACAAAAGGTACTAATATCATGTTATGCCTATTTTTCACACCTCCTCAATTTTTTCAAAATCAATACTTTCTGTCATAGAAATGACCTAGTCATGAAATCTAAAACTGTGTTAGGGGCCCAGCCAATTAATAGTATATTTAGGTGCATATTTTTTATTGTGAAATCATAATGATTAGATGATGAATTAATGTTTATATTTAAAAGTGGGTTTGAAAATCATGGTGGATAAATACATAAAATGTGCATATATATTTGTGAATGTGATTAATTATCTTGATTTTTAAGTCAAAGTAGGTTTTGAGATGGTATCTTAGTTATGAATTCACTTTCAGATTTTGATAGTTTGAATAGGTTTATAGTGATTCTTTGAATTTTTTAGATGGTGTGATTATTGATATAGAATAGATAATGATGGTATATGGATGAGTATTTCATTTTGAAAAGCACTATATATGGAAATAAATGCATCTCTTCATTGAAAAGCTATTATGAAGATATAGATCAGATTCAAGGCTCATTTTTGTTTACTACTTGTGGTATAATGGGAATTTAAAACATTGGTGTGCATAACTTGATTTGGTAAAGATGTTTAAAGTCCCAAGTTCTATATTGTATAACTTAAGGTGTTATCCATTTTGTCTAATGATCTTGTGACTTATTTATCAGAATGCATAGCCTAAGATCATTTTTCTCATGTTTCATAAGTTCTAAAAGACATATTAGACATCCCAAGTCTAAGCCATTATCAATTCAAGATCCTAAAAATTACTCAAGTTTATGTTTCAAAACATAAATCCTGAAGCTTAAGGTTGGCATGTTTATTACACCCTGTTTGGCATAGAAGTTCTATATAATAAAGATTGATGTCAACCTAGGACTTGTTTCATGAGATGTTTTCAAGGACATAAGGTGTTACGTTGAAGTTAGATACTTTCTAAACATTCATCCTTACATGTATTTTAAATACCTAACTTCATTACCTCAATAATATTGAAATTAATTCAAAGGTTTATCAACAATACATATGAATTGTTTCAAATTCAAAACAACATGACATAAGATGCCAAGTTGGTAGATGATAGGTGACTCATAGACATCATGGCATGGCACAAATTGGTATAAATATTTAATTTGAAGGCATATTCATGAAACTTTAAGATATGCCAAGAATTTGATGGTAAGGTGGTAGTTAATACCAAGTAGACATGCCTCAAAAATTTCAAGTTAGAATGAAGTTAGTAGGAAGAATTAGTAACAATTAAGTTTGGATATGTTGGTAATGGGGTTAGTGAACTGATAAATGTGTCCTCGGTAAACATGAGCAAATGATATTTGAGCACATCATCAAGTTTGTTATAATGGAAGGTGGAGGAGATAATTAGGGTGTTTTTATTATTTTGTGTTCATTTTTCAAAGCTTAGACATGAAAATGGAGCTCTGTTAGTTGGATTCTTGAAGTTGTAGAAGAGGAATTTTGGAGATTTTGGATAGAAAGGTTTTGAGGGTGCATTTCCTGGTATGATTTCTATAGTTTTAGATAAGTTTTGAAAATATTATCAATGATTTTGAATGAAGTTTGTAGTTATATAAAGGAAATCATCCCTTAGTTGCATGAATGGAATAAATTTTGGGTCTATATGACATTCATGGAAGCTTTGAGTTATTTTTGAATGATGAACTATAGGCTATGATATGAGAAAGTATTACAAATCTATCTGTATGTAAATGATTTGAGAAGTTTATAATGAGTTTATTTGAATATATTTGAGAGATTGTTACTTATGATTGGGGATGTTGTCAGCTGTGTGTAAGTTTTGTATGTATGGTAGGAAGATAGGAAAGTTTCAAGTTTTTAGTTTTCAGTCATTATTCTCATGCATGTAGATTAATCCTATCTAGTTGAAATAGATTGATGGATCAAATTGTTATTCACATGGTTCTTTGGGTAGTTTTATATTTTATCTTTCAATATATATTGATAAACTTTTGTGTAGTTCTATGTGCCTGAGGAATGTATAACCTGAAATAGATTTTCATTGAGAAATTTGATCTATGAATAGATATTGATGATAATGACTTTTGGTTTTTAAAGTATTCTAGGTCTTTGAAAGAATAGAGAGTTGTTGAAACTTGATTTTTGAAATGCAAGGATTATGGATTTTAATACATAGTATTAATGATTTTTGGGTTTTGTTTATTTCAACGGTCTATTTAAAAGTGTACATGAAAGAGGTTTTGGTGCATGTGTTTTCAATTTTATCGACACAAAATCACATGCATATTATGGAATAAGTATGTGGAGATTGAAACAAAGCAAGTTTGTTTTGGGCTCTGTGTAGAAATTCTAGATTTGATGGTTCTTCAAAATTTTAAAATAGCTTGGCATGATGGGTTTTGTAAGTTGATAAATTTTCTCGTTGACACGGATATGATGGTTTCAAAATGTCTTTGAAAAGGTTTTTGTGTGTTTTTTTATAGTGAATAGATCATAAGGTTTTTAATATTTTCCTAAACCATTGATTTAGAAAATCATAGGCATGTTTCCTTGAATGTCTTTTATAATGTTTTAATTTTTTTAAATTATTTTGAGGTTACTTCATAATATATTTTAAAACACTTGTGTTGAAGGGTTTTTATGGGGATATCAATTTTGTTATTTTTGTTCATATTTTTATGTATATTTGGATGATTCAACTGATTACTATGTATGCATGCCAGTTCTAGTTTCAAAAAAAAAGGTTTTAATGCATAGAAATTGAGTTGCATAAGGATTTTGTTATCATGAATTTTTTGAGAAGCGTGATCTTTATTTTCTTGAAATAGTTATTTTTATTCAAAAAGATATAAATTGGTGTTATATAGTTAAGAATTAATGGTTAGTCGATGATTATGCAAATAGAAAATCATTAAAATATATTTATATATGGATAGTCTGAAGTTATGAGTTTACTTCCCAGTTTTTAGTTGCATGAGTGGTTTTAAGGTTTAGATTTAAAATGAGATTTCTATTAAAATTATATCTTAGTATTTAATTGTTTAGCTATATCTTATAATTAGACATCAAAATCATGGTTCCCTGATGAACCCAGTCACTTCTCTTTTAAAATTTATATGAATATTATATTTTATGATAGTAACGTTGGTTTTAAACATCATTAGGTGATTTTATTTTGGGAATATAATTATGGAAATCTTGTGTCTCTAATTTTGGATTTATTTAGTTTTGAGTTAACTTGATAGAGGTTAGAATTTCATTGAAGACATATCATAATGTTTTGAAAAAAATTATGATATTATTATTTGAGGGATTGAATGGTAATTGGATGTAGATAAGATATTTTAGTTTGTGCTATAATTCAATTCAATTTTGTTAAAAAATGACTATGTATAGATATTAGTTCTATTTTCTTTTGTATACACATTTGTTGATTTTCAGTCATACATTTTAGATTGTTTCAAAATGTTTGGGTGGGACCAACTTGAGTCAGCTTGGAGTAGTGATGAAAAGGGTTGGGGAAATAATTATGGTAGTAATATTAATAAGCCTAATCCTAATAAAAAATTTACTAGAGGTGGTTTCCATGCTAGAAGTTTTGGTCCCAAATTCAATATAGGCACTAGGATGTCTATACATTTCGATGTCTTAGATACTAAATTCTAGAATGTCTTGAATGAGCTACCTTTAAATCCAGTCAATAGAGGCCATAGAGGAAATAGAGGTTTTTATGTTCATAGGTTCATAGCAAAAAATCCTTCACAAAAGTTTTTTCTATCATTTGAAAAATGATTCATTCTCCTAAAAGAGTGCAACTAGTTATTGAACCTAATCCTGGCAATCAAGTTATCCAATTTGATGCTGAAGTTGACTATGTTAAAAACTATGTCAATCTTGTTCTTCCATCAATTTATAATGAACCTTCATCTTCTAATAGGGATGTTGTTTTGGGAAGTAGGAGGTTGGATTTAGCATCTTCACATAGTGAACCTATCACAAGATGTAGGAAATTGAGTTTAGATAGATCTATTTTAATTGGAAGAAAGAGAACACTTGAAATTCATCCTTCCACTTTGGAAAAGAGATCAAAAATTTAGAAGGATATTGATTCACCTATTGAAGTTAGAGTGTTGAATTGAATCAAGTCGGAAATTGATGGTGATATGAGTGACTTTGAGACAAAAATTTTAAACCAATAATTGAAGTACTTTTAGACTCAAATGATTATTGGACCTCTAGGGGTTAAACTTTGTTTTTAGTTTAACTCTTTTATGGTAGACTTTTCACTTTTAGTTGGATAATTTAACTTCATATTTTGATAGTTTTTTATGATAATATTTTGGAAATACAACAGACTTAATATATATATATATATATATATATATATATATATATATATATATATATATATATATCTTTGACTTATCTATTTTATAGTGGATATATCTATTATATTATAATATTAGTCGATGTGGGTCCCCACCCATTAAGATTAGTACCCGATATATATTTAAAAAATTGATCAATTAAGACTTTTTAAGTCTTAATTAAACCTGTTCTTAACAAATAACTATTTATAATTAATTAAATTTTAAAAGTCAATTAGTTAACACAAACTAATAAATAACTAAAGTTAGTTATAAATTATTTTTCAACTAAGATTGGAGCATAAAAGGAGATCAAAGACTCATTTGGAAATAGAATAACAAGTATTGAAGTCAATCATTCATCTCTCTTCTTTCTATGCAACTTATCTAAGATAGTATAATTTTTATAGATAGACCCAATGGTACTTTATCTGATGGTTGAGTAATTACTTAGGCAACACATGTAGATTCAATTTTTTATTATCATTTATGATAGATTATCTAAATATTGCCAAGCTTAACATCTTTTGATGATTGTTATTAGTAGTCCTATGCACAAATTATAAGTATTCAACCTAAAAAATGATGAACACTTCACTATTTTATGACATTTCATTGATCTATTTTGATTGTAAATTTTTTACTCAAGTTATTATAAATAAAGATGTTTCTTTTTCTCAATAAAATCTCTTTTTTCTGCTAAGATGAGTCTCATTTGAGATTCACACACTTGATTATACTTTATATTGACTCTAATTTTAATATAATTTTATCTTTCTAATTTTCTTAATTTAATTTCTATTTTTGTTTCTTAGTTTAATCTCCTATTTCATTTCTTCTTTAGTTCTTTAATTAGTATCTCAATTAATACTTTATTTTCTTATTTTTAATAAGTATAAATAGGTTATTCCTCTAATTAGTTCTTTTCCCAGATTTTTGTTAAAATTTTGGGTTATTGTTAATTGTTAGTGTCATGTCCCCTTTTTCGTAGACATTGACAGACTTGATGATTAGCCTATTATGCGACCTTCGTAGGCTAAGAGGATGGATAGAGGGTCATGATGGAGATTGGCTTGGCTTTGATTTGTAGAATTCCTACAGTTGGCTTTCATTCAGGTTATTTCAGACACATGTGGCCTGAGCTCCTATTACTTAGGGATATTTGACATGCAGTGGAGCACCTTTATTTTGGTATGGTCATGTGAAAAATCACTCCCTGGTTCACCAACTTTGAACGGTTTGAGGATCTGACATGTATTGAGGGAGATATTAATATTTGATTGATTTAATCAAATATTAATTATTTAGCCTATTTTTAATTAAAACCCCTAATTCTAATTTAAGAAACTCTAATTAGGGCAAGCATATCATTTTGAGGGTATAAGGGTTTCTCATGGAGGCCATTAATGATTATGCATTGATATTGATTATTGATTTTGAAGAATTCTTCTGTGAAGACTGAGCTAAGGGTTCCAAGATTCCATTGCAGTGGAGAACGTCAACTCTTCATTGTGTGCAATTCAGAGGCTGTGAGATATCAGCTGATTTATTGCCAAATTGAGAGATAGCTTCATACAGAAGTTATCACAGAGGTTTACAAATTTGAGAGGTAACTTCATACAGAAGTTGTCACAGAGCTTTCCAGGTATTTCTTTATTTAGTTTTTTATTTAATAAATTAAACAGATAGAGATCTTCTGTATTAGAACCAGATATCTTGGGATCAGGTGTTTAGCAATCAGGGTGTGCTATATTTTATTGGTAGCTGTACGAAGTCTGTACAGATCCGTACAGATTCACACAGAGACTGACATCGGTAGATAGAGATCCTCAGCGATCAACATGATCTGACCTATCACCGACATTGGTAGGTTAGTGACCCCAGTCGACCAATGACAGTAGTATAACCAACGTTGGTGACTGTGTTTTTGACACAGCAGGCCGAGATGCACAGATTCAGGGTATTTTTTAGATTGTTGGAAGATAATCAGGGTTTAAAGACCGTATCTGAATATTCCTTTTTTTGCATGACTGAAGACATCTATTGTAACCATCTAGACAATAATAAGATTAGTGATTTGCTAGTTAAGAGATTTACTGTGATTTATTTATTTATTTGAAATTATCTTGCAAAAATTGTATCTTGTTCAGAGCTTTTGTGTTTCTATATTCCCTATTTGAAGGGGATATTACAGTGTTATCAGAGCTTTTTGTTTAGAAAAGGAGCCCCTAAGTAAGGGACATTACAGTGGTATTAGAGCTTTTTGATGAAAAAAGGAGCCCCTAAGTAAGGGACATCACAGTGGTATCAGAGCTAAATTCCTGCCATCCTATTGGCTAGTTTGGGCAAATCAGAGCCAATGTCTTGCCATCCTGTTGGGTAGTTTGGGTAGATTGAATCAACAAAGTATCCATGATGTCTTCAAGTACTCAGAGTCGGTGGGACTATGATATGAAGAAGTTGAAACTAAGTTTGAAGAGGTTGAATGAAGCTCTTTCATGCCCTTCACTTAAAAACAAATCCACACGGTATATGATAGCGAATGAGGAGTGGGAGTTAATACCACCTGAGGCTCGAAAGAAAGTGTCTTTTTATCTCTTTGTTAAGATGAGGAGAGAGCACTACAAATCACTTAGACGGGGCAATAGCATGTCCCCTGATTATTATGAGATAGGAGATAGTGAAGATGAGGATGAGTCTGATGCTTGCATTCAGAGTGGGGAGGTGTGCTCAGATGTTAGTGCACTGAGGGTTGATGATCTCTTAGCTATGGCAGAGATTGCAGAAGAGTCCTAGGATTTGATTATTGCAGATGACACTCAGGAGAATGCAGTGGACAGTTTTGAGGACATAGTTTCACCAGTAGTTTCCTTCGATACGGAGGAGTTAGACAGTGATGCTACAGTTGTTAATACTCCATATGTTGATATGAGCTTTAGAGTTGATTCACAGAGTATGGATGGTAGTACTCCAGAGATCAGTGATTTTGAGTCTACTCTTTTGGACCATGCATCAGAGGAGGATTGTAGGAGACAGTTTAGCCAGTGCCACCATGTGTCTAGTCAGCTGAGAGTTAGTGAGCGAGACATTACTACCGCTTGCAAGCATTTTGATGCTACTCATCAGTTGTTAGCAGTTTATGGATGGGGTTCTCCTACTATCATTGAGTAAGGAGGTAGTTATTTGTTCTTGACAGAGATCCACTCTTTATGGGAGGCTATTCAAATTCAGAGACAGGATTATATACAGTTGGTAGCCGATAGAGATTATCTTATGGAGTGGGGCAGCACAGCGTATGATGCATTATTGGTCAAGGAAGATAAGGTGAGTGAGCTTACTCAGCAGCTCGAGGTGACTTTTGAGATTCTTGAGAGTACACAGTTGGCTTATGAGGAGTCACAATTTCATTTGGCTGAGATGACCATAGAGTTAGAACATTTATGGTCTTCACTAGCCCCAGACCCAGTTCATTTGTATATTGAGGTGGTTGGTGGTGAGTACATTCCTACAGTTGCTGCTGAGGAGCATGTTGACACACATGTTCAAGATTTTGGAGTACCTGATTCTGATGAGTTTGAGATACCAGTGGAGTCGAGTCTCCAGATTGATTCTTCTCACACATATGACAGTGTGGTACCATTCACTGTGCCACCTTTACAGAGGGATCAGTTATGGGATGGATTGGCACCATCTTTTGTAGATGGAATTGGTAGTTGGAGTTGTCCATTCTCTTTGGGATATCATACTTCGAGAGTTTATTTCTCATGCATTCTTGACTATGGCAGTTGTGCTTTTAGAGTTTGGTTGAGTTGCATTCTCCAGTTTGATTATGAGTCCCTCTTTGTTCTACTTTTGATGATGTTGCAGGTACTTACATTGATTTACAGATGTGCAGAGCATAACTACATTTGGGATCTAGGTGGATCGAGTGGTTCATTATTCTGAGATTGCTTGGGGACAAGCAATTTTTGGAGGGGCGGATTGTCATGTCCCCTTTTTCATGGACATTGACAGACTTGATGATTAGCCTATTATGCGACCTTCGTAGGCTAAGAGGATGGATAGAGGGTCATGATGGAGATTGGCTTGGCTTTGATTTGTAGAATTCCTATAGTTGGCTTTCATTCAGGTTATTTTAGACACATGTGGCCTGAGCTTCTATTATTTAGGGATATTTGACATGCAGCAGAGCACCTTTATTTTGGTATGGTCATGTGTGGAATCACTCCCTGGTTCACCAGCTTTGAACGGTTTGAGGATCTAACATGTATTGAGGGAGATATTAATATTTGATTGATTTAATCAAATATTAATTATTTAGCCTATTTTTAATTAGAAACCCTAATTAGGGCAAGCATATCATTTTGAGGGTATAAGGGTTTCTCATGGAGGCCATTAATGATTATGCATTGATTATTAATTATTGATTTTGAATAATTCTTCTGTGAAGACTGAGCCAAGGGTTCCAGGATTCCATTGCAGTGGAGAACATCAACTCTTCATTGTGTGCGATTCAGAGGCTATGAGATATCAGCTAATTTATTGCCAAATTGAGAGATAGCTTCATACAGAAGTTATCATAGAGGTTTACAAATTTGAGAGGTAACTTCATATAGAAGTTGTCACAGAGCTTTCCAGGTATTTCTTTATTTAGTTTTTTATTCAATAAATTATACAGATAGAGATCTTCTGTATTAGAACCAGATATCTTGGGATCAGGTGTTTAGCAATCAGGGTGTGCTATATTTTATTGGCAGCTGTACGAAGTTTGTATAGATTCACACAGAGACCAACATCGGTAGATAGAGATCCTCAGTGACTGACATTGGCTGACCTATCATCGACGTCGGCAGGTTAGTGACCCCAGTCGATCGATGACGGTAGTATAACCGATGTTGGCGACTGTGTTTTTGACACAGCAGGCCGAGACGCATAGATTCAGGGTATTTTTTAGATTATTGGAAGATAATCAGGGTTTGAGGACCGTATCTAAATATTCCTTTTTATGCATGATTGAAGACATCTATTGTAACCATCTGAACAATAATAAGATTAGTGATTTGCCAGTTAAGAGATTTACTATGATTTATTTATTTATTTGAAATTATCTTGAAAAAATTGTATCTTGTTCAGAGCTTTTGTGTTTCTATATTCCCTATTTGAAGGGGATATTACAGTGGTATCAGAGCTTTTTGTTTAGAAAAGGAGCCCCTAAGTAAGGGACATTGCAGTGGTATCAGAGCTTTTTGATGAAAAAAGGAGCCCCTAAGTAAGGGACATCACAGTTAGGCATAGATTAGATTCTAAGTTACTTAGATTTTAGTTTTCAACTTTATTTTTATTTTATAGTTAGATTAATTATTTGTTTATTTACTAGTTGTTTCTTAGATAGTTGGTTTAATCTGACTCTAAGTTTAATCTTAGTTTAGTTTGTTTGGCATTTAGTTTTTGATATTTTTCTTAATTTACGTTGTTTCTTAGTTTAGACTTAGTTGTTTTAGATAGTTTCTTGTCCTTTTCTTATCTTAGTTGTTCTTTGCTTCTTTTCTTTAATTTGTTTGTTGTGTTTCTTGAGTTTTCTTAATTTGATATTTACTTGATTGAATACTTATTTATCTTATCTCAAATCTGTTTCTTTATATTTTTAGTTTGTCTTTTGAGGTTAGCTTGAAAAATATTGTAGCAAGATGCAAGATATTACTTGAATATATATATATATATATATATATATATATATATATATATATATATAGGTTTCTATTATTTAAGAGATTATCTAATTCATAAGTTTTTTTATTAGATAGAATAGATTACATATTTTTATTTAAACTAATTCATGATTGGATAAAGTGGATTTTTGATTATTATAATGGAATATGTTACATTTGATGATTTATTAAATTTTTTTAGAACTTATAACAAAAACCTCACATCTTTAGGATTGTTATTGAACCTTTATAACCCCATGATTAGACTGCTATGATTCCACCTTGACATTCATGATAGGTAAAAAGGTTGATTTGTTGATGGTATAATTTCTATCATCAATGGATCCCTGACATCTAAGTTTGATTCAAAAGTGTTTGTAGTGGAGGATATAATATATCTTAACATACTACATATAGATGAATTTCATGGCATATTCACTATCTATGAAATAAGAAAAAGTGATGGAAGACCTTCCAAAAAGGAAGCTACATTCAAAGATGAGAAAAAGTCACAAGGTAAAAAGGTTAAGGATGGTGTTGACACAAACATTGATGATGACAAGATAAAATCCATGCTTGTCAAAAAACTAAGGAAATGATCAGATAAGTATAAGGGAAAGTTGCCTTTCAAGTGCTTTAATTGTGGTAATATTGGTCACTTTGCATCTAAATGTCCTAATAAAGATAAGAATCAGTAGGATGAAGATCATGGTGATGATAAGAAAGTATATAAGCCTGATAAGAATAAAAAGGGTTTTAGGAAGTATGAAGGCAAGAAAGGGTCATTCAAGAACAAGATAAATTTGTATACCAAAGAAGATAGTAGTTCCTCTGATATAAGTGACACAAGTACATATGATAGTGATGATGATAGTAATGAAATTTTATTCATGACTATAGAAATAAATAATGAAGGTAGTTCAAAAGGTAAAAATATTATGGATGATGAAGAATCAAATGAAGAAGAGGCTGAAGTGAACCTTAAAATAGAATTGGTGAGTGATCTAGAGGAGTTGCAGTTCCAAATAAAGAAGAGTAAAAAATTGAGATCATTGGTTAAGAGTTATGACGAACAAATCAATCTATTTGAAGAGATACTAAGAAATAACACTAATCAACATGAGGAGATCATCAAATAATTATAAACTTAGATTGAGATTGTCATTGAAAGTTTTAAGACTAAGGAGGAAGAATGCATCAAGTTTGAAAGAGAAATAAAGTCCTTGAAGGTAGAATTGGATTAGGCAATAATTAAATTAAAGACACATCAAAAATTTGAAAAGAGTAATGAAGTATTTGGTGATATTTTGAATATTCAAAGGTATCTACATGACAAGATAGGTATTAGGTTCAAAGAAGACCAAAAAAACATGAGATTCAGAATTTAAAGAACAATGGATCATCAAGAAATGATGGTACTGATAAAGTAAAGACCTATACATAAACTCTTAAATTTGAGACTCAAATTGATCATCAGCAAGTCAAGAAAATTGTGACTCCTTTAAGAGATAAAAAATGTAAAGGTTCATCATTCAACATTAAACATACAAGGTATGTGAATTCTTTCAATGGTTATTATTTCTTATGCAATCAATATGGACATAGGGTTGTGGATTGTAGACATCATGATAAAATCAATTCCTCATGGAGGAATAGGATGAATACTCATATAAATAGTAAAAATAGAATTATGTGCTATAAATTTGATCAAATAAGACATATTAAAAGGGATTACAAGATGAGGCATATGAGAAAGATTAGTCAAGATAAAAGGTTATATAGTCATACCACTGAGAAATGGATCAATAAGTTAGAACTTAAGGACAAAATGAAAGAGCATAATATTAAATGAGAATAATTTATGCTATCTCACATTGCGTTTCACATCTAAGATGAAGGCATGAAATGATATATAGATAGTGCTTGCTCAAGCCATATGGTTGAGGCCAAGAACAAGTTCATTTCATTGAAGAAGAATGCTATAGGGACAATAAGATTTGGAGATAACATAACTACCGATATTTTTGTTAAAGGTATCTTGAGTTTGGACAATGGAAAGACAAAGATAGATAATATGTTTATGTGGAAGGATTGAAACATAACTTACTTAGTGTAATTCAAATGTGCAACCAAGGATACACACTAACCTTTCACAATAGAGGGTGTGATATAAGGAGAGCTAAATCAAGAAGACTAATTTTTAATGTTAAGAAGAGTGAGAATAATCTTTAAATCTTGAATGAGATCAATAAGGAGATATGTTTTAAGAAAAAGACAAATGAATTTTAGCTATGGCACAAGAGGTTGGGCCACCTAAACTTTTACAATCTAGTTAAGATACACTCTAAGCAGTCTGTGAAGAACATGCCTAAAATCACCAAAACTATAAACTCACTTTGCAAGGAATTTCAACATGGTAAGCAAACTAGAAGAAGGTTCAAGTTCAAGGAATACATTAATATAATACCTTTGGGGTTAATACACATTGATCTATGTGGGATTACAAGAATCCAAAGTATTCAAGGAGATATCTACTTCATATTAATCTTATAGGACTATATAAGAATGACTTGGGTAGTATTATTGAATTAAAAGTCATAAGATCTTGATAATTTCAAGGCAAGCAAAGATCTTGTTGAGAATGAGAAGAATAGAAATATTAATTGCTTAAGATCTAAAAGAGGAGAGTTTTGGTCCAATGAATTTTATGACTTATATGAGCTCCATGGGATAAAGAGATAGTTCTCAATAGCTAGGACACCTTAACATAATGGGGTAATGGAAAGAAAGAATAGGACAATTCAAAAAATGGTAGGAACTATGCTAAATGAGTCAAAGTTAACTGATGATATTAGAAAGAGGTAGTAAGCACTATAGTGTACATTTTAAATTGAGGATAGATAAGGAATAATGGTAATAAAACACCTTGTAAACTATGGAAAGTTAGACCTTCTAATGTGGAAAACTTTAGAGTGTTTTGAAGAAAATTATTCTTCAAAAGAGATGAGGAGGACTTAGGTAAGTTTTATTCTAGGTTTGATGAAGATATATTCTTGGGATACTCATCAATGAGCTTAGCCTATAGATGTTATAATAAGAGGTTGTATAAGATAATGGAAAGCATTAATGTGAATATTGATGAGACAAGTTCTATGAAGTCACACTCATAGTCAAAGGATATATCAGGGAATTTGGACTTCAAGAATGAAAAATAAATAATAGATATTGATGAGGAAGAATAAGTTGAAGAAAGACAAGATTCAAAACATCCCTCAAAATAGATTCAGAGAGATCATCATAAATCACAAATCATTGGCAACAAGGATGTAGGTATTAAAATAAGGAAAAGACTGGTAAGTAACTTAAATCAAGAGAATATTTCTCTATTGTCTAAGATTAAATATAATTATTAGAGGGATAATAACTAAGAGAGGGGGGGGGTGAATCAGTGAGCCTAGATAATCCAACTTTAATTTCAATCTTTTCAAACTCTTGATCAATTATCACAAGCATTCATAAAACATACACATCATACATAGCTATAGTCATAAAATGTTAAAATTGGTAGGTTAAATGTGGCTTATGACACCCAACCTATAGGTCCCTTTTACATGCTCTCATGACCCTTATAGACACCTTTTTGCCTCTTCTTAGTCATCTCAAGCTTTCCAAATGGTCATTCTACCTCAGCTAAGCAACATTTTCTAGGTCAATTCTATCCCCATAGGTCCCATACCTATAGGACAAGAGAGCCCAACTTGGACTATAACATTGGACCCTAGGATGTCTTATTTCAGTGCTTTTATTTAATTGCATTTTGAGCTCCAATGGTTATTTCCTTTTAGTTCATATCTTTCATCTTGTCTACCTAGCATGAATATATTTGACCCATGACCAATAGATCTCTATAAAATCCCATTCAAAATTCATTTAAAATGGGTTGGCAAAGATTATAAATTGAGAAAGAATACAAGCAAAACCACTTAGGAAAATTTTCCTATTCTCTACATACAACCATCCAATACAGCTACATGCATATTCAAATCCTCACACTAGTCCCTAACCACCTCAAACACACTCAATTTAGCATTTTTGCATTTGCATAACATTATTGCATAAATCACATCAAGTAGAAAAACTACATATGGCTTGATCCCTCTTAAAAGGATTGGTATGTAGGCAATGTTCCCACACAAGGGATGTGAATACACATTTAATGCATCTTACACACACTAAACCCCCTTCTTTCTCAAGTTTTATCAAAACACCATGAAGTCTAGGGTTTGAAGATTAAATCACCTCTATAAGGAATTCTATAAACTTTAAATAGTCAAGATTGGATAGGCAAACTCACATAGGGACGATGAATAAAACTTAAAAAAATTAGGTCTCTATGAGCATTTTGGACAAAAACAATATAAGAGGACAACACTGTACCCAAGAGTGTCCTATTTAGGCGCTCTTATCCTTTCACAAAATGAAATCCAGATCTTGATTTGTGATACTATCCTAGTCTTGCACAGCCAATATCAGACCCTACAATAACCATTTCAATTTATTTTAAGCTAAGTCTTATTTTTTCCATATTTATTGCTATTTATAGAAAATTAAAAAATACAAAAAAAAAATTATACAAATTAGTGGTTCAATTATTAAAATATTATTTATTGATTTATTATTCTAGACCCTTAACTAAATTAGGAATAAGACTCCAATATTTTCAAAATTGTTAGTCAATTGGTGAACCTGACTTACTTTATTTACGCATAAAAACTATAGAAATCCTAGGGTAAATCCCTTCCAATATTATTCAATATTTCTATAAATTTTTAACTACATATTTAAATAAAAAATTCACATTGATTTTTAAAATTACATAGTTATTTTTAAGAAATTATTTTCTTTCAAACCTTAGTTGCATATACTAGGTCCTTGTAAATAAAGATTTTTTCCAATATTTTTATGATTTTTTACATGCATATTTAAATCATAAATTCACATTTAAAAAAAAACTACATAGTAATTTAAAGAAAATCATTTTCATCCAAACCTTAGTTGCATATACTAGGTCCTTTTAAATCAAGAATTTTTCTAATATTTTTTTGGTTTTATTTACCTGCATATTTAAATTAGAAATTCACATTTTATTTTTAAAAATTCCATAATAATTTTTTTTAAATAAAATTATTTTTCAAAACCCTAATTGCGTATACTAGGTCTCATTACTTTTGAGGTATCACCTTACATGTTTGTGAACTTTGTATCCTTTTTATGCATTTTATAATTTGCTATTTTTAGGAATATATATTTCCTATATTTAGTAATTTCTTTCCATAACACTTAGATTATTAAAAATTATTATAAATAATTCAATCAATTTTTAATTTTTTTCCTACTTTAACAGGCCCAATATACTGGTTTTGATGAAATTGATAAAAGAGAAATTCAAGAACTCTTAACTAAACACCCTGACATGCAAGATGATATGCTTAAAATACTAAAAGAAGAACAAAAAAAAGAAAACAATGGTTAATCCTCTCAAACCATAAATAAACTAGTTATAAATGACACTATGAGGGCAACTATGTTTCAACAACTCTCTATAGTATCCCAACCTTCCTCTATGCCATCACTAGTTACAACTAGTACATCTTTGTCTCTTGATGTGGTTGCCCTTGTGTAAGAGATAAAATCTCTTTAATCCAAGGTGCTACATCTTGATCAAGGTGCTTTTAAACTAACATAGGCCTTGGATTCTTTTGCTCTACTACATACACCATTAACACACCATATTGTTTTTACACCCTTTCCACCAGGTTTTGTTCAACCCAAGCTCACTCTATATGATGGTAAAGGTGATCTAGAGACACATTTAAGAGCTTTTCACATAGCATGCTTGGACTATGTGCCAAATGAATAGCTACTAGCCAATTTATTTCCATGGAGTCTAATGGATTATGATTTATAATGGCTCTATAGTCTATCAAATTAGTTGGTCAATGCACCTTTAGATGACATGTTCCTAGCTCATTTCACTACTAACAATGGTGATAAGATTTCTTATGCCCAAGTTGCATAATAAAAATAAAGGTCAAATGAGCATCTCATAGATTATGTTCTTTGATATAAGATTATTATAGATAAAATGACTAGCCCCATTAATGAGTGTCATTTAACTCTTTATTTAATCAATATTCAATTGATATCTTATCAACCAGGGCTGGTGTCTAAAGCTATTTGCAGTAAGGTTTAGGATGGTAGATCTAGAAGTATGCTTGTAGGGATGTTTGATGGTCCTATTCTGACTTTGACTAATGAAATAAATGTGTCTTAAACTACTTGACTCACTCTTTTGCTAAAAAGGAAAAGATGTAACTATTTAATCAAATGAATCTATTCTTTTGCTTGAAATTAAAATCACACTCTTATTTACGCTTACATGGAAATGGAAATATTTAACTAGAAAAGGAAATTTGCTTCACACATTTGCTGTAAAAGAAAACACACTTTGCTTAGAAATGAAATGACTTTAGAATAAGGAAATGCCTTCTGAACTATGAATTTATTTTGATGTTTTATGAATGAATGTAAACATTAACAAGATTCTGATTAGTTATAACAAAGAGTTAATATAACATAATATAAATATCGTACATAGTTTCTAGTTTCAAGGAGAGTGGGCCCTTAATCCTCTCATACTCAGGAACAAAGATTAATCAATACTGGAAACTAAAGTGATAATTCATAAAATTAAAATGATTACAATCTGTCTACAACTTGTAATATGCTTGTATGTATCTTTCATCTATTTTCTATTATATTTCAATGACAAAAGTCTTATCTTTTATACTAATACAATCAAATCAAAATAAGATGCAAATAAATAAGATTCCTTGGTTGATCCACTCATCCAAAGATAGGAGATTCGATTTCTAAGAGATCCAATTATTCTAATGAAATAGATATACTATCTTATAATAGTCCTAAGATCTGAATATATACAACTTTATCAAAAGAAAATCTTTAAAAATAGTAGGTGAGTATTTTCCTCATTTGAATCCATCTATAATGATTCTCTCTCATCTTATCTAGCTGTCAACTTCCCCATTTGTATCTTTATCTTTATAGAATCCACAGAATTGACCTTGCAGAGTCGGTAGAAACAAGCCTATAAAGTCCGCAAAAAAAATCTTGCAGAGTCTATAGACACAAGCCTGCAGAGTTTGTAAAAACAACCCTATGGATTCCATAGAAAAAACCCTGTGTAGTCCATAGAAATAAGCTTGCAAAGTCCATAGAAACAAGCCTATGGAGTCTGTAAAAACAAGCCTGTAGAGTCTGTAGTTTTGCTAGATAGAGATCAAAATTAAACTTTCATTATACATCACCTATGTCTTCTTCCTGAGAATTATTCACAACAAAAAATCACTAAAACATGTTATGTATTAGAAATTAATGACAAAGTAAAGGTTTAGTCTTTAGTTCAATATAAACAAGACAAGTATCTATTTTCTATGTAATAACTATCTAACAATCTATGATTTGCATAAGATAATATCCTTAAAGAGATGAATTAAGGGGAATAACATGTCAATAATGAGCCATATTCTGAGCTCATCACCCATAGTTGATCAAGAGTTATAAGATCTCTTCAAATAGAGTCTTCTACCAGATTTGCATGAATCAATAATGTTCAAAAGGTTCTCTTCCTTCACTGAGTTATGTCATACACTAAAGGAAAGGGAAGTCAAATTAATTTCAATGGGAAAACTCAAGTATATAAGCATATCAAAAATAACAAACAAGAGTAACAACAAAATACCATATAAAGTCAAGGTCAATGATAACAAAACTTAGAATGAACCTACAGTTAATGTAGCTTTAGATCCCCCATAGTGAGTGGTTTTATCATCACCTCCTCGATGAACCTTTACCAATCTACCAATTTATTTAGCTAGAGTTTTACAACAACTTTTGGAATGTAATATAATATCTCTCCCTCCTATTTGGGAAGTTGATCCAACAAAGCCTCTTCCATGAAGATATGATCAAAATGCATTTTATGACTTTCACAAGGCACCAAGCTACAAAAAAAATAGATGCATAAGTTTTAAACATAAGATATATGAATTAATAGATGGAAATATTATTAATCTTGGCAATCTAGTTGAACCTCAATAGGCAAAGCAAACTAAAGACAAGGCTCTAAAAATGTTTAACTAGAAAAGGAAATTTGCTTCACACATTTGTTGTAAAATAAAACACACTTTGCTTAGAAAGGAAATGACTTTGGAATAAAGAAATGCCTTTTAAACTATGAATTTGTTTTGATGTTTTATGAATGAATGCAAATATTAACAAGATTATGATTAGTTATAATAGAGAGTTAATATAACATAATATAAATACCATACACAGTTCCTTGTTCCAAGGAGAATGGGCCCTTTCTCCTCTCAAAATCAAGAATAAAGATTAATCAATGTTAGAAATTGAAGTGATAATTAATAAAATTGAAATGATTACAATCTGTCTAAAACCTATAATATGCTTGTACGTATCTTTCATCTATTTTCTATTATATTTCAATGATAAAAGTCTTACCTTTTATACTAATAAAATCAACTCAAAATAGGATGCAAATAAATAGGATTCCTTGGTCGATCTACTCATCCAAAGATAGGATATTGGATTTACAAGATATCCAATTATTTCGATGAAATAGATATACTATCCTATATTAGTCCTAAGATCTGAATATATATAACTTTATCAAAAGTAAATCCTACAAAATAGTAGGTAGATATTTTCCTCATTTGAGTCTATTTGGAATGATTCTCTCTCATCTTATCTGGCTTCCAATTTTCCCATTTGCAATTTTATCTTTACAAAATCCATGGAATTGACCCTATAGAGTTGGTAGAAACAAGCCTACGAAGTCCATAGAAATAAGCCTGCAGAGTCCATAGAAACAAGCATGAAGATTCGATAGAAATAAGCCTATGGATTCCATAGAAACAAGCCTATGGAGTCCATAGAAACAAGCCTATGGAGTCCATAGAAACAAGTCTGTAGAGTCCATAGTTTTGATGGATAGAGATCAAAATTGAACTTTCACTATACATCGCATGTGTCTTCTTCCTGAGCATTCTTCACAACAAAAAATCACTAAAACATGTTATGTATTAGACATTAATGACAAATTAAAGGTTTAGTCTTTGGTTTAATATAAACAAAACAAGTATCTATTTTCCATGTAATAGCTATCTAACAATCTATGATTTGCATAAGATAATATCCTTAGAGAGATGAATTGAGAGAAATAACATGTCAATAATGAGCCATATTCTGAGCTCATCATCTCCCCCAGGCTTTACCTTTTGTAAGTCCCATTAAAAATATTCATTAGCATTCATAGCTCTAGAATATACTTTCCACATTCTAACTCAAATCATAGTCATCAAATTCATCTATTATATGCTTATCTAAATTACTTATAAACCCCTGATATTATTAAATCATTTGTTTCCATATATTGAATTTCTCCTCTGATTGTGGAGCCCAACTCTGCCATCTTGGAATAGGTATGATCAACAAACAGGGTCTATATCTCATGTCAATCCATTTATTTTCTCCCCCAGAGTTTATTACCTCTATTAAGATTTCCAAAATTAAGGAAGCTCTCCTCATACTCCATCTTAAGTTATTTGGAGACATGACCTGTCATCGTTTAAGAGGCACTAAAAGTTGGTCCACCTTTGCACACTTGCAGTCACCACTAAATCAAAACTTTGTCTTGAAAATAAGTCAAAAGAAACATCACAATCATATAAAGCTTGTAAATAATGAGTTTTAACTTCATTTATTAAACAAACATAGTTAAAATTCTTTCAGATCAATCTGGGAATAAGAATGGCTAGTCTGATACACAATCCTATAGTTTTAGCATGATTTGTATACTCCTTAAATTTGATTTTCCATAATAGTTGGTTTTTGAATGTAAAATTCAATGCCCTCAATTGAAAATCTCCTACATGAAGGTTTATCAATAACTTATTGTGCTCATGGTCTCCTATGATCAAATCATGTAAATAAAACTCATAAAGCAAATCCTGCTGATCAGGTTCAGCACTATAGAAAATTTACAAAAATGTTGTTGGATGTGAAATATTGTAATAAAGATGACAAGAGATCCTCAGAAGCTGACATCTATAAAATGGTTCAAATAAATATAAAATATATGTAGGAGAAGGATTCCTACATGCCAAAAGAGATTCCCCTAATTTGCATGCATCCTACAAATTTTGTTCTAAATCTTGGACCTTAGCTTCTAATTATTTATTTTCATTTTCTAATATTTTGTTTGAAGAATTTGTAACTTTGTTTTTATATTCAAGTAAGGAATATTCTTCAATTTGATTTAGCATTTGCAAGGTAGGAATACCTGGACAACTTGTTTGACAACTTTGGTCAACAAATACCTTAGGAGGAGAAGGTGCAATATTAGAAGGTGCTTTGGAAGAGTTTACCAAACTCTACAATCTCCTATTCTCCTTCAGATTTTCTACATATATCTAGAGGTCTATTTGTTCACTTTAATTTTTGTTTATTATTTCTTATAATCTATGAACTTTTGATGCATGATTAGTAGATGTTGTGTCTAATTTTTTCACCAATAATGAGTTGAGATGATCCTTATTTTGTAATTGACTGATCAAGTCAGTAATGTTAGTTATTTATTATTGTTCTAGAACTTGAGCTTGAAAAAGCTTCAAGGTTAACTATATAACATGATCATTTAGATTAGATGACTTACTTTTCTCGTTTGTGCATATAATTTTTTCCTTTATTCATTATAGTTTTAGCTGAAACATGTGGTTGTCCTGCCATACTTGATTCCTCTACCGTGATTGGCTTTTCTTCTGGAATTGGCTCTTCCATTATGATTGGAGAGTTCCTTTCGAAATGAGTTTCTTCAACATCTATAGTTGCAAGGATATTTTGATGTATTGGGGAACGAGATAAATTTTTAAGACTATTTAGAATATTTGTATCCTCTTATTCATCTTCATCTATCAGAATTAACTTTTTCCTTCTTTTGGTCACTCTCTGAGCTACATTTAGTCATCTTTCCTTTTCAACCATCAAACCCTCAGTCTTCTTAGATTCTATATCAACCATTCATTTTAATTTTCTTCTTCCTAACAAGGGAATTGGTTGCAATACAGATTCATGAGGTTATTGTGGGGACCTTGAAACTATAGGGATTTAAGACCTTATGATTCTTCTTAAAGAAGAAGAAGGTATTTCTATTGGGACTATAGTCTATGATTTCTTCTTTGAAGTTGTTTTCTCAACTGATGTAGCTGGTGGAGATGAATGTTCCTATGGTAAATTTGAGTTTTCTTATGTAGTTATATTTGGAATTTGTTGTGTTACACTATTCTAAAATTCCTCCCAGACCTCTTGTCCTTGCTGAAGGAAGTGATGTTGGATAATTAGGTGAATATGGCCATGGTGCCTAAGAGCAGCATTAGGAGTTGTAGTCATAATTTGAAGGGCACTATATAATAAGTATGGAAAGTTAATCTTGTAATGAGGGTTTTGTCTCCCATGCTTAAAGTGTATTAAGATTTTCATGGTGTCTCCTCCTAAAAGACTGTGTTGCCCCTCACAAATGATATATTTGAGTACCCACTTGGCTATAGATTTCCAAGGTTTAGGAAGTGAATTTATACTAATCCCTTTTAATTTTTCCTTGGAATCTATTAGACATGAAGTCCCAGTCTACTCATTACCATTAAACTAAATAATTAAATCACTAAATAGAATTTTTCCTGTCGCTCTCATTCCCTCTTCTAGAACTTGTATGATTTGACTTATAATTTGAGTTGAAATTGGAAAAATAATTCCTTTAACAACTAAAAAATCAAAGGTGAGATTAGTGATGAATTCTCTTACCATTGTTTTATGAAAACCTTGGAACTTTTCAATGAAAATTAGCCAACCATTTTATCTAAATACTACCACAAAATCTTTGTCTTTATGAAACATTGCTACATTCTTCAGCTCTGATCTCATTTTTTGTCTCATTTCTACTTAGATTTATAGACAACTCTATTTCTTTAACTTAGATTAGGGTTTAGACCAGTATTATATTGAAATATGTATGAAATAATTACTAAGGATCTATAGACCAACTTCTATTGAAATATGTAGGAATGAAATGGTTTGTGTGAAACTCCATAGTTGCATGAGTTTGTAGTTTGATATGATTATTTTATATAGTTCAGTGTTGCACATTTCTATGGAGTGTGCCAACCATATTGTCAAATTATTAAAAATTGAATGAAATGATGGTGTGGCACTTTGACAATGACATCAATTTATCACTTCATTTAAAACCCATTTTATGGCATCCCATCATTATCATTATTGATGATGTAATTGATTGTACCAAAGCTATACACTTATCCATACACCTTTGGTGGCTCGTTTGCATGCTTCTTCATTATGTTATATGTCATGTCATTCCATTTTGGAAGGCTCAAGTTTGGGTCATCTCCATATAATAAGTCTTAATTAAATTGAAGATAATTAGTTAACTAAACATAGATAAATAGAATATATGTCTCACTTAATTTTGACCTTAGATTTATCCTTTGCTCGCCATTTGTCCTACACAAATAAGTTTGCATCGATTAGTCAATAGGTGTTGAAAGAAATTTTTTTATTTCATGGAGAATATCAATCATAGTGATATGATAAGATTCTCTCTGTTTTTTTTTTGTTTTTTTTTGCCATTTGGCCTGCCATTGCTAGTTTTCTAGCCAAAGCCCTTTTGCAATGCATAGCCAACCAACAATCTAGTTTTCAGGGCATGCATTGTAAATAGTATCCTTGAAAGGATTTTAAGTATTGATATTTATTTATTTTTTTATTTTTTTAATTAATTAATTTATTTTATTTTATTTTTTTAATGTTGGATCATCAAGGAGCAGGTTCTTTGGAAGAAGTAGAGTCCTCCAAAAAGGTTACTTGATTTTTTACCCTTTGAACAAATTCTTCTTTATTAATAAGTTTTTTATAAAGCTTCAATCTATGTACATTAGCTAGCAGAGATCTTATACTATCATCAATAGGTATTAGCTTAACAAAACTATTTTCAAAGACCTTCTCAATCTGATAAGGTCCCAACCACCTCATTTGTAGTTTTCATTTAAATAGTTGAAATTTAGAATCAAACAATAGTGCCCAATCCCCTTTCTAAAAATTCTATTACTTGATATGTGAATCATGCCAAATTTTTCTTTGAAGTTGTACTAATTCAATTCTTTATAGTACTTCCATCCTCATCTCATCAAGGTGATTAATCTATAAGATTTTTCTTTCTGTGTTTCTTCTAATTCCATTCTTACTTCTACAGCTATTTTCAAAGTTTGTAATTCAAATTCAACAGAGAATAAGGGCTTATTACCATAAACTAATTCATAAGGTGAAAATCTAGTTATTGTTTTCTAAGTAGTATTATAGGCCCAAACAGTTTTGGGTACCTTATCTACCCAATCCTTTCTACTAGAATTAACAACCTTAGTTAAAATGGTTTTCAATTCTCTATTGGTGAGTTCAACCTACCCATTATCCTATGGATGGTATAGAGATGTTTTTATGTGTTCAATTTGATATACTTGCATAAAGTGATTAATCATGTTTGACATGAACTACGGTCTTTGATCTAAGACTATCTCCCTTGGAACACCAAATCTTTTCATGATTTTTAAATTTAAGAAATTAGCTACTATCTCTCCTCTTGCATGAGTAAATACTTCCACTTCTGCCCACTTGGTCACATAGTGTGTACATACTAGGAGATATTATTTTCCTCTAGAAGGAGGATCCATAGGACCTATAAAATCAATTCTCTATTTCTTAAATAATTATATAACCAATTGAGGATGAGGGTGCAAAGGCACATCTATTGAAAGAGTAGGCTATCTAATTCTTTGATAAGCATCATAGTGTCTGACATATCTTTTTAATTGATGATGAAGGTGAGGCCAATAACATCTTACTCCTAAGATTTCATGTATGGTTCTTTGAGTTGAGTAATGACCTCCTTCTAGTTTATCATGACAAGCTTTGATGATATCATAAGCTTCAATATTTGTCACATGCCTATGAAATACATGGTCAGGTCTAAGTTTAAATAGAATTCCATTAATCCATTTAAAATAATAACTTTCTTTGATTAAATGTTTCTTTTCTTTTTGTGAAAATTTTAGAGGAAACTTCCCTATGGTGAGGTAATTGGCTATATCAGTAAACCAAAAAGATTTTGATGAAATAGAAAATAGTTGTTCATATAGAAAGTCATCTTCCATCGGTTCTTCTTCACTTATAGTGTTCATTCTTGACAATAAATCAACAACCACATTAGACTTCTCTGGTTTATCTCTAATAGTAACATCAAATTCTTATAAGAGCAACAACCATATAATAATCCTACCTCCCACAATTGGTTTGTTGGTAAGGTATCTAATAGATGAATGGACTGTATAGATAAATACCTTATAGCATGTTATGTAGTGTCTGGATTTGTTAATTGCATAGACTACAGCTAGGAATTCCCTCTCAATTTTGGTGTAATTTCTTTCAATATGTGTCATATTTTTGCTAATATAATATATAGCATACATGTTATCCTCTTCATCCTTTTATCCAAGGACTACTCCTATTATTGTATTAGAAGCATCTTTGTATATATGGAATGATTGAGTCTAATCTTGTCCTCTCAATACTAGAGTAGTAACGAGTTTAGTTTTGATGGTCTCAAAGGCCTGCTAACAACTATTACTCCATTTGAATGTACTATCTTTTGTAAGCAAGGCAAACATAGGGGTAGCTATTTGACTAAAATTATCTATGAAGCATTTGTAGCAACTAGCATGTCCCAAAAAACTCTTAATTTCAATTTGTGTGTATGGGATGGGTAAGTTGGAAATTATTTCAACTTTCTTTGGATCAACGTGAATGCCTTTTATAGAAATATGGTGTCCCGGCACTATTCCTTCATCCATCATCAACAAACATTTCTCATGGCTCAAAGATAATTGATGTTCTTCACATCTAATCAATACTCTTTGTAAGTTGGTAAGAGCCTCTTTATGAGTTCCACCATGAATGGTGAAATCATCCATATATACTTCAACACAATCATTTGTAAGGTCAAAGAATATTTCTAGAACTACTTTTTAAAAGGTTGCTAGAGCTTTACAGAGTCCAAATGGGAGTACTCGATAAGCAAAAATTCCCCAAGGGCAGGTAAATGTGGTTTTATCTTAATCTTTAGCTACTACTATTATCTGGTTATACCAACTAAACCCATCCAGGAAATAAAAATATCTCTTTCCTACCAAGTTATCAAGAACTTGATCAATGAAAGGTAGAGGAAAATAATATCTTAATGTTGCTTTGTTTAGTTCTCTATAATCTACACATACCCTTAATTTTATATTTTTCTTAGGTATAATTACTAGGAGTGAAACCCACTAGCTATCTAAGATGGGGTAAATAAATCCAACTTCCAACAATTTTTGGATCTCTGTTTTGACTATCTCCTTTACTACTAGATTTATTCTTCTTTATGGTTGTCTGACCGATTTGACAGATTCCATGTAAATGTGATGAGTGCATATGCTAGGGTGAATTCCATTCATGTCGTATAATCCCAAGTAAAATCCTTGGTATGTCTTTCTAGTAATTCAAAGAGTTGATCTTCCTCTTCATTTGTTAACTAACTATTGATGTTCAAAATCTTTCCAGGTAATACCATGATTGGTTTTGTGTTTGGGTAGTTGGATTCTATTTGCTTGAATTTACTAATCAATGATTTTAGAGGACATGGATGAAGAAATAGATTATGAAACATGGTTATATTATCAACAAACTCTTCTCTAAGAGGAATAAGTCTTGCTAAAGAATAATGGAATGCATCTAAGAAATGAGTTTGTTGTTGTTCTACCAATTTCCACAAACTTTCACGAATCAATCCATGATCATATAGTGAGGAAATAATAGAAGTAGAAGTGGAAGTTTCATAATATTCTGTCTGACCCAAGAATCCTATACTAAGGTAGTCCATAGTTTCTATAGATTCTAGATTGGCAGAGTTCATAGCTTTTAGACTGGCAAAGTTCATAGCTTTTGGACTGGTAGAGTCCATAGATTCTAGGTATATATCTCCATTGCATTATTCCAAGTGGTTTTGAACTATGATTATAGCTAAGGATGAAATAGTGTTTGATGTGTTTTCTAATTTATCCACCCAAAATTTTTGTGTGTGATTTGTTGATGGTTTTACAGGAGGATACAAAGAGATGCATTTAGATTTTAATCCATTAGAAATGGTCATGTCTCCTGACCTATAATCAATTAATGTTGCTATAGTAGCCAACCATGGTCTACCTAGAATTATGGGATATCTTAGATTCTTTGTTTTAGGTTGCAAGACCATGAAATCTAATGGATATTCCCAAGACTCTATTATTACTTCAACATTTTCTATAGTCCCTTCTAGTGTATTTATAGATTGGTCAGCTATTTGAATAATGGTAGTTGTAGGTTACATTCTCATAAGAGATAATGTATGAAGAGTATCAGTTGTCATAACATTAATTGTTGCTTCCAAATCTACCAAGATGTTAGGAATTTATTTACCTCTAATCATGACTGTGATCACTGGGTTTCCTATATCTATATATTTTAGAACTAATAGTTTCCCTGCTAATAAATTAACAACTTTTCATCAACATGAATGGTTCCTAGATATTTTGCTTTCCTCCCAGGTGTCTTGATACAAAGGTTTTTGATGATCTTATTCAATTTAGGTATATCCCTAATAGCTTATAGTAGGGGTACCTCAATATTTATCTTTTAAAACTCATGGACCAAGTTTGATTTTGGTTTAATATCAATTTGTCTTAATCTTTCAAGAAAAGGAACTACTAGTGTAGTAGTGTTTTCTTTGTTTGCCTTAGGGTTCATTTTGCTTTCAGCTTCTCTAGTGTTTAATTGAGATGATTTTGTTATTTCTTTTTTATTAGATATCTCATAAATGAGAACTAGAGGTTTTTGTATAGTTTTCCCTGATCTTAAATGTATGTCTGAATAATAAATAGCTTTAACATTCATTGTCTCTTCCTATTCATTAACATAAACAAGTGATGGTTGTTTATTTTTTAGATTTTATATTGGTTGTGTAAGCATTGAGGGTTGATTGATTTGTCCTTGTTGAATAACTAGGGGTGGCATTATAGTTTACTATTGAAGTGGCCTTCTTGGTTGGATGAATTATTGCTATGGGTTCCACTATGGATTCCATTATTGATATGGCTATGGGATCCATTGATGTTATGGTACCCATTTTTGTTGTGGCTATGGATGTGGTACCATTTATGGGGGTGTTGGCATCTAATCTTGTCTTACCCATGGATTTTGAATTGATGGAATTTGGGGTTGATTCCAAAAAGGTTAAGGAACTAAAATATTCCATGGTGCCATCTATGGATTAACTAGGTTTCTCGAATTAAACTGTCTTAGAGCCTAGTTTTATGGGGTAAAGTTTTGTCTTTGGATATAATTTACTTCTTTCATGGATTGGACTTGTGTTTTCATTTGATTTTTTAAAATAGGCAGAAGGGTGTAATGTTTGGTATCATGATCTATTGCATCATATATCCCACATGATGAAACATTGGTTTTATCTAGGGAGTAGTCTCTAAGGGCATGTTTTTGTCTACACTTAGGATAGTAAATTACTAAGGGTTCTGTTGCATTTGCCTTAGCTTGAAGGCCATCTAAAGTAATGTTTAATGTAACTAGAGTATCCATCTTTAAATTGGAAAATTCTTCCATTAGCTTACCCACTTCATTATATTTCCCAAACCTTCCTTTCCTAATTCTGGGTTTTGTTTGAGAGTAGTTGGTACAAAGCTCAATTTTTTTTATCCAAAGCCAACTTATTTATATATCCACCTCCCATCAGATTTAAGGCATCTCTAGTATCTTCGTCCAACCATTTTAAGAAAACCAATTTTTGAACTTCTTCAGTGAGTGGATAATTACTTCTTTTATGAGTGAACATGAATCTATCAAAATAATCTTCTAAAGATTCATCCTCATTCTAATTGATTTTAAAGAAATCCTCTTTTCTTTCTCGCACTCGGTAATAATCTTGATACTTGTTTAAGAATTCTATCTCCATGTCATCCCATGTTCTAATAGAATCATCAGATAAACCCATAAACCACCTCATAGCTACATCTTTAAGTGTAGAGGGAAATAGTTTTAATTTTTGGCTATTTGTTATGTAATCATAGGTTTGACATAGCACCTTAAACTCAAATAGGAATTGATCAAGATCTTCTGTAGATCTTCTCCAAAAATTTGGTAGATTAGTTGGTGAAATATTTTTTATGGGAGTTTGATCATTAGAATCTACAATAATAGGAAAGAAAAAATTATTTCTTGGTTGTGTAAGTTGTTGATTTTGTTGGAGAGCCATATTTTCTTCTTCTGATGATGTTTCAAAGCTGGGATGATCTTCCCACTAAATATTTATGGTATTAGCTATGGGTTATTCAAAGTTATCAAAATTTTATTTAGCTATGGATCTTTGAAATGCTTCTTCTAAGTCCTTGGAAATTTTTAAATAATTTCTTCCTGTAAGAGATTGATCTTAAGGAATTTGTCCTATTGAGCTTGCTTGTTGCAATGGCTTGGTTTCTATCCAAGTTTCTGAAGATTCTTGCAGATAGGTTTCATTCGTAACTTTTGGTTCACTACTCAAAGATGTTGAAGGAGTTTCAACTTGTGTTCTTGGTGGAAATTTTGGGATGAATAATCTGTTAGAGTCTCTAGGATGGTACATCAATTTATTGAATTTTTTTTGGGATTTATGGTTTTTACAAAAAAAAAATTCACTCTAGACCAATAATTACTACCTTACTAACACCTTATTTCCTCAGTAACGATGCCAAAAATGATGAGTGTCATTTAAATATTTATTTAATCAATGTTCAATTGATGTCTTACCAATTAGGGCTAGTGTCTAAAGCTATCTATTGTAAGGTGTAGGATGGTAGATCTAGAAGTCTGCTTGTGGGGGTGTTTGATGGTCCTATCCTAAATTTGATTAATGAAAGAAATGTGTCCTAAACTACATGATTCACTCTTTTTCTAAAAAGAAAAAGATGTAACTATTTAATCAAATGAATTTATTCTTTTACTTGAAAGTAAAAGTACACTCTTATTTACGCTTGCATGGAAATATATATATTTAACTAGAAAAGGAAATTTGCTTCACACGTGAGCTGTAAAAGAAAACACACTTTGCTTAGAAAGGAAATGACTTTAGAATAAGGAAATGATTTTTAAACTATGAATTTGTTTTGATGTTTTATGAATGAATGCAAACATTAACAAGACTTTGATTAGTTAGAATAGAGAGTTAATATAACATAATATAAATACCGTATATAGTTCTTGGTTTCAAGGAGAGTGGGAGATTACTCCTCTCAAACTCAAGAACAAATATTAATCAATGCTAGAAATTGAAGGTATAATTCATAAAACTAAAATGATTACAATCTGTCTAAAACCTGTAATATGCTTGTACATATCTTTCATCTATTTTATATTATATTTCAATGACAAAAGTCTTACCTTTTATACTAATACAATCAAATCAAAATAGGATGCAAAGAAATAGGATTCCTTGGTCGATCCACTCATCCAAAGATAGGAGATTATATTTCCAAGAGATCTAATTATTATGATGAAATAGATATACTATCCTATAATAGTCCTAAGATCTAAATATATACAAATTTATCAAAAGCAAATCCTAAAAAATAGCAGGTGGGTATTTTCCTCATTTGCCTCCATCTAGAATTATTCTCTCTCATCTTATCTACCCACCAGCTTCCCCCTTTGTAGCTTTGTCTATATAGAATCCATAGAATTGACCCTATAGAGTCAGTAGAAACAAGCCTATGGAGTCTGTAGAAACAAGCCTACAGAGTATGTATAAACAAGCTTACAGATTCCATAGAAATAATCCTATGGAGTCCATAGAAATAAGCCTATGGAGTCCATAAAAATAAGCCTGTAGAGTCTATAGAAATAAGCTTGTAGAGTCTGTAGTTCTGCTGGATAGAGATTAAAATTGAACTTTCACTATAAATCTCTTGTGTCTTCTTCCTGAGCATTCTTCACAACAAAAAATCACTAAAACATGCTATGTATTAGACATTAATGACAAAGTCAAGGTTTAGTCTTTGGTTCAATATAAACAAGACAAGTATCTATTTTATATGTAATAGCTATCTAACAATCTATGGTTTGCATAAGATAATATCCTTAGAGAGATGAATTGAGGGAAATAACATGTCAATAATGAGCCATATTATGAGCTCATCACCCATGGTCGATCAAGAGTTACAAGATATCTTCAAATAGAGTCTTCTACTAGCTTTGCATGAATCAATAATGTTCAAAAGGTTCTCTTCCCTCACTGAGTTATGTCATGCACTAAAGGAAAGGGAAGTCAAATTAATTTCAATGGGCAAACTCAAGTATACAAGCCTATCAAAAACAAAAAACAAGAGTAACAACAAAGTTCCATACAAAGTCAAGGTCAATGATAACAAAATTTAGTATCAACCTACAGTCAATGTAGCTTTAGATCCCCCATAGTGAGTGGTTTTATCAGCACCTCCTCAATGAAACTTTACCAATCTACCAATTTCTTTAGCTAGAGTTTTACAACAAATTTTGGAATGTAATATAATATCTCTCCTTCCTATTTGGGAAGTTGATCCAAAAAATCCTCTTCTATGGAGATATGATCGGAATGCATTTTATGACTTTCACAAAGCACCAAGCTACTATTGACATAGAAGATTGCACCCTTGGTAGGAGGTTGAGCTCTTGCCTTCTTCATGCAATAATGGAAACTCCCCTCTCACTTGTGGGACCAGAGAAGCTAGAGGGGAGAGTCTCTAGATGAGGGCTAGCTCCCTCTGATGTATCATTTAGGCCCTAGTTTCTCTTACTGCTAACAACTAAAATGAAAAAGGGGGGGATGAAAAGGGAGAGAGAAATGCCAAAAAGTAGAACCTAAGCCTAAAAAAGAAAAGGTGATACACCAAAAAAGTTTGATCTACTCCACCTAAACATACACTTTCCACCAAGAACCAGCGCCCATAAACTTCATCTAACATGAGAAAACCTTTTGCATCAGTGGGTCAGGGGTCTGTGGAGATACAGGGAGGAAATAACAAATAGAGGCATTCTGAGACACACTGCAGCAGCCTCTCCACTTCACCTATACTCCTCTAGGGACACTTCTGATAGACTTGTAAAAGGAAACTAAAAAATGCACCATACATGCTGAAACCATTTTGCTAAAGCATTAATAAAATGACTTAACATAGAATCAAATGCATAGACACATACTAAAGATGCAAAACTTAGAATGGAGGTAAAAATGCTATGTTTTGATTCAAGGTAAAATTTTGGTAGCTTTGCCTTACAAGCCTGAGAGATTTTTGGGCAGAGTTTTGCCTTAAGGCTGAGAGTTGATCTTTTCTCCAAAGAGAAGTTTAAAATTTATAGAAAGAGGAAGAGAACTTGGCACTTCCTATGAAATATTTTGGCACCCTTTATTGCAAGTAGCCCATGTGCATTCTAAACCTTGGGAAGAGGAACCCACTGTTGCTGATGTCATTCTTCTAAAAAGGCCTATTAGAACCATGCTATACAATCACCAAAATTGACTTTGGCATTCAAACATTAATGTAAGAATGTGGCCACACCTCTTTCCTATAAACAAACTGTAGTTTATCCCCTCATCAATGCCAATCAGAGAAAATAGGCTACATTGCTCGTCTAGCAATAACTCACCTTCCCTTCACCACTTGAATGCTTTGTCTTTTCTACTCCTTGTATTCTTCCTACTCTTTCAGCCCTTGAGGGTGATCTTCTGGTGGGTCACTGTGTTCCTTAGGCTATTTCCATGATTTGGTGCTCAGGTAGTTCAAAAATAATGGTTACTTCACTATGTTAAATTTGACGTCCACACGACCATCACCCAATAGCTAGTTCATCTGCTTAAACTTGACAGCTTTTGGGATGTCACCATCCTCGGCAAAAGTCATCTGGTCTTTTTTACAGCTTTTTTGCTTCGTGGGATTTTGTTTCAAGATTTTTTCTTGCAATAAAAGTCCACAGGAATTAGCCACTCTTTGTCCTTTTCTTTGGGCTTTTAAAATCCCTTGGCTACCTTTTGAGACTCTCTCTCTACCCTCTACAAGGGCTTCTGAACTTTGAACTACCCTCCATAAGGGCTTTTAGACCTTCGACTATGCCCTTTAGCTTTGGGACACACCGTTGAACCAAGCCGTTGAACCAAAAATTGGTTCAATGATTCAATGGTTCAAGACTATGCACTGAGCTGATTGAATTAAGCCGATACCTCGATGACCTTAAACCAAGTGATTGAACCAATGCATTAAACCAAGTGATTAAACTAGTTTAATGGTTCAACACTGCATGCCAAGCCAATTAAACCAAAGGCAGTTGAACCATTCACTTTGAACCATTTGCTTTGAACCATTCATTGAACCAACCCATTGAACCGGTTCAATGGTTCAATGATTCAAGTGAATGTTGAGCCAAGGTCATTGAACTCTTTGTTGAACCAAAGTGATGAACTTGAAGATTGAACCAAGGCTTGAAATTGAAGTGATGAACTTGAAATGATGAACTAAGGCTTGAACTGAGTGGTTGAACTAATGTGTTCAACTAAACCATTGAACCAGTTCAATGGTTCAACACTGCACACTGAGCTGCTTGAACTTTTCACTAAATCTCCTCATTGAATCATCCATTGAACTAGTTTAATAGTTCAACCATGCCAACTTTCTTCATGATTTTCTTCAGACAAGAGCCTGAAGAAGCCTTGTAAAACTTGAAACTCTCTTAACTGATACTTCATGTGCCAAAGGACTAACCTATAGAGTCTGTAGAAATCCAAAACTTGAAGAGTCCATAGATTTAGACCTGTAGAGTCCATAGAAATGGACCTACAGAGTCCGTAAAAATTCTGTAGAGTCCGTAGAAATCACTAGATTCATGTAAAATCAGAAAATGAAATGGCCTAAAATAGAAAGGATAGAAGGGGATCAATTTTTGGCCTGTTGGGCAAAAAATGGTCAACAAATTAGTGACTCCCAAGGGAAGCATGTCTGATATGCTTAAAGACCAGTTGCCTTGTAGTCCATTGGGCATGGAGTCAGATGCAACTATGAAAGAGTGTTAGAAATTGCCCTAAAATATTTGAGAATGAAAACATGAAGATTTTACCCTAGACACAAAGGGAAAAACACAAGGCTAAAAACACTACTTGTGCAAACTACACTTAGGGAAAGCAGGGAAAGAAACTAAAAGCAAACTACTATATACAGCTAACTAGGAATATTTGCCTCCCTCCTGGATCAAATGGAAAATTTCTTAAGTCCCCTTCCTGGTAAGAAGACTTATGGTGCCAAACAAGTGGCTGAATAAAAAGGAGATTTGGTCACCTACTCCTCTTTCCTGTCACCTAGATTGGCTCGCATCTGAGTGGATCAGATTCAAACATGCCTCCAACATATGTGTACTCTGCTTGTTCCTGGAAGCTTGTTAAATGTTGGTCCTTCATACTGGTGCTCATCACCAAGAAATCAAAGGCTATTAGCTCATCACCATTATCCCTTTGATCTATACATTCCCTCTACAATGCATCATGGTCTGACCCATTTCCTTCTGCCTCGTTGAAGACTCTGTCAGACTCATCCTCTGCTTCTTCTTGGCCTTCTTGAAGAAGGGTGATGGTTGTGATGTCTGAAATGAAATCACAAGCTGATTGCTCATCCCACAGAACATCACCTCTTTGTTAAAAGCTTTCTTCTTCAAGGCTTTCCTCAAGGGAGACCAACCTCTCTTTTTCCTCCTCAAAGGTCTAGATTTCTAGACCTTCAAAGATATTCTCCTGATCCTCCTCCAAGATACAAATTTATAGACATTCAAAGATATTCTCCTAAAGAACTAAAGACTAGATCTTCTACTCCTCACTCACCTCTTTTAGAATAGGTTCCCCTTGAGAAGGTGTGAAGTAGAAAAAACATGTGGAAGAGAAGGCAATCCTTGAGCTAGAATCGAATGATTCTCCTCCTTCCACTTAGTCAGCACTTCATCTATATCAGGTGTGGCCTGATAGCTCTCTTAGGGGTGTGTATGTGGGGTGTGTTCAGACATGGAATGTGTTGTTGGGTCTAAACCATCCATCACACGTTGGCTAAGGAATCTCTCTCTGGATTCCAACTCTGCAATTCTCCTGGCCATATCCTCTTGGAAGTGCCTTTCTTGGAGGTCACCAACATTATCATGAGTAGGAATAGCCTTGTGTTCTTCAAGGTTTTGAAAAAAACCTTGCTTCTCTTCCTTCCTACCCCATGATTCTACTATTTTCCCCCAGTTTAGGATCTCAGAATTAGAATTTTGCTCCTACGAACAGGCAACAACTGTGTTTTCTCCAAGGTCTTGGGGCTCCTCCACAAGGTCAAGAAGTTCTAACTCTCTTTCATGAAGCAAGCTCATCCTAGCCTCTAAATCTTTAATTTGTTTGGCTAGGTTGCCCTGAAAGAATCTTTCTTGGAGGTCAGCAGCATCATCCTCTTCAAGGCTCTATGTTGGTTCTTGGCATTCCTTCCTCCAACTCAAAATCCACACATCATGTTGAAAAACTTGGGGAGGCTAAGGAATGATAGGAAGAGATTATTGATGCACCAGAAGAGTCTCTAAAAGAGGGATGTGCTAGCTTGTGGTATTCTCCCCAATGGAAGATTCACAATATAAGGAATTGAGAATATTGATCTCCATGGGGGGTTGTTCTGATGCCCTTTGATGTTAGGAAGCCAGGTGCATGGGGTTGAGAGTAGATTCATTAGATGAACTAGAGTGAGCAAGTGCTATCTGATAGAAAGGATTTGGTGCATAAGAGGGGGCACACAAGGCTGACTGCCTTGAATAAATGGATTTTTCCATTTTACTACCTCCTCCTCCATGGATTATAAGGTTTGAGCTTGCCTAAACAAACACTCCTCCTTATACATCAGCTCCTACTGATATCTATATTACTCCTCTAGTCTATTAATCTCCATCATCTACTTCTCAAACTCAAGGGCCACTTCCCTTATCGTTGCAGGGCAACTAGGAGGGCTGCTTGGGGAGATGCCATAAAAAGGCTAATCTTGATAAAAATTATAAGGAAAATAAGGTCCATGATTTTGTGCAGAGGGATTAGACATATAAAAGTGATTTCTTAATGGCACCAGGGCTACTTTAACTAGCTAAGTCAACTCAGAGTCACCATTGGTGTTGATGCAAAAGCCTCCAAAGGCTAGTTAGTTGAAGAACACACCAAAAATTCTTCAACTCTTTGGACACAACTTGTCTTAGTTGGTCCCATCGGGCATGCCAAAAACTATTGACACATAATATTGCACCATTGGCATGAGGCCGAGCTCCTGCCTTCTTCATGCAATAATGGAAACTCCCCTCTTGCCTGTGGGACTGATGAAGCTAGAGAGGAGAGTCTCTAGATGAGGGCTAGCTCCCTCTGATGTATCATTTAGGCCCTGGTTTCTCGTACTCCTAACAACTAAAATGAAAAAAAGGGGGGGATGAAAAGGGAGAGAGAGATGCTAAAAAATAGAACCTAAGCCTAAAAAAGAAAAGGTGATACACCAAAAAAGTTTGATCTACTCTACCCAAACATACACTTTCCACCGAGAACTAGCTCCCATACACTTCATCTGACATGAGAAAACCTTTTGCATCAGTGGGTCAGGGGTCCATGGAGATATAGGGAGGAAATAACTACTAGAGGCATCCTAAGACATACTGCAGCAGCCTATCCACTTCACTATACTTCTCTAAGGACACTTTTGACAAACCTCTAAAAGGAAACTCAAAAATGCTCTAGACATGCTTAAATCATTCTACTAAATCATTAAGAAAATGACTTAACATATAATCAAATGCATAGACACATACTAAAGATGCAAAACTCAAAATGGAGGTAAAAATGCTATGTTTCGATTAAAGGTAAAATTTTGGCAGCTCTGCCTTACAAGCTCGAGAGATTTTTGGGCAGAGTTTTGCCTTAAGGTTGAGAGTTGATCTTTTCTCCAAAGAGAAGTTTATAATTTATAGAAAGAGGAAGAGAACTTGGTGCTTCTTGGGAAAGATTTTTGTGCCCTTTTCTACAATAGGCCCATGTGCATTCTAAACTATGGGAAGAGGAAACCAATGTTACTGATGTCTTTCTTTAGAAAAGGCCTACTAGAACCATGTTGTACAATCACCAAAATTGACTTTGGCATTCAAACATTAATGCAAGAACATGGCTATGCCTCTTTCTTGTAAATAGACTATAGTTTATCCCCTCATCAATGCTGACTAGAGAAAATAGGCTGCACCACTCATCTGGTAATAACTCACCTTCCCTTCGCCACTTGAATTCTTTGTCTTTTCTACTCCTTGTCTTCTTCCTGCTCTTTCAGCCCTTGGGGGAGATCTTCTAGTGGGTCACTATGTTCCTCAGGCTATTTCCATGATTTGGAGCTCAGGTAGTTCAAAAATAATGGTTACTTCACTGTGTTAAATTTGACATCCATGTGGCTGTCACCCAATGACTAGTTTGTCTGCTTAAACTTGATGGCTTTCAGGATGTCACTATCTTTGACAAAAGTCATCAAGTCTTTTCTATGACTTTTTTTCTTTGTGGGATTTTGTTTTAGGCTTTTTTCCTACAAAAATTTTGCAAGAATTGGCGGCTCTTAATCCTTTTCTTCAGGCTTTTAAAATCCCTTGGCTGCCTTTTGAGACTCTCTCTTTTCCCTTTGTAAGGGCTTCTAGACTTTGAACTACCATCCGCAAGGGCTTATAGACCTTTGGTTGTGCCCTTTGGCTTTGGGACACACCCTTGAACCAAGCCATTGAAGCAACTCATTGAACCAAAAATTGGTTCAACGGTTCAATGGTTTAAGACTACGCATTGAGCTGCTTGAATTAAGCTGATGCCCCGATGATGTTGAACCAAGTGATTAAACTAGTTTAATAGTTCAATGATGTGTGCTAAGCTGATTGAACCAAAGGCAGTTGAACCATTCACTTTAAACCATTTGCTTTGAACTATTCGTTGAACCAACTCGTTAAATTGGTTCAATGGTTCAATGCTTCAAGTAACTATTGAGCCAAGGTCATTGAACTCTTTGTTGAACCAAAGTGATGAACTTGAAGATTAAACCAAGGCTTGAAATTGAAGTGATGAACTAAGGCTTGAACTGAGTGGTTGTACCAATGCCATTGAACCAACACATTGAACTGAACCATTGAACTAGTTCAACAATTCAACGCTGCACACTAAGCCGCTTGAACTTTTTGCTAAATATCCTCATTGAACCATCCATTGAACTGAAATGATTGAGCCAAAGCGTTGAACTAAAGCATTAAATTGGTTCAATGGTTCAACCATGCCAACTTTCTTCATGATTTTCTTTAGATAAGAGCCTGAAGAAGCCTTGTAAAACTTGGAACTCTCTGAACTGATCCTTCATGTGCCAAAGGACTAACCTGCAAAGTCTATAGAAAACTTCTCCTGCAGAGTCCATAGAAATCCAAAACTTGTAGAGTATGTAGATTTAGACCTATAGAGTCCGTAAAAATTCTGTAGAGTCCGTAGAAATCACCAGATTCATGCAAAATCAAAAAATGAAATGGCCTAGAATAATAGGGATAGAAGGGGGCCGATTTTTGGCCTATTGGGCAAAAAATGGTCAATATCTACACAAAAAATAGATGCATGAGTTTTAAACATAAGATATAGGAATTAATAGATGGAAATATTATTAATCTTGGTAATCTAGTTAACCCTCCATAAAAAAGCAAAAAAAAGACAAGGCTCTAAAAATTTCATCATATCCTTTTTCATATCATTCTAAATAGGAGATAGGGGACACATCAGGTGTTAACCATGCATATCATGCACAACCACCATAAGTTACATATAGGGCACCTTTAATTGAGTCACGTATTTTGAGTAACATGATTGGTGTGTATAATTATAGAATTATAGCTAGACTTTCGATCTTCTTCTCAAAGTAGGAGATAGTTGAAGATGAATTAGATTATCATGCATTTTTTATTAGAGCTTATATTCATAATCATTCTATTCATAATGTTATCATAGATAATGGATCTAGTGTGAACATGTACTCTATGACATTATTGTAACATTTGGGATATTTAGAGCAGGATATTACCCTGATGAACATAGCTATCAATGAATTTAGTGGGCACATACAAATTTCATTTGGTGAGATTGTACTTCCTATACAGGTTGGGCCAACACATGTGGCCACACCATTTAATATTATTCCTAGTATTAGAGTTTTTGATATATTACTTGGTCGACCATGGATCTAAAAACTTCATACAGTACCTTCTATAGTTTACAAATGCATGAAATTCATTCATGCTAATCAATTTGTTATAATTGGTGGAGTTATGCATGAGTTACCACTCCCCATTTTAGAGTCATCTACAACTTTGCAATCACTAGTTTTAGTGTTGCCACTAATTTCAATTTCTCCATTAGTTTTATTTCTTCCTCCAATTCAAATTTAGACACATTAGAGGCCTCCATCACCAACATAAAGAGTTCATAAAATTATACAAAGGCCTCTTTTAGACAAACCAAAATTTTAAAATTATAGACAATTTCCAACTATAGTGTTCACACCCATGGGAGTATCATTGAGGTCTCATACCTTTACACATAGAGCTCATGTTAAAAAATCTTTTGTTACCACAAGATGAGTCCCTAAGAACCCCATAGTTGAATCCACTTCATAGTTACATGGGGACCCCACATTTAGTTCTTACTTTAGATATTTTAGAGCATGTACAACATACACAACTTTTAGATTTATAGTCTCAGCCTCTCTATCATGCTTCACAATCATGCATAATCCCCCTCCTTGATATAGGATACCATGATAGGGAGTATCTTATGAGACTCATCAATTACTATTATTTCTTCGCAGTCTTTCTTGTACATAGCTTCTCTTCAAATTACTTGTACATAGTCTTCTTATGATTGATTGTACATAGTTCAAAATTCCAAAAATACCAAAAAAAATTAAAAATCTCAAAATAACAAAAACATTTAAATAAATCAAAAACATAAAAAACATTTTAATTATATACATTATCCATGCTTTACATTTCTGCTACTATACTAGACATACATTTGTTGTTCTATGCTATTATTTGTTGATTTATCTACATTACTATGCTTCACTTGATCTTCTTTGAGTATGTGTAGTGACATCTAAAACCTTGATTTCTTAACTCTACCAATTGAGGGGGTATCCTAATTCTACATTCGAGACACACATCAATATACCTACCCATAAGGGGGGTCTTCTACATGACTATACCATCTAGGTTATGTCATTCCTACACCACACACTCTAGTTATCATGAATATGTACATTATTTACTATCTTACATAGATTACTCTATCAACACTCACTAGTATATAACACTTGTGTTTTTCTTAGTGTATACCTAATCTTGTACTACGTGTCTTGTATACTTTCACTTCTTGCTTTGATTAGTTAGAAATAATTATATTTCAATATTTTACATGCCTTCCTTTCTTTCTTTGAATAGATAGATGTTATTACATTTCTCAGTTCCTGTTTTGCCTCTTGTGTGTGCCTTAGGACATTTGCCAATTTTCTTTGCTTGTATTCTTCTATGTGCATGTGGCCATTGTGCTAACCTTGATTTTTGCAATTGTATGTATATGTGGCATTTGAATATGCCTTAAATGTCCCATGTCCCTTGTTTTCTTGGCCCCTTGGCCACCCTTGTATGCTTCTTTCCTTGCATGCTTGTTTTTTATTTGCTTCTCAATTATTTATAATGCCATGATCCACATCATGCATTATCTTGCTTGCTTCGATGCCATGATGGACATCATGATCCATCTATCTTTGACAACTAACAACTAATAAATAATAAGACTTCTAGTTTTAGTTCAATGCAATGCATATGTTATTATATTGTTACATCTATCTTGGCATACCGTTGTTGATCTAACAATCTCCATTATAAACTATGATATATCTTATCAATTATCAATGCTATATCATGTATTTTCATAGAATAACACACTTACAAGGATATTTATTCTAAGGATAGTTACTTTAGGGTCTTCATTCCTACCTTCAAAAGAGAGGGCAATAAATAAGAGTTTTTGTCACAAAGAACAGAGCCTCTAATTTTTATCAATTTTCAAAATAACTAGAACAACAACTAGAGTTCAAACTAGGTAGAACATACCAGATAGATAGTGATAATTATGAAATAGTATTTATAATCAACACAAGAAAAGATCACCAAATTTAGACTATATAGAGTGTCTTATTTCAGTGCTCCTATCCAAACAATTAAAAAAACTAGATTTTCTAAAAACAGATAGAAAAGTAAGTACAGTTATAGTTTTGTCAGAAACAATTTAGTTTAGAATCAATAGTTTTAGTATAGTTTGTATTAGAGAATATAGATATAGGGGGCATCATACATGGAATAATGGCTCTCACTTCTAGTTTTATATACGATAGTTGGTATAAATTATAGATCAAAATCCATGTTACAGATACTAGTGATTGGGGGCAAAGTGCATGACAAATTTGGTTTTTCTTCTTTATAGTTTATGGATTTACCCAAGTATTCTTAACAATCGCATGCCTTATTCCATCTATAAGTAGTTGGCATCATTCTCAAGTGGCTTACACATAAGTCTATTGCCTAGTTTCAAAGTTGCTTTCATACAAGCTTAATCTCCACCTTTTCTAAGTGGCCAAGAGTGGCCTAGTTTTCGTCACCTATTTAACTATCTATGTAACAATATTAGATTAAAAAACATTCATAGGATTTAGGATCCATCTAATATGACACACATTCATACTAGTATCAGTTTATAGCTTCACTTTATGGGGTAATGATGGAGCCAAAGGAATAGCTAGCCTTTGTATTATTGAGCCACCTACTCAAATGGATTAGATACATAGTCCAAACATCGATTAACACATGCATGATCAAATATCTTCACTTAGTGGGTGATGATGGAACCAAAGGGCCATCCTTTGTATTCTTGATCCACTCTTGGGGAATTGATCACTCATCTCTATTTGTGATATTAATCTTGGTACAATATCATTTAGGACATTCCCAACATCACTCCACATCATAACAAGTTTTGTATTGATTTGCATACCTGATGAGGTGTATTCATTCTATTCTCTCCCTCTCTCTTTTACCCAAATTTTTGTATGTTTTTATTTTAGACATAATGTATCAAGTAAGAATTGATCTACTCTTTATTTTATTTTGTATATTTACACTTCATGACATGCTCTCTCTACACACACCCAGCATCACATAACTTTATGAGCTTTACCCTTGTAGGTAAGTTTAGGTAGGCTTTCTACATTTCCTTTATCCTAATATTTCACTTTGCTACATCACTTGAATAAATTTGGGGGGGAATGTAGTCATATAAAATGTCAAAATTGGTATCTTGAGTGTGGATTGTGACACCCAACCCATAGGTCCCTCTTGCATGATCTCATGACCCTTATAGATACCTTTTTGCTTATTCCTAGTCATCTTGAGCTTTCCAAATGATCATTACACCTTAGTCAGGAAACATTTCTTAGGCCAATCCTATCCCTCAAGGTCTTGCACCTTTAGGATAATAGTTCCCAACGTGGACTATAACACTAGACCCTAGGGTGTCCTATTTCAATGCTCTTATCTAATTACAATTTGAGTTCCAATGGTTATTTCCTTCTGGTACATATCCTTCATCTTGTTAGCCTAACATGAAAACATTTGACCCATGACCAATAGATCTCTATAAAATCCAATTCAAATTTCATTTAGAAGGGGTTGGAAAATATTACAAATCAATCAAGAATACAAGAAAAACTACTAAGGCAAATTTACCTATTCTTTACATACAACCATCTAATACAGCTACAAGCATATTCAAATCCTCAAACCAATCCCTAACCACTTCAAGAATACCTAGTTTTGTATTTTTTCATCTACATAACACTATTTTACAAAGCACATCAAGTGGGAGAACTACGTATGGCTTGATCCCTCTTCTAAGTATTGGTATGCAGGGAGCACACCTACACAAGGGATGTGGATACATGTTCAATTCATTTTACACACATTAACCCCCATTATTTATTAATTTTTATCAAAACATAATGAAGTCTAGGGTTTTAACATTAAATCATCTCTACAAGGATTTTTGTAGACTTTTAGTAGCCAAGATTTGACAGGCATGATCACATAAGGATAGTGAACAAAACCTAAAAAAATCAAATCTCTATGAGTAGTTTAGATAATAGTTGTAGAAGAGGATAATAGTAGTAGAACCAAGGGTATCCCATTTTGGTGATCTTATCCTTTCATAAAAAAAAATCTAGATCCTAATTTATGACAATATCCCAGTCTTGCATAACCAATATCAGACCCTACAATAGCCATTTTAATTTTTTTAAGATAAATATTATTTTCTCCATATTTATTGTTATTTATAGAAAGGTTAAAAATATAGATTAGTGGTTAAATTATTACAATATTATTTTATAATTTATTATTACAAAATCTTAACTAAATTAGGAATAAGACTCCAATATTCCCAAAACTATTAAATCAATAGCAATGAACAAGAGAAATAATGAAATATCAAACACATAACACATGACATATATGGGAAAACTTTTTAGGGGAGAGAACCCACTAGATCCTACAATTTAAATACCATCTTATAATAACAAGAAACAATTTTAACTATATACAATTGATCAAGGAACTACCATCCCTTATTTAGCAAGACTACAATCCCACAAGGTGCTACAACACCTGTTTATCTGAGAAACCAAAACTAGACTTTTATCAAGCTTCACCTTACAAAGAGACTACAATCCCCTATATTTTAGGAATATGAAACAAAACCTATGAAAAATACATCTCCTAAACATTGATTTCTTTTCAATCTAATGGAGATATAAAGGATATCAACTCTCTTCAATTCTACACACTCAAATCATTGAAAACATCCTTTTGGATCACCCTAGACCTCTTTGCTCATCCTTAACCTACAAGAGAACTATTATGACACCAAAAACATGACCCATATGTCATACACATATTCCTTAATCTGATCTACTCATCAAATCATCTACTAAGCACTCTCCCTTTCCTTCGCTCCACAACTCTCACATACACATGTCTCTTGCAAGTCATGAAACTATTACATTAGTTTCACTATTTATAGAGAATTAATGATCATCAACATCTTGGTCAAATAATAGTCATGCCTTAACCCTCAATACATATATCAAATTAATACATATCTTAATACCATACACATAGGTCAACCATAGCATCCATGGGTCACTCTTAAGCAGTTACACCTTTTAATTAGGCCCTTGTAGCCCTTATAAGTCTCATGGAGACCTATTTATCCATTATCAAAATAATGAGAAAAATAGAAACATAAGACCACTTCAAAATACATGGGTACACTCCTTATGTCCCCTTCGACATCCTCAAATGATTATAGTCATCTTTGTTCACCTATGCATATGTTCAATCAACTCAAACAATGACCTTGTACATAGGAACACCATAAATGAACACACAATCAACTTTTTAATATCTATTCATACTAAATATATAATGATCACACATCAAAAATACATATAGATGAACCTTTTGGAGCTTACAATACTCTCTAATATCTAATTCATCATGAAACATTGAAACGACATCAACACAAGCTCAATTATCCTTCTCAAGTCACTTACAGTCCATGGTAAAACACATAGTCAACTTTAAATCCTCATAATTTTGATTATAAAAAATTTTAAAAATTAAAATATATATTTATCTATGCACCTTGGAGTCCTCTACAAATTTTCTTTTTCCACCATGAATAAATTCTATCTGTATCAAAAGATATGGCCCAAAACCCAAACACTGATCTTTCCTTTGCTAAATTTAAATGGTCACAACTAAACCTCAAAAACCATGATATCATATCATTTCCTTGATTCTTAGATCAATCATGCACCATTTATCTTATTAAAACTTTAAATCATAGTGCACCACTAACCAAATGTTAGACTTTGAATAGTTGACCTTATCTCGTGCAATCTTGACGACATACACATCATCGATCTCTATAGATTAGTTTAGTCTTTATATTATAGTGATCACCATTTGATAAATATGTAAACAATCCTAATATCCATTATATATTTATCCTTTACCTTTTCTTAGTGTTAAACATCAAATACTTATTCTTATCTCGCTACTTCTTGACACGTTGGAATAAACATGCTCTATTGATCCTTTTGTAAGGAGCTCGATCTTTAACTTCATTAACCAAAAAAAAATTTAATCATTTGAATTTATATGTGCCATATATATTAATTTTATTATCATCCATGATCCATTATATCTCCATCTGGTCCTAATCTTTAACATCATGCAAAATAGACTATGGGATCTATTGCAATCTGCCTAAAAGGCCAACTTTGGACCTTAATAAATTTTGTTATGCTAAGATGCATGATATAAAACTTGGATAATATGATCTCCTCACATAGTAAAATAAAATCATATATAAATATTCTCTTGGAACCATTTTTCATGCAAGATATAACACCATTAATCTACTCACTCATATTTTTCTACCACAGAGCCAACTATGTCAAAAATTGCCTAAGAGGCCAACTTTAAACATCCATATTTTTTGTCACACTTCATCTCATGACCTTTAATTTAGTGAATAAAAACTAGGAACAAAACTGAACAAAACCATATGATCAATTCATTCTAAAACTTCCACATGTGTGAAATATGACTACATAAAAATGCCAAACTACTTGGGAGCCCAATTTTGCACTTGCATATCTTTTATCATGCTTAGTTGTATAACTTGAGATTTGGCACATGAGATATTATATCATAGGGGAATTAATACACATATAAATATACTCTTTAAACTTTCATACATGTGAGATATGACATCACCAAATTGCTTACTCAACTTATTTAAACATAGAAAACACTGTCAAAATGCTTAGGATCCCAACTTTGCATACACATATCTTTGGTTATGATTAATCACATGACTTGAGACTTAGATCATAGAAAATTAGGACTAATTTTATCACATCCATATGACCAAATCCTCATGACTCATCCACACATGTAAATTATGATGTCATCAAATTGCCTACCTAGAGTTTTTACCATTGGACCTAAAATGTCTAGATGAGAACTATGGACTACCAGATGAATTCTAATTATGTACACAAGCACTCAATGCATTATTTAAATTTTATAGGACCAATTTCACATTTTCAATACCTCAGACTCATACCTAATAATATTTAACCATGATAAAACTAAATATCAACTAATCATACTTCATGCATACTAGGATAAACACATTACACACTTTATCATTATCACTTAGACTATCAAGGAAATTCATCCACTCACCTTGAAACCTCCATGACATCATCATGAAATCATTTTAAAATCTCCAATAATATCCACCTTTCTCATTTATTTCAACAATGATCATATAATAATATACAACTCACCTTCCATCTCTCTCTTCCAGCACTCTCACAATAGGAACTTTCTCCCCCTCTAACACAATGATAAAGTCGGCACCAAATAATACTAAAGACATAAAAAGACTAATAAAAAGAGAGGAACATATTAAAAATATTATACAAACTCCCCCTTACCTTGATCCTACCTCTTCTTTGCCTTGACAACTTCCTCTTGCTACATACCAATACTCTCTTCAGTCAAGCACTACAACTAATGAAGAAAGAACACACAGTTGTGACTAGGTTTGATCAAGTCATCATACCAACATTATTTAAATATAATATTTAGTATATAAAACCACATATTCAATTTGATTAAATCATCTCACATATGCTTCCATTCACATCATGCAAAGCTCCTCAATCCATTCAAGCTATTTGAATTAGCTCCCCCTAACTCTGTGCATACCATCTTGTATTTATCAACCATGAAATAAAATATAATGGAAATATTCAATAAAAATTTGAAAGGGAATATCCATAAGATTTTTTATCAATGTAATATTTTGATCATCTTTAGATCTTTGCACACCATGAAGAACTGCCTTACATGCTTACTAGCATTCTCTCTTAAGCCACTTTAAGGAGAATCAACAGAACTTCATGCCACTCAAAAAATAGGAATCATGTTATAAAAAAACTTAATATCTCACCTTAAAACATACATACATTTCTATTTTTAATAAACTAAACAAAAATCACTCTTCTTTACATAAGGCCTATCTATTCTCCTTATAGCCCTACTTGGAACTTGCAGAGCCCACAACTTTTTGTAGACATAACTTCAAGACCTAAAACTTCATATCTGGAGCACTATCATATTAAAAATCAATCAAAATAAGTTTCATAACCTGTATCATCCTCTAAAACATACTTCTATTACAAACCTAATAACTAATTAAGCCTTTAATTTGACAAAAAATTGAATAAATTGACATCCACAAACCTTCATATCTCTATGAGGATTTATTTGACAACCTATTTGGCCTATTAAACCTATTAATAATCCTTAAATCTCAAATCATAAATCAAATCACTTTTTAAGAAGAGTCTAAAACCCTAGAATCTCAAAACAAATAAGGTTAACAAACCTTCTTATGGTTAACACTCTCCTATGAAACTTCTTGCACACCTGGAGAAAAACAACACACACTTATATACCAAAATTTTATCCTCCTTATATTTGGTAATCCATACATACTATATCCCATTTTAGGCCTATTTTCCCTTAAGCCAAAATGAGAAAATTGAGAGCACTCAAAAATATTCGATTAGCACAAACAAGATCATCAAGACACAAAACTACCTGAAACACATCACAAGGAAGTGTATAGATCTTTCTAAGCATCAAATATTCTTGAAATTTCATCAATATCATTAAGAAACTTGGAAACACCCATTTTGACCCTCAGACACTGCATACATAACAACACTTACTTCTCCACTGAAAGGAATTTATTAAGATGTATAGACAGAGACACCCTACATCATAATGTCCTAAAATAATGTGAAACCATGAGTTACCCAAAAATCCTCATATTATTTATGCTCCTTAGTCATTTGATACTTGTATTTCTTCTTTTTAGGCCTAAGAGAAGCACCATGCTCAACTAGTATAACATTCTCCTTCTCTTCTAAGAATGAATTAAAAATACATGGAAACAACAAAGATTCATGACATATATTTTCATCTGAAGAATCTTCCTTGTAGCTAAAAATCTCATCGCTGGGCACCAACAACTAATTTTCTTTGCATGAAACTTACTTAGCAATAGCATGATTTTCACATGGATCCATACCCACCTCAGAACTAGTCTCAACTAGTACTTTGGTCCTCTCCTTGAGCTCAGTCTCTTTATCTAAAACATGAGTAGATAATGAGATCCCTTGACATTATTTAACTTCTATAGAATTCTCCATCATAGAAAATAGATTACATGGACTAGTAGACCCATCATGACTCATACTTACCACCTTTGGTTTCCATGAGTTAACTTGTCTTATTCCTTGCACTCTAGGAGCTTGATTGAACTCCTTTTGACTTGATGACCTTTTCTTGTAGAATATAGCAATGTGACAAATATTCTCATAGTTATATCAAACCATTATTTTTGAGGTGAACTCAACTTGACCTACTTGATATGGACAAATTCTTGTAATTTGTCTTATGTCATAACAACTAAAACAAACTCTTTCTTTTAAAGAAGACTCACCTTGCCTTATCTTATTTTAACACTGCTTATAAAAGTGTTCCTCATCAAGATAGTTGAAGCACTTAACTTTGTTCACACTATTGTTCCCAAAACTAGTCACTTGTTTTTGTAGACAACCTATTAAGCATTTTGGTCCTGCAGGCCAAGAATGGTCTCCTTCTTTCTCAAAAATGTTATGAGTAGTCAAGTTATTCAATTACACAAGCCTTTTCGGCTAAGGAAATCACAGGTTCAAAAGGTGGATTTTTGCAAGAATAAATTATAAAACACTTGAAGGCATTTCCTAAAATTGATAAGGATGGTTCAATGCTGAGGTTCAATGATATATGGTTCAACGATGGGGTCCAATGATTTGAAATGAATGCCATCAAACCATTGAGCCATTGAAATCAACTTCAAAATGGTTTAAAGGTTCAAAAGGTTTGAATGAAAGGTTCTAGTAAAAGGTTCAAAAAGTTGGTTCAATGATACAAATTGAATTCATAAGAAGACTGAGCGAACGTGACTCTTTGCAAAACATAAAATATTGAACTATTGAACCATTAAACTATTGAACCATTGAACCAGTGAACTCTAAAAAGATGGTTCAAGGTTAAAAATGGTTCAAGAAACCAGTGACATCCCTATGGACATCAAATTTAGGATAATGGAATAACCATTGATTTTAAAATAATGCAAACCCAAGGACAAACTCAGTGATCCACTAAGAAAGGAATTGAAGAAGCCAGCATAAGGTGAGAAGATAGCCCTAAGAGCTCAGATCACCAATAAGAGACAAAATATAGTAAAGAAAGAGGGAATCAAATAGAGAATACAGAAGCATTGATGAAAGAGTTATTCTATTGGGTGGAACAGTCCATCAGGTGGATATCAGAGAGTGCAAGCATTCAATGGCGCGGCCCATTTTTCTTCATTTGAGTAAAGATGAGTGGACAGTAGTGTAAGTATCATAAAGAGGAGCAGCCTTACCTTTCATAGGATCAGGCAACCCATGATTTGGAGAAGACATTTGATATGAGTTAAATACCAAAGTCAGGACTAGTAACTTGCTCTAGTATGGCCCCTGCACAGAACTTCCTCTTTCCAATGCATTCAATGCAGCATGGGTCATTTTGTGAAAAAAAGTGCCAAAGTCTTTCTTTGGATGCTATTTATTGTAATATCTCATTTTCTCTAGAGGGCTCTATGTGATTAGAAGCAAAAAAAACTCTACCTAAATTGAAAGGCATTTTTGAGACTTTGAGCTCATATTGTTAACCATATTTTATCAAGTGAATGAGATAGAAAGTGACCTTTCAAACTTTGCGCTGAAATAACTTATGTTATGTAGGAAATTGTTATTATGTCTCTTTCCTAAATATAGTCTTATCTGTTTGATCAAATAAGTAGAGCAAGTGAAAATAATCTAGAAGATGTCTTGAAGCCAATTATGGAGACTTTGTGCTACCATAATTGTCTTTAGCTTGTGTGTTTTGCATTTCAGCACAAAGGATATTGGAAAGGCTTTGAACTACTTTTATCCTTTGTGATCATATACTCTATTGTAGTTTTTAGTGGAGACTTTGTGCTGCACTTCATTCTATTATGATATTAGTCTTAAATTAGTAAGAGAAGCAATGAAAGACTATGATTTCATGGGTTTTTTATGGATCCAATTACTACTCAAAAAGTTTTTTTGCTATTTACTGAACATCATTTCTGAAAGAAGAGAATTGCTTTTAGTTATTACACAAAAAAAATTCTTTACCTTGTGAACATCATCTCTGAAAAAAGAGAGATGGATGGTATGACCTCACCTCTGAGTCTATTTTTAGTTTATATTGATATATTATGGTTTATAGGGAGCCTCCCCTTACTGAGAGGAGAGATTTATCTCATTATGTTATGGTTGATATACCCATTTTACCTTTAGTTAGTTGATGACAACATATTCACCCAATAGTTTTTTAGTGAATACGCTGGGGATGAATGCACAATTTGACGCCTCAAGCTTCAAATTGAAGCATTTCCATTTATTTTCTATTCTATACTCTGGAAGATCCACCATATACATGAAGCTAGAGAGCTCAAGGTATTGTTGATCCTATATTTGAGTTTGTGCAGCAAAATCATTATGATCTTTCTCCTCCATGAGATCACCTCTAGTGAACCAAGAGTTTTCCTCTTACCAATGTTAGGTCTCCAATACCAGGTGAAGCTTTTCTTTCCTCTACTAGCAGAGTTTTGTTTATACATACTCCACAAAAGTTTGTTATCCATCTTTCAATCATCATATCATGGTAGCCCAAGGCCCTTGGGGTAACACCTTTGGCCCCCTAAATCTAACCCCACCTTTACATGAACTACTTCGTAGTTTAAGAAAGAATTTCCTAAGTTCTATGGTGATGGGAAAGTTCATCCTGATGAGCATATTTTAGCTTTCTACATAGCCTGTGATGTGATAGGCATTGAATATGAAGATGTAGCAGTAAGACTATTTATAGAAACATTGCAAGGCACTACCACAGATTGGTTTTATCATCTTCAAGCTTAGACTATAACTGACTGGAACACTCTCAAGGCCAAGTTTGAGGCTAGGTTATAACTCACAAAAGATGCACACACCTTGTTGGCTAAGCTTACACAAATGAATAAGGAGCCTCATGAGCCTATGCGAGACTTCATTGCTAAATTTGATAGGCTGAGGAACAGGATTCCTACAATTGCTTAGCCAACACCAAAAAATATTAAGTGCTTTTTCATCAATTCTCAACTTCCTGAAGTAAGTTTTATATTGAGGTGGGCTGGCCATATAGATCTTTTTATAGCTCAGATTTTGGCTACCGAGGTTGAAGATGATCTTATCCTTACAGGTAAGATAAGAAGAGATCCTAACAGAAATAAATTTTCTTCACCTGCTAAAACTTCTTCTACAAGCACCACTGATCCTATGGTGCAAAAATTAGTAAATGAGTCGTTAGCTCTAAAAAGGAAAATGGCCCAAGGAATATCTAATCCTCCTTCTTATTAGGATATACCAAGGAAGACATTCCCTAACCATTCATATCAAAGAAATGATACCAGGAATCAAGGGCAACCCAATCACCTTCCTCCCACACAGGGGAAGCTTGTCATTGAAGCAACACCAACTAACTTAGCAGTTGGTTATCATGAAGCTGAAAATGATTTCTTTTTCCAACCTTGGATAGACTGAGAAGATGGTGCTAATATCTTTGTAGAAGGAGAAGAAGAATTATCTGGTGACTCAAAATTGGTTTTTTGAATTACCAAGATGAAGCTAGAAGAAAGGGAGAAATGTTTGATGGATCATACGCTATTTTTACTAGGTCATAGAACTAGTCAACTCAATAAGTTGATAAGGAAAAAGCAAGAGAAGAACCTTCACTAGTAATTTAAATTATTAAATGGGGGACTTCACTACCTTTCCAATCAAAGGACCTGGTGATCAATAAGAAAGTAAGTACCTCAAACAACCCTATACCTTTTGCTTCCATTTCTTAGACAAGTCCCTCACCCAATAAAACCTATAATGATGGACTTACTTCCTTTATTTCTAGTTCATTTTAGTTATTTGACATAATTGATCATACTAAAAAGACCAAGATCCAAATGTCTGAGTTTGAATACTTACAAGCCAACCCTGAGCAGTTGGATAGGTTGACTGAATGCATCAAAAGAAAAACCATCCCTATAAGACAAGATTTTTTAAAAGCAACTCATGATCCCCTAAAGAATAAAGCCATCCAAAATAATATTGTCATTACTCTTCCTGTTGCCCCTAGGAAAATAGAACCATTCTATGTTTCCCTTTTGATTAATGGTCATAAGTTGAGCAACTGTATAATAGACTCTAGAGCCTCTGACAATGTCATGCCCACCAAGGTAGCAGACTCTCTCGATCTTACCTTAACTAAAGCTTTTAGGAGATGTTTCTCCATAGAAAAAAAGCAAGTGCCACTTTTAGGTCAAATCAAAGATGCCCAATTTGCATTTGTAGCTTTTCTAGATAAGAGGATTAAGATGACAGTCTTAGTGGCTGATGTTTCACCTTCCTATGGCATTCTAATCAGACGTAATTTTTGTAAGGATGTAGGTGGAGAGTTGAATATGGATCTATCTAAAGCAAGAATACCTATTAAAGGCATCATGCAAAAGTTACTTCCTAAGAAGGAGTCAAAATATATTGTCACCCAAACGTCAGACCTTGATGCTCAAATTTTGTTTGAATCCTTAGGAAAGAGTAATTACTTTATGTCCACTGAAGATGTTTCTATTTCATTAGATGAAAGTTCATTGGGTGACAATTCAAAGAATTCAAACAAAAAATTAGAAGAATTGTTAAGGCAAAGTTTAGGTGAAAAAGGATCTTCCCTCCCTAGTGAAGAGAAATCTTTAAGAAGATCAGATTTTAATGATGTCTGGATTCTAGAATTTGATGGCAGCTACTCTTCTACCGGTTCTGAAGCCAAAATTATTTTGATATCTCCACAAGGAGATATTTTCTCCTTTTCATATAAGTTGTAGTTCAACAATACCAAAAACACCACCAAGTATGAATCTTTATTGCTCAGATTGAAAGTTGCTCATGCTAAAGGTGTTAAGATTATGCATGCCCAAGGAGATGTTGAACTGGTTGTTTGTTAGGTAAGAAATCTATACCAAACCAAAAATAAAAGATTGTGACATTATCTTAATCTTGTATGGGATTGTATTAAAATTTTGGAAGCTTTCATCATTTCTATGGTGCCCAGAGAGTTTAATGATCATGCAAATTCATTAGCTATCTCTACAACCCTCATGGTTCCTCACAAAGATTTCAAAAGGAACAAGTATACTATTGAGCTAATCTTTCGACCAAGTGTACCTAATAATGCAAATCATTAGTAGGTGTTTAATAATGACCATTAAATCATTGTTTTTTGGAAAAGGTGGAAAGTTTTGAGGATCTTTATTTTGAAGGTAGCAAATCTCCATCATGGGAATCAGTTCCCGAAATAGATTCAAAAACTAGTGAAGAATTTTTTCAACTCAAGGGGAATAAAATTTCAAAAAGTTTGGTTTCTCTTGAAAAGTTATTTGATAAGCATGATAGGTATGTCAAGCAGCAACAAATGGATTCAAGTTCCTCCAAGGAGTTTGATCAAATAAATTTGAGTACGGAAGAAAATCCCAAAATGGTCAACATTGGGAATTGCTACACTTCTGATGAAAAGCTCAAATTCATTGCTCTTCTTCACCATTACATTGATGTTTTGGCATATTCTTATGATGATTTGAAATCTCTTGGGCTTGAATAAATTTGGCATGAAATTCCTCTTAAAGTTGGGTCATTGCCTCATAAGTAAAAGCAAAGGCAATACAACCCCAAAATATCAGGTACTATCCTTTCTAAAATCCAGAAGATGCTAAATGCAAGAATTATTTTTCCAATTCATCATTCTACCTAGATTTCAAACATAGTTCTGGTGAGAAAAAAGAATGGATAAATTCATATCTATGTTGATTTTGGAAACTTAAATCAATCTTCTCTAAAGGATAACTACCCCTTACCCATCATGGATCAAGTGTTGCAAATAGTGACTAGTTCAGAAATGTTGTCCATGTTAGATGGTTTTTTTGGGTATAATCAAGTGGAAGTCAATGAAGCAGACCAACATAAAACCACTTTCACTACACCATGGGGCACTTTTTCATATCACAGAATGCCTTTTAGTCCAATCAATGCTAGTGCTACCTTCTAGAGAGCAATGGATCTTGCCTTCAGAGATGAAATAGGAAAGCTTATTATGGTATATTTTGATGACTTGACCATTTTTTTCAAACATCATCCTGATCATGTGCATCATTTACAACAAGTGCTAGAATGCTGTCAACAAAATAGTATTTCTCTTAATCTCAAGAAGTCAATTTTTGGGGTTATAAAAGGAAAACTTCTTGGTCATACTATATCCTAAGAAGGTATAAAAATTGACTTAGAAAGAGTCAAATCTATCCAAAATCTTACTCTTCTTACTAGTAAGACTGTAGTTCACTCTTTCTTTGGAAAGGTGAATTTTATATGAAGATTCATTCCAGAATTCATAGAGAAGATCGACACATTGTTGACATGATGAAGGGTAAAGCTACTTTCCATTGGACTTTATGAGGCAAGTTAGCATTTAAAGATATCAAGAAAGTAATCACCCATACCCTAATCCTAGTTTGTCTAGATTATACTAAAGACTTTGTAGTATATAGTTACACTTCTAAACATACACTTTCAGCTATTTTGGTCCAACAAAACAAAGAAGGTGTGGAATATCCCATATCATCTATGAGTTATCCTCTCAAAGCTCACAAATTGAAATATTCAAACATGGAGAAGTATGTTTATGCCATGGTTAAGGCAATAAAGCATTTCAGATTCTATATCCTAAATTCACATACAGTTGTTATAGTGCCTTATACAATAGTGAAGTCCATTATAACTTAACATGAGTTTGGTACTAAAAGGGGAAATTGGATTGCTAAAATTTAGGAGTTTGATCTTGATATCAACCCTACAAAGCTTGTGTGGGGAAAAGGTCTCTGCCAATTAAGTACTGATAACATACCAAAGGGAATAGAACATGAAGAAATATAGGTTAGAGACGTGCCTAAAATTCTCTTTGTCACTACTACTGATGAGTGGTATTCTAATATCACTCATTTTATTACCTATGGTGAATATCCCACCCATCTAACTATAAATAAAAAAGGAATGTTAAGTTGAAGGTTGCTAACTATGTCTTGTGGGATAATGGTTTGTATAAAATAAGTCTTGATGGGGTATTTTTTCATTGCATCGATAAGGTGAAATAAAGTAAACTTTTGGAGTCCTTCCATAATTTGGCTTGTGGAGGACATTTTTTTGCACCAATAATGGCTCACAAGATTCTACGAGCTAGATACTATTGGCCTACACTTTTTCAAGATGCGTATGTTTGGGTACGTAGATGTCAGTTGTATCAACAATTTGTTGGAAAACATAAATTGATCACATTACCTCTCAAACCAGTGGTAATTGAAGAACCTTTATAAAAATGGGTTATTAACTTCATTGGTGCCATGAATCCTTCCTCAAGTGCTAGACATGACTATGTTCTCACTGTGATAGACTATTTTACCAAATGGGTGGAAGCCATTCCAACTAAGCATGCTACTTCAGAAGTGGTATGCAATTTTCTTAAAGAAAATATTATTTCCCAATTTGGGGTCCCAACTAAGATTGTAATAGACAATGCTGCTTGTTTCTCTTCTCATGAGGTTACTAAGTTTTGCTATAGTTATGGGATTATTTTTCCCACTCTTCTGACTATTATCCACAAGGAAATGGTCAAGCAGAATCAAGTAACAAGAATTTGGTTACTATTATCAAGAAATTGGTAGATGATAATCAGAGAACTTGGCATAAATCATTGTTCAATGCTTTATGGGCAGACATGATTACATCTAAGAGAGAAATAGGTATGTTCCCATTTTAGCTTCTATATGGTTTAAATGTGGAGATACCAATCACCCTATAACTACTAGTACTGAAGTTGGTAAAGGTAGTCAAAGATCAAACTTTCAAAAATTCTATTGATAAAAGGATCATGTGCCTAACCAAACTAGATGAGAAATGAACTATGGTATTGGACCGTATCACTGCACATTAAAATCAAGTAAAGAAAATCTTTGACAAGAGAGCAAGGATTCATGATTTTCAAATTGGAGATCAAGTCTTGTTGTGGGACAAGAGGAGAGAACTAAAAGGAATGCACAGAAAATTTGATTCCTTGTGGAGAGGTCCATTTACCATTCATTAGATCTATGGTGAAAGTAGCTTCTTGCTATAATATCAAGATGGAACACCATTATTAGTGCCTCATAGTGGGCAGCACTGAAGCACTTCAATCCTTGAAGTTTTAGATAAGTCCACTTGTACATTTATATAGTCTTGGTTTGTTTTGTATTGTTCATTTGGTTTTTTTGGCATCTTTCTCTCTTTGGGTGGATTAACTTCATGGCCCAATGGCATGGATAAAGGAACTTAGAGTCTAGATTTTGCTCCCTTTGATTGTTTTAAAATACAATCGATGGAAGTTCCCCAACTGGAGCCACTTGTTGTTCTAAAAACCAGTCACTTGTTTTTGTGGACAACTTATTGACCATTTTGGTCCTATAGGCCAAGAATGGTCTCCTTCTTTCTCAAAAATATTATGAGAAGTCAACTTATTCAATTGCACAAGCCTTTTTGGCTAAGGAAATCGTAGGTTTAAAAGGTGTATTTTTCCAAGAAGAAATTACAAAACAATTGAAGGCATTTCCTAAAATTGATAAGGATGGTTCAACACTGAGGTTCAATGATATATGGTTCAACGACAGGGTTCAATGATTTGAAACGAATACTGTTGAACCATTGAACCATTAAACCATTAAACTCCAATTCAAAATGGTTCAATGGTTCAAAAGGTTTGAATGGAAGGTTCCAGTGAAATGTTCAAAAATTTAGTTCAACAATACAAATTGAATTCATAAGAAGACTGAGTGAATGTGACTCTTTGCAAAACATAAAATATTGAACCATTAAACTAGTGAACTCTAAAAAGATAGTTCAATGTTCAAAATGGTTCAAGCGACTGGTGACATCCCCATAGATATCAAATTTAGGATAATGGAATAACCATTGATTTTCAAATAATGTAGACCTGAGGACAAACTCAATGATCTACTGAGAAAGGAGCCAAAGAAGCCAATAGAATGTGAGAAGATAGCCCTGAGAGCTCAGATAACCAGGAAGAGACAAAATATAGCAAGGAAAGAGGTAATCAAATAGAGAATCTAGAAGTATTAGCATAACAGTTATTCCAATGGGTGGAACAGTCCACCAGGTGGATATCAGAGAGTACAAGCATTCAATGGTGCAGCCTATTTTTCTTCATTTGAGTAAAGACAAGTGGACAGTCGTGTAAGTATCATAAAGAGGAGTGGCCTTACCTTTCAGAGGATCAGGCAACCCATCCTTTGGAGAAGACATTTGATATGAGTTAAATTCCAAAGTCAGGGATGGTAACCTATTCCAACATGGCCCCTGCATATAGCTTCCTCTTTCCAATGCATTCAATGTAGCATGGGTCATTTTGTGAAAACAAGCACCAAAGTCTTACTTTGGATGATATTTATTTTAATCCTTCATTTTCACCAGAGGGATCTAAGTGATTAAAAGAAAAAAAAACTCTACCCAAATTGAAAGGCATTTTTGAGACTTTGAGCTCAGATTTTTAATCATATTTTATCAGGTGAATGAGATAGTAGGTGACCTTTCAAACTTTGTGTTGATATAACTTATATAAAAAATTGTTCTTATCTCTTTCCTAAATATAGTATTATCCATTTGATCAAATAAGCAGAGCAAGTGAAAATAATTTGGAAGATGTCCTAAAGCCGATTGTGGAGACTTTGTGCTACCATAATTGTCTTTAGCTTGTGTGTTTTGCATTTCAACACAAAGGATATTGGAAAGGATTTAAACTACTTTTATTCTTTGCGATCATATACTCTATTGTAGTTTTCAGTGGAGACTTTGTGCTGCACTTCATTCTACTATGATATTAGTCCTAAATTAGTAAGAGAAGCAACAAAAGACTTTGTGCTTTAATGGGTTTCTTGTGGATCCAGTTACTATCCAAGAAGTTTTCTTGATGTTTACTAAACATCATTTTTGAAAGAAGAGAATTGCTTTCAATTATTACACAAAAAAGTTCCTTTACCTTGTGAACATCATCTTTGAAAAAAGAGAGATGGATGGTATGACCTCACCTCTGAGTCTATTTTCAATTTATATTGGTATATTATAGTTTATAGGGAGCCTCCCCTTGCTGAGAGGAGAGATTTATCTCATTATGCTATGGTTAATATACCCATTTTGTATTCAATTAGTTGATGACAAAATATTCACCCAACACACATATTTTGACTGATGACCCCCATCATAGTTCCATGCAAACTCATTTCTAATAGGTCTCTTATATGCACTAGCTTTATTCCCAAATTGATTACATGTGTAATAGTAACCATTAAAAATTGCATACCTCATGGCATTTGACTATCTGATCTGATTTGTCTTCATTCTACCAATACCTTCATTTATTATCTAATTATTTGTCTTCAAAGTATAATTTTTATTGTTCACATAAGTCTTCATCTTGTCTTGAGTTCCATTATTTTGTTCTTCTTCATATCCAAGACCAACTCTATCACTTGCATGATTTTGACCACTCAAATTATTGTCTAGATCACTTAAGCTATTTTCAAATGTCATAAATGACTTCATCTTACTATATTTCTTCTCTAACTTAGATTTCAATGACTTATTTTTAATTACACACCTTAAACATTCATCTACTTTGGATTTCAATCTTTTGGACATAATTTCTAATTGACAACTGAGATGATTTACCATATATTCATGATATTTGCTATCTTCATTCATTTTTGATCCATAAACACTAAATTACTCATCATATTCCTTGATTTGATACTTCATCTTATTGTTAATCTTCTTCTCAAGCTTTAGTTCTTCAACGGCATTCATCAATTTAGTCTCATAGTTTACTGCATCTCTATCAATATATAAATCACTCTAAGTAGACTCCTTTTAATATTATCAACTTCCTTCCTCAACCATGAATAGGGATTCATCTTCAATAGGATAATCATCTTCATGATCATAATCTGATTTATTGTCTTCACTCTCATCTAATGAGCTATATTCTTTATTGGTGTAAAGACTCTTCTTGTTTTTGTAGAACTTCTTGCTATCATACTTTTTGAAACCTTTCTTCCTCTTATTAGACCTGTATATATTCTTGTCTTCATCTTGGTATTCATCATAATTCTTATGCTTATGAGGGTATTTTTTTATCAAAATGTCCTATCTCTTCACAATTGAAGCATTGGAAGGGTAGTTTACCCTTATACTTGCTTGACCCTATTTTCAATTTCCTTGTAAATAAAGTAATAAGTTCATCTTCATCAATATCAAATGTATTATCCTCTTTAGGTTTCTTACCTTGAAATTTATTATATGGCTTCATTTATATCTTGAATGTTGCTTCCTTTGGTGGTATATCATCATTTTTTTTTCTCGTAAGCAATAAGGATACCATGCAATTCATGCAACTTTAGCTAAGTAAGATCATGAATTTATTCTACAGCATATACTTTATGATCAAACTTGAGATAAAGGGGCCTTAATACCTTTTTAACTATAGTAGATTCTTCAAGGTTCTCTCCAATAACTCTAATGGTGTTCACAATCTCATCAACTCTTTATAGAAAAGATGCCATATAATATTCTTCCTTCATCTTGAGATGCTCAAATTAACTTTGATGAGTCTACAACTTTTCCAACTTAACTTTTGAGTCTCCTTCATAAATAGTCTTAAATTTGTCCCAAATTTCCTTGGTAGATGTATAATGGATTGCCTTGGTGTATTCAATCTCTAAAATACCACAAGTGATAGCATTCATTACCTTAGAATTATTCTCAAACAACTTCTTATTTGCAACACTAGATGGAGGAATATTAGGTGCAGAATAACTATCCATAATAGATTTCCAAATATCAAACCCTAGGGACATGATGTAAGTCCTCATCCTTGCACTCCAAAAATAATAATTGGATCCATTGAACATTGGTTCTTTCTTAGTAGATAAATCTCTTTGATGACTACTCATATTGTACCTTGGATCACCTTCAAACTAGCAAGCCTTTACTGAAGGACCTACTCTGATACTAATTGTTAGAGGTAGAATCACTGAGAGAGGGAGTGAATTAGTGAGCCCAAATAATCTAAATTCAATTTCAATACTTTAAAACTCTTAATCAATTATCACAAGCATTCATGAAGCATACACATCATTCATAACAATGAACAAGAGAAACAATGTAAGATCAAAAAACATACCACATAACATATATGGGAAACTCTCTTGGGGGAGAAAATCCACTTGAAACTATAATTGGATTACTATTCTATAATAAAATTAACCAATTTAGACCATATATAATTGATCAAGGAACTACCATCCCTTATTTAGTGAGACTAAAATCTCACAAGGTGCTACAACACCTATCTAGCTGAGTAACCATAACAACTAAACTTTTAGAAAGATTTACCTTGCAAGGAGGATACAAACCCCTAGATGTTGAGTATCCAAAATAAAACCTATAAACACAACATATCTTGAACACTAATTTCCTACAAATTTTATGAAGATATAAAGTATATCATCTCTCTTAAACTCTACATACTTAAATCATCTAAAACATCCTTTTGGATTACCCTAGACCTCTTCGATTATCCTCAGCCTACAAGAGCACTATTCTAACATCAAAAACATGATCCAAAATTCATAAAAATAGTCCTCAATATTATTTTCTCATCAACTCATCTACTAGTCACTCTCCCTCTCCTTCACACCACAACTCTCACATACACATGCCTCTTGCAAGTCATGAAATCATTACATTTGGTTTCACTATCTATAGAGCATTCATGATCATCACCATCTTAGTTATCTAATAGGCATGACTTAAGATTTAATTAATCTATCATATCGAGACATAGCTCAATACCATCCACATATATTGTCCATAACATCTATGGGTCACTCTTAAGTAGTTACACCTTTTAATTAAGCCCTTGTAGCCCTTATAGGTCTCATGGAGACCTATTCACCCATTAGCACAACAATGAGAAAAATAAAAATATAGAATAAATTAAAAATACATGGGTCCACTCCTTATTTCCCTTTAGATATCTTTAAATTATTACAACTATCTCTTCTTACCTCTGTGTATGCTCAATCAACTCAAACAATGACCTTATACACAGGAACACCATAAACAAACACATAATCAGCTTATTAAGCATTATTCATATTAAATATATATTGATCACACATAAACAATAAATATATATGAACCTCATGGTGTATAAAACACTCTCTAATATCTAAGTCATCATGAAACATTGAAACATCATCAACACAAGCTCAACTATCCTTCTCGGGTCACTTATAGTCCATGGTCAAACACATAGTAAAATTTTAACCTTAATAACTTTGAATATACAAACTTTAATAACTTAAAATATATATTAGAAAATTTGCCTTGGATTCCTCTACAAATTTTCTTTTTACACCATGAGCAAATTCTATCTGTATCAAAAGATATTGCCCAAAAACTAGACATTGGTCTTTCCTTCGTTAAATTCAAATATTTGAATTTAAACAATCATAGTTAAACCTTGAACACTATGCTATAATTTTGTGTCATTTATACTTATATCAATCACACACCATCGATCTTATTCTAACTTTAAATCATAGTGCTCCATTTCCCAAATGTTAAACTTCAAATAGTTGACCTTATTTCATGCAATCTTACAATCTTGACCACATACGTACCATCAATCTCTATGTATTAGCTCAGTATTTATCTTATATTGATCACTATTAGATTTATATGTATTAAAAACCACTCACTATTATATATCCTTTATATTTTCTTAGTGTTAAACATTAAACACTTGTCATCATCTCATTGCTTCTTAACACCTTGGAACAAACACACTTTGTTGATCCTTTTGTAAGGAGCTTGATCTTTAACTTCATTAACCAAAAAACACTTTGACTCAATACACACAATATATATTCACTATATGATTCCCATGATCCTTTATATCTCCAACTAGTCCTGATTTTTAACATTATGAAAAATTGACTATGGGAACCGTTGCAATCTATCTAGTAGGCCAACTTTGGATCTTAATAACTTTTACTATGCTAAGATGCCTGATCTGAAAATTGGACCATATGATATCCTCACATAGGATAATTTAACCATATATGAATATTATCCTATAACACATGTGCATGAAAGATATAATTCCATTAATTTACTCACTCAATTTTTTTTACCACATAGCCAACTATGTCAAAAACTACTTCGGAGGCCAACTTTGAACATGCATATCTTTTATCATGCTTTATCACATGACTTAGAATTTAGTGAATATAAACTAAGAACAAAAATAAACAAACCCATATAATCAAATTATTTTGAAACTACAACAAATGTGAAATATGACTACATCAAAATGCCTACTCAACTTTTTTTTCACACGCAATTTTGGTTATGGGAAAACATTATCAAACTGCTTGGGAGCCCAACTTTACACTTAATTATATTTTATTATGCTTAGTCACATGACCTAAGATTTGGTGAATAAGATCTTATCTCATAGGTTAATTCATCCATATATCAATCTACTCTTGAAACTTTCATATGTATGAGATATGATGTCACCAAATTGCTTCTTAGCTCTGTTTGAACATAGAAAACATTGTTAATATACCTGGGAGCCTAACTTTGCATACACATATCTTTGGATACAATTCATCACATCATTTGATACTTTTACCATATGAAATTAGATCTAATGTGATCATAACCATATGAATAACTCCCCTGACTCATCCACACATGACTATTATGATGTCATCAAACTACCTACCTAGATTTTCTGCCATTATACCCAAAATGTCTAGATGAATACTATAAACTATGACATGAATTCCAATTATGAACATAAGAAATCAATGTATAATTTAACTCTAATATGACCCCTTTCACATTATCAATACTTCATACTCATCCCTAATCATCTCAAACCATGCCAAAACTGAAGATCAACCAAGCATACTAGGACAAGCACATTGCACACTTTATCATCACCACTTACACTATCAAGGCACATCATCCACTCACCTGGACACCTATATGACATAATTATAAAATTATTTAAAACTCTCCAATAATATTCCCTTTTTTTGTTGATGTCAACAACCATCATATAGAAATATACAACTCACCTTCCTTCTCTCTCTTCAAACATTCTCACAATAAGAACTTTCTTGCCCTTTGACATAATGACAAAGTGGGAACCAACTGATCTTAAGGACCTAAAAATACTACCAATAAGATAAGACCATCTTATAAATATGATACAAACCACCCCTTACCTTGAACCTACCTCTTCTTTTCCTTGACAACTTCTTCTTGCTACATGTCAATACTCTCTTCAATCAAGCACTACAACCAATGAAGAAAGAACACATAATTATGAATAGAATTTATCAAGTCATCATACCAACCTTATTTAAATATAATCTATACTAGATAGCACCACATATTCAATATGACTGAAGCATCTCATATATGCTTCCCCTCACATCATGCTAAGCTCCTCAAGCCATTTAAGATATCTGAGTTAGCTCCTTCTAACTCTATGCTTACCACCTTATATTTATCAAATATGCACTAAAATATGATGTAAATTTTCAAGAAACATATGAGAGGGAATATTCCTAAGATATATGAAAAATTTAATCTTCTGATCATCTTCAGATCTCCACATACCATGAAGAACCACCATACATGCTTAATAGCCTTCTCTCTAAAGCCACTTCAAGGATCATCAACATAACTTCATGCCACTCACAAAATATGAAAAAATCTCTAAACAAACATATGAAATCAACTTGAAATATACATACCTTTATTTTTTGGAGAAACTGAGCAAAAATCACTCCTCTTCACATAAGGCCTTTCTAGTCTCCTTGTAGCCCTACCAGGATCTTAGAGAGCCCACATATTTTTGTAGACATAACTTAAAGACCTGAAAATTCATATATATATATATATATATATATATATATATATATATATATATCAATATAATATTAACCATCAACCACACCAACTTTCATTACCTATCTCATCGTATGAAATATACCTCCTCCACAAACCTAATAGCTAATTAGGCCTCTAATTTGATAAAAACTTGAATAACTTGAAATCCACAAACCTTCAGATCTCTATGAAGCTTTATTTGAGAAAACATTTGGCCCATTAAACCTATTAAGAAGTCTTATTTCTCAACTCATAATTCAAACTTATTTTTTATAAGATCCCAAAACCCAATAATCTCTAAACAAATAAGGTCAACAAACCTCCTTCTAGTCAATGCTCTCCTCTAAAACTTTCTGCACACCTAGAGACAACCAACACACACTTCTATACCAAAATTTTATCCTTTGTATCTTTGGGAACCATACATACTATAGCCCATTTTAAGCCTACTTGCCCTTAAGCCAAAATTGAGAAAATTGAGAGCACTCAAAAATCTTCAATTGGCACAAATAGGATCATCAAGACATAAAACTACCTAGAACAAATCACAAAGAAGTGTACAAATATTTTTGAGAATCAAAATATTCTTGACATTGCATCAATCCCATTAGGCAACCTGAAAACACCCATTCTAACCCTACAGACACTACATACATAATAACACTTACTTATCCATTGAAAGGAATCTCTTAAAAAGTATATACAGAGACACCCTACTTCACAATGTCCTAGAATAGTGTGAAACGTTTCCCATAACTCCTCATATTCCTTCTCCTCCTTGGATATTTGATACTTTTAGTTCTTCTTCTTCTTCTTAGGATTAAGAGAATAAATATGCTCAACCACTAAAACATTCTCCTTTTCTTCTAAGATTGAATTGACTATATATGGAGACAATAAAGATTCATGACATACTTTTTCATTTGAAGAATATTCTTTATAGTTCAAAATCTCATCACTAAGCATTACCAAATGATATTCTTTGCATGAAACTTGCTCAATAATAGTAGGATGTTCACATGGATCCATACTCACCTCAAAACTAGCCTCAACTAATACCTTGGTCCTCTTATTGAGCTCAGTCTCTTTATCTATAACATCAACATATAATGAGAGCCCTTGACACTCTTTAACTTTTGTAGCATTCTCCAACCATAGTAAACTAATTACTTGGACTAGAAGACCTATCATGACTCATACTTACCACCTTTAGTTTCCATGAGTTAACTTGACTTATTCCTTGCACTCTAGAACCTTGATTGAACTCATTTTGACTTGATGACCTTTGCTTTCATAATATAGCAATGTGACTAATCTTCTCATAGTTATAGCAAACCATTTTTTTAATGTGAAATCAACTTGCCCTACCTAATATGGACAAAATATTTAAATGTGTCCTATGTCATAACAACTAAAATAAACTCTTTCTTTTGAAGAAGACTCACCTCACCTTACTTTATTTGGACATTGCTTAGCAAAGTATCCCTCATCAAGATAGTTTAATCATTTAAATTTTTTCATACCTTTTGACTGATGACCCCCATCATAGTTCCATGAAAACTCATTTCTAATTGGTCTCTTGCATTCTCTAGATTTATGCCCAAATTGATTACATGTATAAAAATAACCATTAAAACTTGCATACCTCATGAGATTTGGCTGTCTGATATGATTTGTATTCATTTTACCATCACCTTCATACCTTATCTAATGATTTTTATTCAAAGTATGATTGTAATTGTTCACATTAGTCTTCATCTTGTCTTGAGTTACATTCTTTTATTTTTATTCATATCCAAGACTAGTTATAATATGTATTCAAAGAGCCTAACCCAAAGAATTAATACATGTACAGAATAATGGGGACTGAACATAGATAAATATTCCACAATATTATTTAATTCACACATTAAATTTGAGACACTACATATTTATAGGAATAACATCCTATAATTTATCCATTGATTTATCACCCAAAATGTTTATGATATTCTCTCACATGAATCCTATAACTAAGCAAACATATTATGATATATGTTTATAATAAATAACAATAGATCTCAACCATAATAATATTATCTTATTATCTATATGATTATAAATTAATAAAAAACTAATTTACCTCTTGGTAAATTAAATTATTACTATTTACCATCCCATAAATTTCCCATGTAAACATTATCCATAACATTCACCCCCTAATGTTGACATGGTATAACATAACTCCTACTATAACATGTTGCATGGGCTTGCCTCATAATCTAGATCAAAAAAAGGCATGTAAAGTTCCAAGTAGATAACTATATTGCTGCACATGACCAAAAATATGTGAAGGAATGCATCCCATATTTACTCCATGAAAAGAATGCACTTAACATTCCACTGGTGGATCATCTTCATAAATAAGGCAGCCAAAGGTATGTTATACCAGTAAAACTTTATCTACCTTTTTACATCTATGGTTTTATGTATTAACCACCAACCCTTTCCAAATCTATGAGTATTAAAATAAACTTAGAGACACACTCTATAATGTTTTCTACTAGGAGTTAAAACATTAAGATTTTGTTTACATCTTTTGCACACCAAACTAGAATTGAAAGAAAACACATATTGAATGTCACATTTGACCTTGTAAAAAAAATTCTTACTTGTAGCCACTATGTATGATCATTCCACTCAATCTCACATAGTAAAGAAGACTACCACTGCTAGTGGTAATGTTCCTTGACTTTAGCTGGTTTGGTTCTAAATGGAAAATGAAACATTGCTTTATGTTCCCCTCCCATAATGTGAATATTTTCAAAAAACAAACACACCACACACACAAAAAAAAGAAAATGCACACCATAAAAAGTCACCAAAACATTGATATAACCCCATCATTGGTAACTGATGAGAGGTCATTGAAAGACCTCCTTCCTCCATATATCCTCTATCTTCCAGTGAATGGTTATTTAGCAAATGAAGAGTTGAAGCTCAGTAGTAATTCAAATATTGATTACAAGTGAAAATGCATTTGTACAATAAATATTTTTATATTTTGCAATTTTTGACTCTTTGACTCTATGTGACAACATGACTCGATGATGACCCAAAAAAATTTGACACTTTTGAATTTTCTGACTTGACTCTTTTTTTTTTACAACAATGATTTTTATGGACATACAATACTTTGGTCTCAACAACAAAATGTCTTTAACATAAAAAATGACTCATTAAATCTAATGTTTAAAAAAAAAAGAATAATCTAAAAATACTTTTAAATAATGCTTTGACCATAATCCTAAAGACTTAATAACATAATACAAAATCTAAAAAACCTGACTTAGAGTTTTATTATTTTGACAAGATTCTATTAATGAAAAAGAACCATACTATACAAAATAATTTTAAACAAAAACATTTAAAAATTAATTAATCTTGATTACTTATTTTAAATCTATTACTAAAAGACACACTAATATAAATAATATTTAAATTTTACCTTATAGAATAACTAGACTAAAAGACTCTTTAATTGCCTAAAATCAAAGACTTACGTGAATGATAGCTATTGCATTGATCGAACATAATTTGGTTTCTTTGACATGATGTATAACAAAATGGATAATGGCTAAATGGATATGGAAGCAAGTATTCACTATGATCATTCTGACAGATGCATGAAGATCAATACATCAACATATAGCTTGTAATGGATAGTGAATGAATTGATTAAGAATGTATTTTCCATGGTGCTACTCCACTCTAATTTGTAATGTGTCAAAAATATTCAAATTTGAATGCAAATTGTTCAATAAATTGACTCATTCATTATAAGGAGAATGCATATCTGATCTGATAGGAGATTTTGGCAAAAATTTCAATGTCAAGTTATGAGATGTAACATACAGCTATACTGATGTCATAGGTATAATTATTTTAAGATGCTAAAAGATAAAATCTATAAAATAAAATAATACCATATATTTGAATTTGAGTGTAGTCTAAGTCTTATCCACACTATGTTACTGAAGATCCTTGCCCCTTTGAATTGTTGTCAATATGATCTTTATTATACTACCTAAATATCCCATAGCTACATGGATTAACTCTCAAAAGAGCTCATTACTTGGGGAAAGAAATGGATTTATATAATTTCCCCTTCATAGGTTTAATAGATCATTAACCTACTTTGATACCATTGATATGTATTCAAAGAGTTGAACCCAAAGAATTAATATATGTACAAAATAATGGAGCTTGAAAATATACAAATCTTCCACAATATTATTTAATTCACACATTACATCTGAGACATAATACATATTTATAGTAACAACATCCTACAATTCCTCCACTAATTTCTCACATAAAATCTTTTTGATATTCTCTCACATGAATCCTATAACTAAGCAAACCTATTATGTTACATTATTATAACAAATAACAATATATATCAACCATAAAAATTTTACCATATTATCCATATGGTTATAACTTACTTAAAAACTAATTTACCTCTTGGTAAATTAACTTATTACTATTTACCATCTCATAAATTTCGCATGTAAACATTATTTATAACAAGTTCTATCACTAGAATGATTTTGACCACTCAAAATACTTTCTAGATCACTTGAGATATTTTCAAATATCACAAATGACTTTACCTCACTAGATGTCTTCTCTAAATTAGATGTCAATTACTTATTTTAAATTACATATGTTGAACATTCATATTCTTTGGAATTCAGGCTTGTAGATAGAATTTCCAATTGACAACTAAGATATTTGACCATATCTTCATGCTCCTTTGTATCTTCATTCATTATTTCTTCATACACACTAAATTTATCCTCATATTCCTTGATTTAAGACTTCATCTTCTTATTAATATTCTTCTCAATCTCTAGTTCTTCAAAGGAATTCATCAATTTAGTTTCATAGTCCACCTCATCTCTATCAACATCTAAATCACTCCAAGTAGACTCTTTTTGATATGATCAACTTCCTTCCTCAACCATGAGCATGGCTTCATCTTCAACATGACCATCATCTTCATGATCATAGTCTGAGTCACTTTCTTCACTCTCATATGATGAGCTATAGTCTTTATTGGTGTAGAGACTCTTCTTGTTCTTGAAGAACTTCTTGTTGTCATACTTTCTGAAACCTTTCTTCCTCTTATTAGACCTATATGTATTTTTGTCTTCATCTTGGTCTTAATCATGATCTTCATCATCATTATTCTTATGCTTATGATGGAACTTGTTATAAAAATGTACTGTCTCATAAAATTGAAGAAATTGAAGGGTATTTTACCCTTATACTTGCCTGACCATGTTTTCAACTTCCTTATAAATAAAGAAATTAGTTCATCTTCATCAATATCATATGTGTCATCCTATTTGGGTTTCTTACCTTAGAATTTATTTTGTGGATTTATTTCTATCTTGAATGCTACTTCCTTCTTTGGTGGTATATCATCATTCTTCCTCATCTCATAGGCATTAAGGATGCCATGCAATACATACAACTTTAGTCGAGTAAACTCATGATTTTCTTCTATAGTAGATACTTTAGGATCAAAATTGAGAGAGAGGGACCTTAATACCTTTTGATCTATAGTATATTATTCAAGGTTATATCCAAGAACTCTGATGATGTTCAAAATCTCATCAACTCTTTGTAGAAAAGATGCCACAAAATCTTCTTCTTTCATCTTGAGACTCTCAAATTATCTTTGGTGAGTCTGCAACTTTGCCAACTTAACTTTTGAGTCTCCTTCATAAATAGTATTAAATTTATCCCACATTTCCTTGGAATATGTACAATGGATTACCTTGGTGTATTTATTATTTGAAAGACCACAAGTGATGACATTCATTACTTTAGAATTATTCTCAAATAACTTCTTATGTACAACATTGGATGGAGGAATAGTAGGTACATAATAACCATCCACAATAGACTATAAAATGTCAAACCCTAGGGACATGATTTAGGTAATTATCCTTGCACTCTAAAAATCATAATTATATCCATTGAACATTAGTCCTTACTTATTAGAGAAACCTTCTTGATGACTACCCATGTTGTACCTTAGATCACCTTTAAGTTATCAAGCCTTTAACAAAGGACCTACTATAATAACAATTATTAGAGGTAAAATTACTAAGAAGCCAGGGGGGTGAATTAGTGAGACTAGATAATCCAAATTCAATTTCAATCCTTTCAAACTCTTAATCAATTATCATAATCATTCATGAAGCATACATATCATACATAACAATGAATAAGAGAAACAATGCAAGATTAAACACATAACACATGACATATGTGAGAAAACCTCTTAGGGGAGAAAACCCACTAGAACCTATAATTGAAATACTATCCTATAATAACAAGAACCAATTTATATGAAATACAACTGATCAAGGAACTACCATCCCTTATTTAGTGATACTACTATCCAACAAGGTGCTACAACACCTATTTAGCTGAGCAAACACAACAACTAGAATTTAGCAAGCTTCAGCTTGCAAGAAGGATAAAACCCTCTAGATGTTGAGTAGCCATAAAAACACTTATGAATAAAACATCTCTTGAATACTGATTACTTACCAATCTGATGGAGAAACAAAGTATATCATCTCTCTTTAACTCTGCACATTCAAATCATCCAAAACATCTTTTTAGATCACCCTAGACCTCTTCACTCATCATCAACCTATAAGAGCACTATTATAACATTATAAACATGACCTATAGGTCATTCACATAGTAATCAATCTTGTCTATTCATCAACTCATCTATTGGGCACTCTCCCTCTCCTTCACTCCAAAACTCTCACATATACATGCCTCTTACAAGTCATGAAACCATTACATTTGGTTTCACTATTTATAGATCATTCATGATCATCACCATATTAGTTGACCAATATGCATGAATTAACCCTTAAGTCATCTATCACATTGATACATAGCTCAATACCATCCACATAAGTCAGCCATAGCATCCACAGGTCACTTTTAAGTGACTACACCTTTTAATTAGGCCCTTGTATCCCTTATAGGTCTCATGGAGACCTATTCTCCCATTAGCACAAAAAAAAATATATATAAACATAGGACCACTTAAAAATACATGGGTACACTCCTTATGTCCCCTTAGTCATCTTCAAATGATTATAATCATCTATTCTCACCTTTACATATGCTTAATCAACTTAAATAATTATCTTGTACATAGGAACACCATAAATGAACACACACTCAACTTATTAAGCATTGGTCATACTCAAGATAAATTTATCACACCTCAAAAATCCATGTAGATGAACCCCATGGAGTTTAAAACACTCTCCAATAGTTAATTTATCATAAAACATTCAAACAACATCGACACATGCTCAATTATCCTTCTCAAATCACTTACAGTCCATGGTCAAACACACAATAAACTTTGAACCTTCATAAATTTGACTGTACTAAATTTCAGACCTTAAAATATATATTTATATATGAACCTTGAAGTATTCTACATTTGTATCAAAAGATATGTCCCAAAAACTAGTCACTAATTTTTCCTTTATTAATTTCAAATATTTGATTTCAAACGATCATAATTAAACCTTAAACACCATGTTATCATATCATTTCCTTTCTACTTAGATCAATCAAATACCATCAATATTATTCAAACTTTAACTCATAGTGCACCACTACCCAAATATTAAACTTTGAACAATTGACCTTATCTCATGTAATCTTGCAATCTTGACCACATACACACCATCAATCTCTATAGATTAGCTCAGTCTTTATCTCATAGTTCTCACCATTTGATCAATTTTCATGAATACCCACTTGTCATCATATCCTTATCCTTTAAATTTTCTTAGTATTAAACATCAAACACTTATCCTCATCTTGTTGATTCTTGACACCTTGGAATAAACATGTTCCATTAATCCTTTTGTAAGGAGCTCGATCTTTAACTTTGTTAACCAACAAACACTTTCACCAACTGAATCAATACACACCATATATTTCCATTGTATGATCACCCATAAGATATTATATCTCTATCTGGTCCTGATCTTTAACATCATGCAAAAGAGACTAAGTATGGGAACCATTGTAATCTGCATGGAAGGCCAACTTTGGACCTTAATAATGTTTACTATGGTAAGATGCATGATATGAAACTTGGAACATATAATATCCTCACATAGGATAATCTAACCATATATCAATCTAATCCTATAACCCTCATTCATGCAATATATAATTCCATTAATCTTCTCACTCAAAATTTTCTACCACGGATCTAACTATGTCAAAAATTGCCTAGGATGCCAACTTTGATCATGCATATATTTTGTTATGCTTCATTGCATGACCTAAAATCTATCAATTAATAAGTAGGAACAAAAATAAACAAACCTATATGATCAAATCATTATGAATCTACCATATATGTAAAATATGACTACATCAAAATGCTTACTCCATTTTTTTTCCACATACAAATTTGGCTAAGTATGGGAAAATAATGTCAAACTACTTAGAAGCCCAACTTTGCAATTGCATATATTTTATCATATTTAGTCACATGACCTAAAATTTAGAAAATAATATCTTACTCATAGGGGAATTCATCCATATATCAAGATACTCATAAAAATTTCATACGTGTGATATATGATGTCACTAAATTGCTTACTCTGCTCTATTTGAACATAGAAAATAATGTCAAAATGCTTAGGAGCCCAACTTTGCATACATATATATTTGGTTGTGATTCATCAAATGAATTAAGACTTGGAACATAAAAACTAGGGACTAATGTTATCACAACCATATGATCAACTCCCATTGAGTCTTCTACATGTGGTGATTATGATGTCATCAAACTTCCTACCTAGATTTTTTGCCATTGGACCCAAAATGTCTAGATGAAAACTATGGACTACTAGATGAATTCCACTTATGTACACAAGAAATCAATGCATATTTTAATTTTCATAAGACCCCTTACACATGATCAATAATTTATACTTATACCTAATCATCTCAAACCATACCAAAATGGAAGATCAACCAAGCATACTTCAATAATACTAAGACAAGCACATTGCACACTTTATCATTATTACTTCAACTATCAAGGCACTTCATCCAATTACCTAGACACCTCCATGACATAATTTAAAATTATATAACACTAATAACCTTTTAGAATCAAGAAAATACAAGTTTTTGATGGGTTTTATAAATGAGGAGTTAGACCAAATAGAAAATAATGAGACTTGGGAACTAGTTCCTAGGCCTAAAGACAAGAATGTCATTGGCATAAAATCAGTGTTTAGAAACAAGTTGAATGAATATGGATAAGTCACTATGAATAATGATATATTAGTATACATGGGTTATGCACAAGTTGAAGGGGTATATTTTGAGGAAACCTTTTCTCTAGTAGCAAAATTGGAGGTTATCAGAGTATTTCTATCATATGTAGGATTTAAAAGGTTTAAGGTGTATCAAATGGAAGTCAAGTTAACTTTTAGAAATAAGAATTTGGAAGAGGAGGTGTACATATAATAACCTGAGGGTTTCTCATTATCATATAACAAATACTATGTTTTTAGATTGAAAAAGGCTCTTTATGGTCTAAAGCAAGCTCTTAAAGATTGGTACACCAAATTGGATAGGTATCTATTGGATAAGGGATTCAAAAGAGGATTTATACATAGCAATATGTACATAAAGACAAAAAATGACCATCAATTGATAGTAGTTGTCTATGTGGATGACATCATTTTTGGTGGAAATAGTGAGAATTTGATTAAGGCCTTTGTAGATGTGATGGAGTTTGAGATGTCCATGTTGGGAGAACTATCATTCTTTCTTGGGTTATAAATCATTCAGTCAGAAAAGGTATATTCATTTCAAAATCTAAGTACATAAGAGAGATGTTAAAGAAATTTAAGATGGAATATTTCAAGGTTGTTATCACACCTATGATCATAGGGTATAATTTAAGTAAGCAAGATGAGTCTCTGATGGTTAATCAAACATCATATAGGTTAATGATTAGAAGTTTTCTATACACTACTACCTCTATACCTGACATCATGTAATTAGTAGGTCTTATGGGAAGATTTCAAGTAAACCTAAAGGAAAATCATCTATAAGCATTTAAAAGGATACATAGATATATCAAGGGAACTATAGATTTTTGGTTATGGTATCAAAGAAGCAAGGAGTTTAACTTTAAAGCCTATATAGATGTAGACTAGTCAGGTAGTCTAGATGATAGGAAGAACACTAGTGGATGATATTTATTCTTAATATAATGCCTTTTATCATGGATAAGAAAGAATCAACCATCTAAAAAATTATCTACTTTTGAGGTTGAATACATTGCAACAACTTCATTTTCCACTCAAGTCCTATGGATGAGATACACCTTAAAAGACTAAAAGGTAGAGTATGATAGTTTTAGCCCTTTCTATTGTGATAATATAAGTACCATAAGCATCTCAAAGAATCCTATCATGCACTCAAGAACTAAGAACATTCCCATCAAGTATCATTTCCTAAGAGAGAAGGTAAGTGAATAAAGTGTTAAACTTGAATATGTTTCTATAAAGGATCATATTTCAAACATTTTAACCGAGCCACTTCCAAAGGAAACATTTAAACATCTAAGATAGGAATTGGATGTAGTTCCTACCCCTAGTAGTCATTAAAGAAGTCAAATACTTAGGGGAGAGATAATTAGCTGGTTTATTAGCTCCAAGAGTAAGTGAAGTAGTGTTGAGAAGGTATGCATGGAGATAGGGGAGAATGTTTGTATGGTGCCTCATAAACTCACAATCATATGTGTTGAGTGTTTTGGTTGCAAGTGGTGTGATCTAAGAAGTTACATACATCTATTTATAATTTATGTCAAAGGGGGAGAAAGTTTATAATGAGGGAGAAATTACCTATTGAGAGAAGGTTATAAGATTTGTTTCCATCAATTACAAAGGGGGAGATTATTTATTATTATCATTGATGTCAAATGTGCATCTTGTGAAGGTTAATGTCAAAGATGACTAAGCCTAGTTGGAAGTGTGTGATGTGACAAGGTGAAATGAGAGAGACTTATTATGAGAGAATGCTGTCTTAAAATAAATATAAAAAGATAATTTTAAGGAAATACTAGTGTCTTATGGTTGCATGAAGGTATAGGGCATTGATGTCAAAGTGCATAAGAAGCCTAATCATGAGCCTAGTCATGACATGAAGAGGTATGTGCATGAAAATGAATGAACATAGGCATGTGGAGGTTTTATGGCACTATTTGATCATGTATATAAGGCATTAAAAAATTCATGAGATTTTAAGTGTGAGCCTACAGGGGTAGGACCTTTAGTCTAAGTCTACACTTAGACCTCTCTTAGACCCTATCTGGCCTAGTGAGGTATGAAGATCATATGTCAAGGTGAGTATGCATATGTGAGTATGGATAGATGTGTGATAAGTTTTTTTAGGCATGTTCACATAGTTTGAGCTTAGTAATTGAATGAAAAGGTCATGAATCACTATTTTAGGCCTTCTTGAGCTCACAAAATGAGGTCTCAAGCCCGAGAAACACTTTCAGACATTTATTGGCATGTGTAACCTTTAAATGGGAGTTTTATAAATTAAGTATAAATGGATAAGGGTCATATATAATATCTTTAGGTATTATTTTTGGATTTAAGTTGCAATCCTTTATGAAGAATCGTTAACACCAAAACCTATGTTAAACCTCCCTAAAACCCTAATAAGGACACAATGTGAAAGATCTTGTTAAAAGTAGATTATAATGGTTTAAAATGTCTATAAAAGATATTGGAGAATGCATTTAACTCTACCAGGTACCTCTAAGTAGTGGTGGTTAGTCAGATGAGAGAGAAAATACAAAGATACATGCTTAATTGTCAAGAAATTATAGCTCTCAAAAGTTATATCAGTCAATAAAATCAAATAGATGGTAGAAGAATCTAGATAATAATTTTACATATCCATGATGATTTATGGATAGTTTATATCCTTTAAGTGTATTAATTTCGTCATCCAAGTTAGCCAATCATAGAGGATATAAACTATCCATAAATCATCATGGATATGTAAAATTATTATCTAGATTCTTCTACCATCTATTTGATTTTATTGACTGATATAACTTTTGAGAGCTATAATTTCTTGACAATTAAGCATGTATCTTTGTATTTTCTCTCTCATCTGACTAACCACCACTACTTAGAGGTACCTGGTAGAGTTAAATCCATTCTCCAATATCTTTTATAGACATTTTAAACCATTATAATCTACTTTTAACAAGATCTTTCACATTGTGTCCTTATTAGGGTTTTAGGGAGGTTTAACATAGGTTTTGGTGTTAACGATTCTTCATAAAGGATTGCAACTTAAATCCAAAAATAATACCTAAATATATTATATATGACCCTTATCCATTTATACTTAATTTATAAAACTCCCATTTAAAGGTTACACATGCCAATAAATGTCTGAAAGTGTTTCTCGGGCTTGAGACCTCATTTTGTGAGCTCAAGAAGGCCTAAAATAGTGATTCATGACCTTTTCATTCAATTACTGAGCTCAAACTATGTGAACATGCCTAAAAAAACTTATCACACATCTATCCATACTCACATATGCATACTCACCTTGACATATGATCTTCATACCTCACTAGGCCAGATAGGGTCTAAGAGAGGTCTAAGTGTAGACTTAGACTAAAGGTCCTACCCCTCTAGGCTCACACTTAAAATCTCATGAATTTTTTAATGCCTTATATACATGATATGAATAGTGTAAAACCTAGACAAAAATGAAGAGATAGATTTGAGGTTATGAGAATGATAGATTGGTGAAAAAAATTTCATGAATAATTTATTCATGAATTTTAAGTCATGTTCATGCTTTGAATTATTTTTTTAAGTTAGTTTATAGGGTGAAAAATTTGCTCACAAAATGGCCTATCTAGTTTAGATAAGACTGTGTGATATAAGATCAATAAATTGGTCTACAAGACCAATATTTTATATTAGGCCATATGGATTTTCTATCTAAGAATTTTATAGATATCCCATAGGAAAATTTACATGAATAAAGAGTCATTCAAAGTGTATACATATATTTTGGAGGTATAATTTAACATGATTGGTTTTTGAGGTAAATTAGTGGTTCTAAGTAAGCAAGTTGTAGAGATGTTCTTGATCCTTTATACCTAGGAAAAAGTGTTCCAAGAACTTGGTGATGACCTTGAGGTCATGAATAATATGTATACATGTTTAATTTTTCATATTTGATCATATTAAGGGTGTTTAATCTTCATTTTTACAAGATAGACTTTTGAGGTACACACGCCTAATAAGACAATTTGTCCTAAAGGAGATGTCATGGTTTGAATGAAAGATATAGGTCTAATAAAGCATGGAGGAGGTTATTATAGTTCATTGAATAAATTTTTTAATGGTTTTTATTTATTTAATAAATCCATTTGGGCCCAATAAGATCAAGGGTTTAGCACTAAGAGGATATACTTGATGTAATTAGGTCTCCATGAGACCTAAAGGAGAAATTAGGCCTACTTGAGTTGTTACATAACAAAGAGTCAAAATTATGTTTTAATAATGTTCATAAGGTGTTATAAGACCTATTTTATGGAAAAAATAAAAGGTTTAAGGTGTGTGTCCAACCAAATGGTGTGTGACCATGAGACTAGTATATATACAAGGCAGTTTAGGCCTATTTGAATGTATGCATTATAAATGAATAAAATATTGCATGGTTTAGTAGGAGGTATTGAAATGAGATGATAATAGTAGAGAAGAGGTGTGGTAATAAAAAATTAATGAGGTGGCTGAGTTGGTTTGATTCACTTAGGGAGTTGATGCTTTCTTATGAGTAGGTGCTTGTTAAAGCATAGTCAAGTGGGTGCTTGACTTTATTAGGGTTGGTGATCCAAGTTGAGTTGGTGCCTAATAGAATTTGATCTTTTATTTTATAGGAATATAGTACATTTACATAGATCACTTTGGTTTTTCTTCCCCTTGATGGTTTACCACTTATATATGTGTTTTTTTGTGTTATTCTCATGTGAATGATTCTTTATGCATTGTTATATGACTGTATGCTTTCATGGTTCAAGGAATGTTAAATTATAATTGAAGAAAAAAATTTGAACACTAATTCACCCCCACTCTTAGTGATTTTGCTTAGAATAGTTATGTCAATGTTTAGCTAGTGTACTCAAATATGCCTGATCTGCTCCAATGATTGACATCCATGACACATCCTAAATATCCATCACCTATAATAAGCCAACCATACCATATATCGAGGTTTTAGGATTCCAAAAATGATTTGAATGTTGCTCCTAACACATCATGATATCTAATCACTCTCAAAATCATATAAAATTTAGCATCAACCTAATTATATGTAGTTACCTAAGCCTAAGCCTAGCCTATTAAAACTAATTGACCTTGTCTAAGAGGTTGGACCCCTATCGATTCCTTGAACTAGCTATCTTTAGCTTCTAGGGTGAAGTCATCATTTTCATAAATGGCAAAGTCCCTGTTTAGGTGATATTTCACCTTTTCAGGTGATATCATTGTTTTAATTTTCACAAAAATTATGACTTCACTTTAAAATGGGTGAAATCATTATTTCAATGATTTTCACCCAATTTTGGAATTTTTTCCATTTCTCAAAATGATGACTTCATACAAAGTCACTGTTTCCTTAGAAAAACCACTATTTGGCCTAAAACACAAAAAATTACTTCACCTTTTTTTAACCTAATGTAATCAATAAATACATGGAAAATAACATTAATGACTAAGTTATATTGGTGATGGCTCAATGGAAGTAAAGGTTAGCAGAGGTGAAGGAGTTTGTGATGGTGGTTGAGTGACTATGGACGGTTCTAAAAAAATTATAAACAAGATATTTATAAAGGAGCCTATGGTAGATTACATGAGGGAGGACAATAGAAATTCAACATTAGAGATAAAAAATGAGAAGGCTCAGAAGGTGGTGGCAATAACAAGCAAGGATGCCCAATAAGTGACATCAGGAAATAGGGTTACTTAGGTGGTGATAGTGGAAGCTGGGGTATAGGTAGTCCCAGTGGTTTATGGTGGTCAAGGTATGAAATTTCAAATAGGGAAGTCTATAGTGAAGTAAACATCTTAGAATGGCTGATGTTTAGATGGTGCTTAGGTTCTACCTTCAACACCTCTAGTGGTAGCTTTAGAGCATAGGACAAAGGGAAGAAAGAAGGTAGAAGGGTAGTTCCTAGGCAAGGGTAAGAAAATCAATGTTTAAAAAAAAAAAATGGCTTCTTTGCATCCCACTTTGCCCAAGAAAACATTCCATTTGAAAATTATCTAGGTTTGGACAAGTTGGTAGTAGAAGAAGATGAATCTGATGGGCTCATTTATATAAATAAGCATGTTGTTGTTGAAATTCTAGATCTAGATAGGATTTTTATGACCAACATTAACTCTTCAAATCCTTTTCATCATTGTATCAATTGTTGTAAGGAATGTATTATTTGATCTCAACTTGGATTAGATCATCTCTTAGTCTCCAAAAGTCAATTTCAAAAGGAAAAATGGTCTGAGGAGGTGAAAACAAGTTTGGAGAAGGCCAAAGGAAATGTTGAAGCAAGCTCTTCTCAAAAAGAGAACCTAGAAATAGATTTTCTAAGGGACATTCCTCTTATTTTTTTGGACTCTTCAACTCTTTTTGAAATATCAAATGCAAAGCTTTCTTTACTATATTTGGAGAGAGGGAAAAGATCTTTAATTTGTAGGTGTGTGGGAAAACATCCTTCATATAAACTTATTTTAGATTGGTCACAACAATATTAGCCCACACTCAAAACCCCTATTCTTTTTGTCTTAGAAAATGGTTTTTTCATGCTTTTGTTTCAATCCTCAAAGGATAGAGATTTTGTCTAGACTAATGGGCCATGGATTATTGGCAAGTAGGGGGTGTTCTTTTGCCCCTGGACTCCTTTTTTTTGACCCAACATCTTCAGTGATCTCCTAGGCCCCATTTTGGGTTAGATTTTATAATCTGACCTTAGTCCTATAAGATCTAGTTATCTTCAAGAGAAAGGTAAACAATTTGGGCATCTTTGTGAAGAGTAATGATTCCATTGGGAAGAACCTAAATTAAAACAAGGTGTGTGTTTTGTTAGATCTAGCCAAACCTCTACACAATTCTATTCAGATTTCCTCTTCTTATGGTGTTTGGATGTAGTTTATCAATTTTGAGGGTCTTCCTTTCAGATGTTTCAAATTCAATCAAGCTGATCATAGGATTTCTTCCTACCCTAAGAAAAAGGTTGTCAGCTTTCATTCTATGATTTTTTAGAAATGGATTAGAAAGATTGGTTGCCCTAATCAGGATTTGGTTTATAGCTTCCATTCTCCCCCAATATCCATTCCTATTGAACCTCTATCTTTAGCAAGTTTTCAGTAGGTTCAAGATAGCCCTAATAAATTTAAGGATTTGGTGTCTTCAAAAGCTTAAAATCTCAAGGAGGTTGAGAAACCTTCCCCTCTCTTCATGGAAATGGAAAACTTCACTACGTAATCTGGGTCAAATCAAGATATCTCTCGTAAAAACCATAAAAAAGGGGAAGATAGTGAAGGTAGGTTGGTCAATAGAGTAATGTCATCCATTTTGTAGAAACATAGTGCCCTAAAGACTCCTAATTGTGGCTTGAAATGTAAAAAAGGTTAAAATATAGAAGAAAAATGACTCCAACTAGATGTTATGAGCTCCATTTACAGGGGAGCAATGGACTATGAAATAACTTCTCTCTAGTAGGAGTAGGCATTTTCTTGCAACAAAAGGTTGAGTTATTCTTTAGATGAACTTCCACATTGTTTTCTTCCTTGTTTTTTTTCTCTTTTTCACTTCTCCTTTCTATTTTCATTCCTTGTTTTGCCTCTTTGGCTGTTTTGGTACCCTAAGGTTGTTTCTTCATGTTTCCTAGTGGTTTTAAATTTTTGTCTTCTGTTATGGTTGGTGCTTTTCATGGTAATTAGTTGAATTTTTTTGTTTTTGGGGTATTTTCATTTATTTTGGTTGAATTTTTTCATGAATACTGGACCCTCGATTTGTGCTCCAAAACTAGTCAAAATTTTCAGCCAAAAACTTTTTGGTTGTTACTCTAGTCAAAAGCTCTGTATTTATCTAAAAAAAATTAATGACTAAGTTGAAGTTACTCATTGATGGTCCATCATAGGGTGGCCACATGTGGTCTCTCCACACTCAGAAACATGACATCTAGTTCTTCTACAAGCCATTTTTCTTAGCTTACTGCATAGAAAAATATATCTTAGAAATTTCAATTAGCTAGGGTGAAAATGAATTGCTTTTCATCCTAGAGGTGAATATATAGCCAAAAATTGAATTTTTACCCCTAGGGCCTATAATTCATTGTGTGTATTTCTAAGAAGTGTATTTTTCACATTTTTTTTTCTATTTTACATACTGTTTGGTCCTACGTGCCTTATTTTTTGGCTATACTATAACCAAACCATATTTTAGGCCTCTTTTGAGACCTACTTAACAATGTTATTTTCTACCTTTACTCTATGTTTGTTTAAAAGTGCATCTTTGAAGTCACATTTAGGCTAGAAATGTGTTGCTACTCTTTTCCAACTCATCATAAATATGTTTTTTATGAATTTATCACATAGGCTACCCTTGCCATTTTACCTCGGTGCAACAAATTCATTTTTGATCGATAAATGTTCTATTCTACCTTTTTGAGGTAAACTCATTTTAAATCATGTGATTTAAATGTGCAAATGATTATAACCACCTTTAGGCAAATTATTTTTTTGACCAATTTAATTATTATAACTACCTATGGGAAAATCATTATTTTTGTGTCATGTGCTAATGATTATAATTGCCTTTGGGTAAATCTATGTTTTACATTTCATTACTAATTATAACCACTTTTAGGAAAATCAATATCCATCCCACTACCCCATAGGGGAAAATACATGTGACACTACTTATAACTACCTTTGGGAAAACTAGTGTCACACCCTTTGTTATTGGTTATAACTACCTTTGGGAAAATCAATGACTCTGCCACCATTACTGTTTATAACCAAACTTGGGAAATTAAGTAATTCCACCCTTGTTACCACTAGATTGTGTTGTTTTATTCATTTTGAGGAAATGTTTGATGATTTTATTTTGCTTCCCACTCCCTTGAGGGGGAATTAAAGGCTTATCAACTACCCTTTGGGGCTTGAACTATTCAACTTAATGACTTTTAAAAAACTTTAAAAAAATATGCTATTGTACATTTTTTTTACAAAGCCTTCTCAAATAAGGGAAAATTGTAAACACCTATTTTTGTCACTTTCATGCCTAAATCATGATTAAGAATAATTTCTAGTTAATGACATAATATAAGCCTAAAAATCACCTAAATTTCTCAAGTTTTTCCATGTAAGGGATTTAATTGCTTAAAAACATAGCGAGACTTAATTATTTGGGATGTTACTCTGTATGCACTAATAACCTAGTTTGGTTTCAAATCTAGTCAAATTACGACCTAGTAATTTGACACTTTTTTCTTGTCAATTTATTAATTCAAAACATTTAAAGTAATTACCAAAAGCCAAAAAGCATTAATCAAAATTAATTACATTGTAAATCTTAATTAACTTGTCTAAATAAAATTTTCAAGTTAAATTAGTGAATTTCATTTATATAAAAAGGAATTTATAGCCAAATATAAAGTCAAAGGTCAAAGAAGCTAATAAAGTGATTTATTAATTCTTAAATATTCCAAAAAGGTGAGTCACAACCTCACAAATATCTAAAGTGAGTTTTCATGGCTCATAAATATCTAAAACTAAGGCATCAAGATTTAATGAGTACTTTAACCCAACCCAGGGTTAGCTTGACTTAATCTAGGTTATTTTAGACTCAACCAAAGTTAGAATTTAACCTAACCTCCCTAGGGTTATAGTTAGTTATTAGAGATATAAATGTAAGTGCCCACACCATATGCAAACAAAATTTTGTGTAAGGTTATTCTGTAGGAATGCCTTTAAGAATCCATTGAGAGTAGTGTTATAATGACTATTTTATGCCAAGCTTCACTCCAATTCATAAGTGACCATTAGAGAAGTGATACCACTATGGAGAAACATTGATAAGAGTCTCTAATGTCATATATCAAACATGAACATCCTTATGCTAATAATTGGACATTAAATTTGATAAAGGAGTAAATTATTTATGTTTTTTTTATCTCTATTTTGTGATCTTGTTCATTATGCTATGCTCTCTCTAGTTCTTAGGCAAGAGTGCTTAGTTATAGTGTATTGTTATGCATAAAATTTTATCATTTTGACTAATAAAGACCTAATAAATGTTTTTATAGACATCTAATTCTGGAAACAATTGGCTTCTGATCAGACTTTAGACTGATTCCTACCAACCATTATAAATTAAGCCTAAGAATCATTGAACATCTCAAATTTATACACACATCATTCATCAAAGTTAATAATCATGTTGAGGCATCCTTAATTCAGATACTATCTTGTATGAAAGAATAACCTCTCATAGATTCATCACTAATCACCTTATGGCATAACAATTGTCAATTTGGCCTATGGACCCATTAAGCGGGGCACCTAATCAAATCTTGAAAGAGCTCAAATGCTAATCAAAATAAATTAAAAAAGATTAAATACTTAGTTTAATTATCCATTTATAATGAATGAATATCTAAAAATGGAAATTTTAAAATTCAAAATATCAAACCTTTCATCATTGCCTTTATGAGTTGTCAAGATCTTCCAAAATATCAAAAAATATCTAATTTGAGAGACATACCTAGTAATTGAAAATCATAATTACATAATAAATATTAGCTTAATTAAAGTTAGTCTTAAATCATCTAGAGTTATTTTGAATGCATTACATGTTTAAAGTCAAACTTAACTCACCTTAGGTGAGAGTTAATTTTTGAGGCTATAAATACAAAGCCATACCCTTTCATTTCTAAGCTTGGATATTGTAGAGTTATTATGCAGTATTTCTTCCATAAACCTCATGCAAGTAATGTTACCATGCAGAAATTTTAATCCAAACAATCATAAGCCAAGGTTCCAAGGAAAGGTGAAGCCAACAAAGTTCTATTGATGAAGATTTATTTATGCACAAGCCATTTGGGAGCATCAAGAAAGGTAAAAGATTTTTTTATTTTATGTTTTTATTGTGTTTTCATTTAGTTTTGTTATCTAATATCTCCCTAGTGTCTAAAATAGAGGTTTTAGGATTTTAGTGTGTTTATTTTTGTTTTATTTCTTGGACTAACACTATACTAACCTCCCCTCTACGTATTCCTTATCCACATATTGGCAAACCTAGTGGGACGTAAGTATCCCATATAAATAAAGAGAATGAATGCTACTTTTAGTTTTACTAATGGATGCATAAAAATATTCAAAATTAATTTTTTAACTTTATTTTTTACATCTTTATATTTTTAGTAACTCACATGTTATAGGGATTGATGTAATTTTTATTTCATAGGTGGTAGTGATTGACACTGATTTTCTAGATCGACGTCGATTACCAAAATCGATCATGATCTCTATGTGCAAAATATAACATGACATAAACATAACTAAAGAGGGTTTTACTTGAGTTTTTTATCTTAATTTTTTGTTTGAGGACCTCTACATTGTTTTTCTAACCCATTTATTATAAGATCCAATGAGATATTTTGGTTTAAAGCTCATTTTATTGACTAGTTTTCTGTCAAAACAACTCTATTTTTGTGTGTGTATTTTACAAGGAAAATTTGACAATATTATTAATCGATGTTGATATTTATAATCAACATGGATCTCTATGTGGATCAATGACAATCCGTCTCTGAGATAGAAATCAGAAAACCCGAGAGCTAATTTTGAAATATTGTTTTCTCACTTGACTTTGAGCTTCTAAGTAGGTAAACCTTGTAATAAATTATAGGTCCTAAGGTGGAAAAATTAATTTTTTATCATGGTTAAAACTTACATTGAATTTGGTGTTTAAAAAATACTTAGTTGTTCTCATCTCTTAGTTTTTTTTTTGGAGGTTTTTGCAAAGTTTCTCAAAAACTAATGCCAAGGGGATCAAAATTCATTACATACTTCATTTTGGTGATTAAAATAAACTCTCACAAGAGTTACAAACTTTTAAGTGTTTCATTTTTATTCTTTTTTATTGAAAGTATTTATTTATACAGGATGAGTGACATGTGTACACTCTCCCCCCATCCCTTTTAGCAAACTTGAGTGATAAAAAATGCCCATTCTTTGCCTTTATTACTTTGGTCCAAAAACATGGAAGGAAATTATTTAAGGCCCTCCCAAAAATCCATATTATTTGGGTGACCCAAAAATGACCTCAAAGTCCTTCCACTTGTCTTTATTTTCATGCATTTTAGCTTGTGGGTAGGAGTTCATTGCCTCCTCATAAGTTCTCTAGGGAAGTGTTAACTTGAAAATTCATCTCCTGACATCATTTCAACCCCACTCCATGGTGGGTTATATAAATTGAGGTTGACCCATTGGGATGTTTCTTTGAGTGGTTTAAAAAATCTTTGTAAGTGGTACTCAACCTTAAACCATAGGGGTAACTTGGACATCACACTATACTAAGCAATTGACAAATGTAGTGGTTATGAAAAGGACAAGACCTTTTCACAACAATCTGGTTGATGTAGATCCAAATGACGTGATTACATCTCTAGTGTTAACCACACTTAGGACCATTTAAAAGAAAGAAAAAATTGATAGTTGAGAATAACCCCACTTATCGTAGACATATTTTTGATGCAAGGAGAGCATCCTAAATTTTCATGTTTTCATACAAACTCTTAAAAGAAGAGGGGGCCTAAAAACCCTACTTTTCATGCACTTTTACTTTTTGAATTAATAGTTAAAATACTCTCAAGAGAAAGTATATTCATAGAGTTCAAAAGTACTATGTAACCTTGTCAGATTTAGGATTTAAGAAGTTACACTTAAGTGTTTATGTCATTTTATCCTTTCTTGCATGGTATTGAGTCTAAAATATTTGTTTATCATACCACAACCAAAAAAATGAGTCTTGTTTATACATCACTCTTTTGTTTGAAGAGTCATTATGCCATCCATTTGACACCATACATTTTCCTTAGTCTTCTGATCAAACCTTTGTGTTTGTGTCACTTGATTGAAAATGGCATCATTATGTTTTCCAATTCATTCCAAGCCTTGTGTCCTTTAAGTCTTGAAACAAAACTATTTGTCATACCTTTAGAGCATGATAACATCATTATGCTACTCGAATCATTTCAAAGACTTGTTGCCTTATATCTAAATTTCAATTTTGAAACCAAAACCACATGTGCCTTTTGGGGTCTATGCCTATTACCTTTTGCCTTTCATTATTGTTTATCTTGTTGTTTGTTTTAAAGAGCCTAGTTTTCTAATTTGAGTTTGAAATTAGCCTTGACAAGTTCAGATCTAAACATTGATTGGTTTATATCTAAGCCTCATGTAATTTTGGCTTAGAGTATTTGCCTTTCATTTTTGGGTTGTGTAACTTAGGTTAATTATTTACTCAATTTTAAAACTATATTTGTGCCTAGATTTGGGTAAGTAGTCTATATTCCATATGCATATTGTTTCATGTCTTTGGCCAAATGACCAAGTTCATGTTTAAATCTTAATGCCTAGTTTATGCCAAAGTATTTCAAAATTATTAGATTAACTCTCTTGACTTTTATCCCTCATTTTGTTTAAAGTATAAATTTTTTACCTTTTCTAAAAGACCTAGAAATACCTATTTTGAGCATAGATTTTGTGCCTTATTTTACAAAAGTCCTAACAATTTTTTTTCTTATATCTAGATTAGACTTGTTTGAAAGACTTTGTACCTAAGTTTGGCATTCCAATTTTTATTCCTCCACTTGACCTTTATGTGTAAAACATTTAACATTAGATTGTTTTGTACCAAGTTTTAGTAAAAACCTTTTTGGAGATATAACTCCATTTTCTAGACTAAGTTAGATCAATTTTAAACCATTTATCCTTTGGAAATTATTTTTAAGAGTTTATAGAAATCTAAGCCTTTTCTATGAAATGTTCACAATTGATTTGGATAAGTCTTGTTATACTTGTATCAGATCCATTTATAATCTAAGTTATGATAATGTGCTAAGATGACTTTGTTCAAGAACCCTACAATGATGATGTTTTTTTTAAAGATAGATCCTTATCCTCCTTATAATACTCAATCTAGGGAATAAATCCAAGATTTCTTAGCCCACTATTTGGTTAACATGCCTTCTTATTTAGAGAAAGACTAAGAGAAAATAGGTTAGTACCTTACTAGCATGCCATTGGTTATAGACCAAGTTCAAAAATAGCCATATTACATTATAATGCCATCACTGTATGATCCTTATTTATTTGATCATCACTTGCTTGAAAAAAAGTATGAAGTTTTAGTTAGGTCCATAAGGGTAGGGTCCATGTTTCCAACAAACTTACCCCATGAAAATTTTCTTAGTCTAGTTATAGTGCCTTCCAACATACCTTATAACCAAACCATTGAACAAGACTCTTTAAGTAATCCTCAACTACTCATATTGATATCATATGAAAACCCCAATATGATTGTCATAGGAAAATGCCTTATGGAGGACCATTTTATACAAATATAGACAAAATATAAAACCTATTTAAACTTAGTGCATAACTTTAATAACATGGCCATGTCAAACACTCCCCTCATTGAGTTAGCTTCTTCAATAGGAGTGTTAATGAAATTGATAGGCTAGGGTAATTTGGGTGCAGACCCATTTATTCAAAGCACTTTAGTTGGTGACATGTTTAATGGTCTAGCTATTGAATAAGTGTCTACTACTTCTATATAGATGAATTTGCCAAACATGGGGGATAACATGGAAGTGTCATATGATCTAGGCCAAAGTGGTTTAACTACACCAACAAACATTCCACAATAAGTGCCTTTAGTTAACACCATGAGTGTTTTGAAATAGTAGGGGAAAAAACCTCTACATCCCAACAATAACAAGTTACCTCTAATCCTCAACCATCTATTTCATCAAACACATAACCATAAGGATTAAGTAATCAAGTGAAAACTAGTGCCTTACCTCAACAAAATGTGATAAATGTTACTCCACCTCAATAGGTGATGCCTAACATTACAAAACAATAGGCACAATCCAATATACCAATGCAATAGAGGCAAATCATTCCACCACATCAACAAAGTGAAACAAATGTTACACCTCATCAAGTAGTGATAAGTTTACCTCAATAGTCACTGACTAACATAAATTTACAATTAAAAATGTTGTCTAATCAATAACATATGTCCATTGGTCACCTATAAATGTTAGACCTTCAACAAGCATCTACTTCAAAAAAAGTGTTCACTCAATAAAGAGGTACTGCTATCTAATAGTACCAATCATGAAATAATTGCCTTTCATTATAAATGTGCCATAAATCCAATGATAGGGCCTTGGTACACAACAAGTTATCCTTGTTTAGTAAGGTTTGATTAGTCGACATTAAGTCCCTACTTAACCTCAACTGACACAATACTTTACCTCAAGCCATATCCTTCCATCCTAGCCATAATTCCTCAAAACCTGGCCTATATATCAAATCCAAACTAGAATATTTCACCAAAACATGTGAAATTTCAAAAATCTCATCCAAATACATGGATACACATTCTTGGTTAGTTCCCTAACCAAACCAACATTCCACAACAAACTATGCCTCCATTATAACCCAATCAAGGTAATCCACCTTTGACTACCTAACCTTCACTTTAGGCCAATGTCCCATCTAGTTTTTTGGCATAATAACTACAAAAAATGATGTAATTACCACCATTAAATCTAGGAAATATACCAAGAAATTCAAGCTAGATGATGTGTGTTCCTACCCATTCAACATGGAGTACCTACAAATACCATTCCCTTCAGGTTATGAGATACTAAAATTTAACAAATATAAGAGCAAATGAGACTCTAAAGACTATTTAATAAAATTATTTGTTGCTTTCCATCTAGTGGCTTAGAGTGATATATACCTCCTACTTTTATTTCCCCAGATTCTAGTAGGACAGGCTTTGGACTGGTTTTTGAAATTGCCAAAGAATTTAGTATCTAATTTTGAAAACCTTTCAAATAATTTGTGTAACATTTCTCTTACAATCTCAAACATGAGATTTCATTAGTAGATTTAACTCAATTCAAATAGAAAGATGGTGAAAGATTCACAAGTTATCTATAGTAGTGAAGAGCACTTGCTAGTCATTTCACTCATAACTTACTAAACAAATAGTTAGCTAATATGTTTACCAAAAAAATGCACAACAAGATATCTTATCATTTGGAGCTACAATGTGCACATACCTTTAAAGAGATCATTGATAAAGGTTTGATAATTGAAAAGGTCCTTATTAATAAATGGATTATCAAGATTATTATTGACCAAATTTGACCTTTGGTAAAATTTGAGTTAACCCATACATTTTTAAAATTTATATAAGTGTATTCATGTCTTATAGGGGTTTCATTATTGATCTAGATGTTTACTTATCCCTAGACTAAACTTGGTTCAAGTCTAGCCACCTTGTACCATTCAAGTCCATGAAAGTCAACCCTAGTTAAATAGGGTCAAACTTGGTTAAAGGCATGAATTATGTTGTTTTAGTCCTAATATGTTTTTAAATATGATTTAGGATATTTATAAGTCATTTAATTGTTCTTATCATGTTCAATATGTCAAAAATACCTTATGGGACCAAATTTTAGCTAAAAAAGAGGACTTGTATGGATGGATAAAGAGACCAAATTGTCATCAAGCTATGGTTGACATGGGAGAGTTTAGATAATGCCAAAATTAGGCATATGATAGGCTAAGAATCAGTTATACTGAAAAAGGGTAGTTTCCCTTTATTTTTCAGGGCCTCTTAGGAACTTGTAAAGAATGGATCATCTCACTTGTGGGTGGAAACATTATTTATATGCCTCTTCACCTCAAAATACCCATTTAAACATTTATTTTGTAGAGGGTACGTAAATTTTTTTATTTCTTACTTCTTGTCCTTCATTTTGTCTTGGTAAGCAAACAATGGTCAACTTCAAGCACTTGGCCTAGGCCATATAGGTGGAATTGGAGGGAGTGATTTTATAGGAGGTTATTAATCTATATTTACTTAAAATACATAATAGGAACTTTGTATTTGTTTCTTTATCCTTTATTAACAATCAATTAGACTCTAGGCAATTTGTTATGTATCTTCAACTATGGGGAGTCTCATTGTGAGCCTGTTTCTGATTCTTGTGCTTAGTTTTTTGGTTGGTTTTAAGTTTTCAAATGTTTTTAGGGACTCAAAAAATTATCCATATTCATGATATCAAAGAGATAACCAAATGGAAAGTAATCCTCTTATAGGCATAGATGGCTAATAAATGACCAGTTTTAAACACTTACAGGTGGCTTGGAAAAATTATTTCCATGTTGAAATGAAGGAGAAGGTGGTTTTAGATTTTAAACACTTGATATGATTTTGGTAATGTGTAATAGGTTTTGAACCTTTGTATTTTCCAAAACAACACCTAAAATGGCTAATTTCTCATCATTATCAACCTTTGATAGTCAGGTTGTATATCTTGCAAACATTTTCCACATTAAAAGTTGGGTAGGGAAGATGTCTCATAAGGTGCCTTAATGAAACATGTGTTTTCAATGGTTGAGTTATAAGTTTGGATTGGTTTTGAGGGGATTCTTCTTGGAATAGTCCTGTTGAATCAACACCTTGCCTGAATAAAAATGTTAGTGCTCACCTACAGGTGGCTAGATTGTAGTACTTACAACATATTACATGAAAGGATGGAATTTTTGACCTTTGAGAAGCTAATATCATGATATAAGGAATTAATAGTGCATATTAAGATATTTTGATAGCAGTGTTGGTGTCAAACCTTATGAAAAGGGGACAAAGACTATTTTGGAATGAAAGCCCTGAAATAAGCAAACAAAGAGCTCCATGGTTTTTTGACAAATCATATAGCATGGATAAAGAATCTTATATTCCCATTTAAATTTTAGTTTTTATGCCTCTATAATGGAAAAAGGATACACAAAGTTTGAAGGGCTTATGATAACTAGAAAGAGGCCAATGGAAGCTTAAAATTATTCAAAAGGGCACTAAAGTATAACAATGATATCTATAGGATTTAGAAGGGATATTCACCCTACAATGCATATGAAATGAATTAAAACATGTAAAACAAGGGTAAATAGTTTTAAAGGTTAAAAAAGAAAATTCAAAGAAAATTTTACATGAGAGAAGACAAAATTGGGTGTAATGACCTACTAGACCTATACCTTGTCCATACAACAAGGAAACATTTGCCCCTATAGTTGGGTTGTTAGGAAATGATCCTATTTTCAAGTTTTGACCTTGTTTATAACTTTAAAGTTAAGTAGGGTGAAATTATTTAAAAATTTAGTGATCAAGGTAAAGTATTCAATCCTCAAAGAAAGGTCAAAGACTCCACGGTAAGCTACAACCCCTATATGGAATGAGATAGGGATCCAATAAGAACCAAAATATTGAGCATGAGTTTGAATGTTTTAACCACCCAAGATGGTTCTAAGGTAAAGAGTATTTTTTAATTTTTTTTAAGGACATTGAAATTTTTTTTGTGACCTTTTTCCCTAACCAAATCTACAAATAACCTACAACAAGTCTAAAATGCACAAACACAATCAAGGCAAAGATGTCCCATTTAAGGACCAAAACATGAATTGATGTGTGATGTGAAGATTTACAAGGGAATTAAAGTATTATGACATAAATATAATTAATATGAGGCCCAAAAACATCAGACAAATCTTGGACTTAGACCTACAGGCCTATCTCAGTCCACAAAGGTAGGTGTCCTAGTTTTGAGCAAGGTGTAGGTTTGATTACCTAGGAGTAGAAGGAGGTTAAAAATTATGGTAATGTGATTTATTATAATAAATTCAAGGTAATAATATTCCTAACACATTACAGTTACACTCTAAGGCCTTTTCATTTGTATCAAAGTGGACTCAGACCGTGCAGTCAGGCTAAGAGAGGCTTTGGTTCAAGAGGTAAGTATAGGGTTCCACTAACAAAAAGGCTTTTAAATGGTTTTAAAAGTTAAAATATATTGAAATTATAATGGATAAAATGTATATATAGCTAATAATAATGAATATGGTTTTGAAGTAGCACTCATAGGGAGGTTTGAGCAAAAACATGCAAAAAATAGGGTTTCAGATCTCTTTTTTAAGGAAATTGACATGGTTAGACCCCATAACCATGGAATTAGAAAAAGACCATAAATAAATTTGGTCATTATGAAGTTATTGAGCTAAAAAAATATTCATTTTTCTTGGAAAAATAGGTAAATATGCCTCTATTTTGTCTCAGAGGTAGGTTGCTTCCTTCATGCACAAGAATGGTAGTTTTTGGGAAAGTTGATGGATAGTGAACCAGATGTCATTATGATAAATTATGAAGGTTTTAATAGATATATTACACATGGAGGAACATGAAAAACCATCCTATAATTTTTTAATGCAAGCAAGGTCATTTGGGTAAGGAGGTCTGTAGGCAGACCTAACAAAGAAACATGAAAATCTAACCCCAAAAGTAAGGTCATTCCAAGTTCTAACACCTGAAAAGAATAATAATGTTTTGGATAATGTTTATGGGAGTAATTATGATGTTTTAATGATATGATAATTCATATAAAGTTAAAATAATGGCCTTTTAGTTCAAAAATTGCAAACAGGCATGTTGGCAAGGTATAAGTCTTATCCTAAAACATGGGTCACCTCCATTTTTGGCTCTTGGTGAGCCACCCAAGGGTTTTTAAAATGATTATATGTTATATAAATAGGTTATATAACATTTTTTTATAAATTAAACTCCATATAAAACCATTTATAACCCCAGGTATGCTCAAACCCTCACAAGAAGCATAAAAACAACTCAAAGGTCAACTTTAATAACTCATATCTGTCATGAATGTTTGAATGGGACCCTAAGGAATTTATATAAGTTATATAAGGTAATTTAGGTTCCCTCAATGTAATTTATATGGAATTTCAATGTCATACCTTTATGAACAAAGGTTAAGAGTCTAAACCACTCAAAACCCTTGCAAACCCTCTATAGAGACCCAATTGAGGAGATGAAGCATTTTGAGCATCTAGATGCATGATAAATGATAGGGAAAAACTTGGATGATGTATATTAATATCTAGGGATTCTATAAATGTGAGGGATATGTATGGATTTTTAGGAAAAGCATGCAAAATAGGGTTTTCTTAACCATTTTTTGTATTTTTTAGGGTATATGAGGTTATAAAAGGTGCAATAAAGTTTGGTGGAAAGTTATAGACCTATAATAACTCCATATGGTCATTTTATTATATTAATAAGTTTATAATTGTTTAAAATAAGGACTTACTTTCATCCAGTCAAGACTATCATCATGCATACAAGAGTGAAAAGTGTGAACACCTCTATGAGATGTCCTTTTAAGGTGGAATTAACGTATCTAGAGTCATGAATAAGCTTTATAGGTGTCATTAATACATACCCATGGATTTTCATGAGAAATTGATGATTTTTCAAGGCCAATTGTTGAAGGTGACTGAAAATAGGGAGTTTCAGGACTACATGTAGTGATTCCTCTTTTCTAGGAGTTTATAAATGATTAGGATCAGAACCAATGAATGGGATTGAATGTATGAATGCATTACATATCATCCCAATCACCAGATATATACCTAGTTAGGAGAAGGGAATTCAAAGAAAGGAAAATTATGGAGACACTTTCTTATGCCAATTTTGAAGGTTTTATGCCACTTTTCACCATTCTTATGACTTGTTTTAGATAATTAGACCTCCTAACATGGGATGGATCACCTAACCCCTCTTTCACATGAAATTTTAACTAATTTTATCAAGGTGACACATGTCCAAGTGACCTTTGGACTTCCTTTGCTAGCTTCTCCTTTCAAAAGCTATATATAAGCATTCTTTTGGCTCTTTTGAGTAGCCTTCATTAGTTAATGGGGAAACTCTAGAAAAATTTGTATTTGAAAGACTCTTGAAGAAATATACAATTGATTTTTACACTCACATATTATTATATTGAGTATATATTTGAATCTTGTTGATAATGTCCATTGAAAGAGTTGTTTTTCTAGCATGTCAATCTTGGTCATCTACCAATGTGCAAAAAGGGATGTTGTTGCATGTCTTTGTTAGTATTATTTCATAAGTGTATAGGTGTATTATAAGTGGTTTATGTTTGTATTCCCTTCATGGGATCATTTATCACCCTCCTAATTATCAATTACCTTCTTGGATCTAACTTATGAAATACTGATGTGACAATACATTCTATGTTGTGAGTTTGTGTGAAATAGTCTTGTTTGCCTTTAAGTAGTGGATTTTTAGTCAAGAAAAAGGATAATACATATTGGTGAATCACCATATTTAGTTTTAATATTTATTTTTACTAATCCATTTTCATCTACAAGTTGATATGAATATAAGATCTTCAGCATCAAGGGGAGATAGCCCCTCATCTAGAGATTAATTTCTCAATATTGTCACCCATAACAAGAGAAATGTCTCCATGGCGCCACTTGGATGAGGAGAATTAGGCATCTCCTTAGGGGTGAAAATATAAGTGTCAAAAATTACCTCATAAAACCAAAGTCAAAAAAAAAAAACCAAAGAACAAGCCAAAATTAGAACCAAAACCAAGTCAAAGCACAAGTGTCAGCATTAGTCCAGGCCAATAATTATAAAAAATCCATGAAATTAAATCATAACAAAAAAGTTATTAGAAATAGAGTAACCAAATAACATCATGTCTAAATGGTTTAAACAACATATTCTCAACTTAAGCTATACATACAACTTACTCCTCATCAACAACCCATTCAACAAGCATAACCTTTACATTAGCTTAGATTAGTTAAACAAATGCAACAACCATTACCTTTAAAAACCCCTCCTCTAAGGAGAAACATGCCAACTCATTGGATTCTTTAATGACCTTATATAACCCATTGAATTCATGTTCTATAATATATCCATTGAAAATATAATTAGTTGGCCAATTTTGAAGCACTATCCTAAGGGTATTTTATATCCAGACTAGTATAGAGATAATGGGTTATATGAATACCATCA